>OX421458.1:29952102-29989602 GCA_949126865.1 Montipora capitata | reverse complement strand
TATTTGCAAGGGTCTTGACAAAATGCGAGCCAGCATGCCTCGCCCGCTAAACATGCATGTTCTCCTCAAATTTTTTGAAAGATGATGAAAATAGTATGCCTAACTAATGCCTTGTTTGGCCAAGTTCATGCATGGAATGCAACAGCAGTTTTGTAGAATATAAATTTGAGTCAACAATATAAGACAAGTCTTTGCTAACCAGGACTGAGTTTGTTTAATGGAAACTTGTTTTGGATTTTTAATGAAAACAAAATAAATATCACCTTCTCATTTTAGTATTACTTGATGTGCTAATGTTGAGCTAAAGTTGTGTTTGCATTGAGTATTTCACTCACATTGATTACTCTCTCTTCAGATGGGCCAATCTTCGAAATGCTGCAGATGTCAAGAAAGCCAAATTGGATAAAGCACTTAGGCTGCAGCAATTTCATGCTGATATTCATGAGACGAAGGTAAACAACATGGCTTGCATTGCTATTTTTCTGTTATATTTACAAATGGAACTTTTTGCTTTTTCTCGAGTTCCTCAAGGAGATAGTTTCCTTTTTGGGGCTTCTCTGTGACTGCTATAGTGCTTTCATTGACACTGCAGTGATCTCTCAGTTTTTAGTTAATGTTGTTTTCGTATTTCACTCAGATATCAACAAATACAGAGCAAGTAAATTTATTTTAGGTGTTCTGTAGTTCTGATCAGTGAGTACCTACAGCAGATGAAAAGCAACGGCTACTTCTCTCAGAGAAGTTGGCCCTTTTTTCCCTAAATTGAAGTAATTTAAGACAGATCAAACAAACCACCAACTTAGTGCCAACTCCAATGGCCTTTTGACCAATCAGAACACATCTCGGTAATCACCTGACCAATTTTACTAAAGCTAGATTCTGATCATATTTATCAAAGAAGATTTATCAACTTTCTGTTGAACATTTTACAGCTGTGGATAACGGAGAAATCAAGCCTTCTGCTTAGCGTTGAAGAGGTCACAAACATGAAGGACCTTGCTACAGTAATGATCCTACAGCGACGATTGAACAGCATCCAGAGAGACTTGGGTCCTTTAGAAGATAAGGTGTGCTACTTCGTCACTTTTTTAGTGTTCCAATTAAAGTGCTACTACGACCAAAAAAACAATTCTGAACACTAAGTGACCCAAGTTTTAAGTTCTGGTTTTAAACAGACTCCTGTTTATTTTAACTGGAATTTTCTTATTTATTGGTCCGCCATTACTAACTTTAAAATCTTGAGAGAGCTGGGTCTAGGAGAAAATGACGTGAAAGGCTCACTAGTTTAAGAATGCAATGCGTGTGTATGCAGCTGAATTAATATGCAGCACAGGAGTTTCAGGCTTTCAGACTTTTAAACCCGTGTTTTGCATGTATAATAAATTGCATTTTCACGCTGAAATTTTAAGCTAGTGAGTAAATGATGTCATTTTCCCTAGATCCAACCCTCTTGAGGTCCAATCGGTCAGTTTTGAACGTGAGTAATGGCGGCCCGTGAAATCCAAAACTTACACTCGAAATAAACAGCCTTTGGATAAAACTAAAAGCTCAAAATTTTGCCAGTTAGGTGTTAAGTGAACACGCTTTCAAAATCTGAAGAAAAAAAAGAAATGATTTTTTTTTATCATAGTAGCACTTTAACATATGTCAATCTTTTCATTTTACTGGGACTGTTGATTCTCATCTATGACTTCTGTTTATATTGCAACTTTGAGTGTAGTTTGAATGACCATTGTTTTTCGTCAACTTATGTTTGAATCTTTTTGACCCATTCACACTTCAAACGCCCTAGGATTTCCCCATTGAAAGGTAAAATCATCTAGCGTTAGACTGAGTAAAATCTATTAAGTGTCGCACTCATGGGACAATGGGTTAAATGTCATTGTACTTCCAGGTTACAAAGTTGGAAAGTGATGCCAATCAACTTTGCTCTGAGTATCAAGGGGTAAGAGTGAGAGTGATAAAAATTATCTACTAGAGCGGTTTTCAATTGAGTGTCGAAAATTAATTAGCGAATCGCATTGGTTTTCATTACTTCACTCAGTGATTGGTTCAAAGTTCTCGTGCCATTTTGTCAACCAATCAGAAGTGAAACCAAAACCAGTTGTGGCTCGCGCGTGCACATTTTCCTGTGCTTTGTGTAGGCTATGTGTAATTACTTTGAGTTTTGATTGGTTTACCGGATTGTCTCTGTCCTTTTTGATCGACCAAAGTAGATACTTTGGTTTTGGTTTTACGACACTCAATTGAAACTCACTCTAAGAAATAACTGAATTCATTCTTCCTGTTTTTTCTTTTCACTTTAGACTTGGAACCAAGTTCTCATTATCTTAATTTTAAAGCATTTTGCATTTCGACTTCATGTCTGTGGATTTTCTTTTCTCTATTTCCCCAATAGGAACCTGAAGAGCCTATTATCCGGGATAAGATGGATGTTGTCAGCCACGCATGGGTTGTCCTTAAAGACAATGTGAGTAGAACTTCCTTTCCA
The DNA here is from genome assembly GCA_949126865.1 of Montipora capitata. Lineage (NCBI taxonomy): Eukaryota > Metazoa > Cnidaria > Anthozoa > Scleractinia > Acroporidae > Montipora > Montipora capitata. The sequence goes on along the minus strand of OX421458.1, from coordinate 29,987,111 downwards.
CTTATTATAAAAACACATTGCTTTCAGGGAGTTGTGAAGGGTGTATAGATGAATTGTCCACCATGAAATGCTTTCATTTTGAACATAAGCTCTTCATCAGGACAAATTGGGGAGGTTTTTGATATCCTGTAACTTACCAACTCAAATTTCTTGTTTACTCACCTCAGTTGGCTAAAACCTCCCCTTTGGAATCCTGGTTTGTGGCCACTTAAGAATATTGGCCTATATACATGTATTATAGATTTATCCCAATCTTTGCAACATCAGACTTTCTTTTTTAATTCCTGTGTTTGTTTGCTTTCTCAGGTGCAACAACGGGATGAAGCCTTGGCAGAATCAGGAGAATTGCAGCGTTTTGTTATTGATCTTGATAATTTCCAATTGTGGTAAGTTAGTGAATTGTCACCTTTCTTGACAAAGAGAAGATCCTATAGGTTAATCCTATCTTGCCCCTAATTCGTAGCAGGATTGTCAAATCCTTAAGCCTACTCTACACAATCGTATTTTAAGACCACCACTCAACAATTAACTAATAGACCTCTTTCACAATCGCAGCCAAATAAATTATTCTTTTGTTTTAATGCTTATAAGCCTTTATAGTCTTGCTATGATGAGCAAATTTCCAAAGAATATTAGGTCTAATTAACATAAATACAAAAGAATGTAATTTAAGTGGTCTATCTTGATAGTGTTGCAAACTTCTGAACTGTTAAGTGTGCTTTGGCCAAAAAGTTGTGATTATTGTTTTTGGTTAACTGCTTATCTGTACCTGCAATTAAACTATTGCTGCTAAAGGTTAAGTTTATCCACATGTAACTACCTACCTGTCCATGGAAGCTCAGGGCAGCCATTAAGGCAATCAGTCACATAGATTGAGTGGTAAATTTAAGAAAAATTTTTCCGTAAGGTTATGATGAGCTGACTAAGGCTTGGCTTTTCAGGTTGAACAACACACAGAATGAAGTTGCTTCAGAGGAGATGCCAGTCTCACTGGGTGATGCTGAGAAAATGTTGAAAGAACATGAGGACCTCAAGGTAATTTGCCCTGTGCATGCATTGCTGGATTGAACTGTCAGTTACAGGATTTTGTCCAAACAGAATTCAAAATAAGATAATAGTTTGACATGATGACTGAACGACCTGCAAAGCCCAACAAGTTTCTCCTGTATACAGTTTCCATTGTATTCATGTAAAAGAGAGCTTTAGATGCCAGTTGTTCCCAGCAGTTGTCTTAAACAACTTGCAGTGTGGCACATCACTGCTAGATGGTGCAATTAACTTTTTCCATTTTATTTTAGGATGAGATTGACAGTCGTGAGCCTGACTTCAAACAGCTGATGTTAAGTGGCCCTAAGTGGGTTCAAGATGAATCAGATCTTCAACAACAGTCCCTCAAAGAACAGCTTGATAATTTGGAAACAGGCTGGAATGATGTACACATCTTGTGGGAAAACAGAAAGAAGATGCTAATCCAGTCTCTTAACCATCAGGTACAGAACTATAAAATGAGAGACTAGTGGCCCACCGCAGTCAAGGGCAACCAAAAGGGTCATTTTTGAATGGTTTCTACCGATTGAATGAATTGTATCTGTGAGAAAAAGCAGTGAATTGCTAGGCAATTTAACCCATTGAGTCCTGGGGTTCCCCCATTGATGAGTAAAATCATCTGGCATTAAGCCGCGGCTACACGAGCGATTTGTCTTGCGCCGGTGATGCAATTGTTTTCAGATTTTGTCGCGTCGCCTGCGCGCCAGGGTGGTTGCACTTGTGACAAATTTTGGTGACAAATTGAAGGCCGCGTGAATCACATACTTCGAGAGACCTGGGCGCTATAAACAGACATTCCTACTTCAATTTCATTGGCTAAATACTCTTTAGTTGCGTCGCAAGCGCGGGCAAAAAGTTGCCGGGTGGCTACACAGGCAACTATCTCTGCGATTTTGTCGCAAAAGTTTCAACTTTGGTGACTTTTTTGTTGCGATTTTCTCACCTGTCGTGTTGCCAGTTCAAGGATGGCCACACGTGCGATTTTCATCTCGCGCTGGCGACGCGACAAAGTTTGAAAAAATTGCATCACCAGTGCAATCAAAAAACCGCTAGTGTAGCCGTGGCTTTAGACTGAGTAAAATATTAAGTCTGGCCAGTTTAGGCTGGTTTAGGCACCAAAGGGTTTAACTCAAATGAGAAGAGATCCTGGGTAATCAGCTATCTATATGTTTGGTTTGGACATTGAACTAAGAGATCGTGGGCCAAGTGTCACCGATTGCACAGGTGGTACCTTCTTCAACTCTGCAGCTAACTCACAATTTTCCAATACTCCTGCCGGTTTGAATATGTTGAGCTGATTGGATTTGACAATTAATTTATGATTTATTCATTGTTATTTGTTTTTTATTATAGTTATTGAACTATAGCTCTAACTTTTGCAACAATTGAAATTTAATCGTTATCTTGTCATTTAGTTATTCATCCGGGACTCCAAACAGTGTGAAGCCATTCTTGGCCAGCAAGAGCTGTTCTTGTCAAAGGAGGAGAATGGAGTAAGTTCTTTATTTCTTAAGTTGCTGTTTTTTATGGAATTCTTTGTAATGTGATTGTCAACCTCCCATTTTGAGTTTGTCGATCCAAAATTCACTGGCTAGGTATGGTCATTATGATTGTTGTAGTTGTGGTAGTACAACCATTGTCACCAGTAGCTTGCATTAATGAAGAGTTTTGTTCAAAACAGGCAACTGTTGAAGCTGTCAAGGAGCTCATCAAGAAACATGAAGAATTTGAGAAGCGAATGATTGCTAATGATGACAAGATCAACCAGATGACCCAGTTTGCTGATCGCCTAAATGATGAAAACCATTATGCAGCTGACAAGATCACTGAGAAAGCTCGTAGCATTGATCAAAGGTAAACAAGGAAATCGTCTCAATTACGTTGCCAACAGGAAATAACAAATTATCTGATAAAATTTAATACAGTGAACAAACCTCAATACTTTTTTGAATACCTTGTAGGAGAGGTGATAACCACAAAAAGATGGCAGCTGCTCTCCAAAGACTCAGAGACTCACTGGAATTGCAGCAGTTTATCCAAGATGCAGAGGATGTAGGTTCCATGTACTTTTGATGTACATCTGTTAATTGTGGGTGTGTTGTGTTCTCAAGAAGTCAGTTTAGAAAGCAATCAAGAAAGAAGAGAAGCCATTTTTGTTTGACTATTGAAAATCACAATGAATATTTTTGTTACAGTCTTTTCAGTGGAAAGATTTTTCTGTAGGTTTGACACATCACTGACACATGTAGTGTTTGAGACACAGCATTAACTCCTTGGAAGGTGTACACTACATGTATGTTAATATCTACATGTATTGCAGAATTTGCAATGCCAGTGTTGGTCACTCCTGCAAGCAAAAATTCTAACAAAAACCGTAGTAATAAATCCTTTAAATTTTTCTTTCTGCTCCCAGATGTATGACTGGTTGAATGATCGTCTGTTGATTGCTTCGGAAGAAACTTACAGAGACCTGAGCAACATTCAAGGTAAAGTCAAGAAACACAAGACATTTGAGGCTGAAATCCAAGCGAACAAGGAGAGACTGGATGACATCTGCGAGGTTTGTCTGTCATTTGTTTTTGGTGCACTTATTGTTACAAAACATCTTTGTCATGATTAGAGTTTTACAGCAACGTTCTCATGTGAAGGAGGCAGTGCGGCTTCGTGGTTAGGACGTTTGTCTTGAGATCCGGAGTTCCCAGGTTCAAGGCTCATTCTGACCACTGGTTGAATTTGTTTCTGGTAGTCCCTGGTTTAACTTCTCGACCGCACTTGTAATAGACAACTGGTTTGCCTCTGGCCAGTCGGGATTCTTAACAGTTGTTGTTGTTGCACCCTCTAGGGAGTGCTTAGTTAAGTATGTGTTGTATTGTAACAAACTCCGATAGCATACAATTATTATACATTGAAGTCACTATCTCTTTTCTGATTGGCCGAAAGCGTACAGTGAATTTTCGAAATCGGCGCCTGTGACACCATCTAGCTGCAGATTATACAATAATCATGTCAAAGACACTCAATGCCATGGGTAATCATGTCATGTATGACTGCGGTGCAGGATTTCTAATGGTAATCATGTCAAGTTTGCGCGCTTTGTGTTGCGTGCCGTCAGTGAAGAGCAAAAACGTAACTTCCACGATTATTTTTTTCAGTAAGACTTATTATTGTAATTTACTTTTTCAACCAGCTTTTCCTCAATTTTTCACATAATTATTGTCTAATGCTTAGAAGTTTTTGTCAATCGAATTATGTGCCGCTGATTTGTATATTTTTACACGTTTAGAAATAAATTATCAGTTCCACTCACTTTGGTGACCTTTTTTTTGTTTTCGTTCAATGTATAAGACAATAATTATGTGATTCAGTTTTTGTGATATCCAGAATAATCAAGGTCTCAATAAGTGTTATCAACCTCCGGCTTAGGGTGATAAGAACCCCTTCCTTGACCTTGATTATTCTGGGTATCACAAAAACCTCATCCATTAATTGTTTATAATCCCCTGGGAAAGTGCAATCGTCTATTGTTGAGGTTTATCTGCCATTAAATGAAGAACACTTCTGTTAATCACATTGGTATTTAAAAAGTACATGTATCAAGTGCTGTTACAAGATCTATGAACTATGCTCTGCCACTAAACTACAAGAGAGTAGTAAATGAAAGAAGAAAAGGAGAATATGTGGTGTTTCATAAATGGAAGATTCACAGGACTACTTGAACTGGAGGATGGTGTGTGAAAGGTGCTCCATCCATGTTTAATAATTATTGTAAATGTGCTTTTTAGCTGGAGAGCTTTCGGTGTATCTTTAGTAAAAGAGACGTGTATATGTCTTTCCATTTCTTTAGTCTGGTAATAACATTGCTGAAGAAAAACCTGAAAACCGACCAGAGATTGCGGAACGACTGGAAAAACTAAATGTGAAATGGCAGGAGCTATCTGATGCATCCTCACAAAAAGGAACCAAACTTGGTGATGCACAGAAACAGGAAGATTTTAACACTGGAGTAAAGAACATACAAGAGTGGTTCACAGAGATTGAACAAACTGCTGTTGTTCATGAAAAGGCAACTGACTTGACGACAGCCACAAGGCTTTACCAGAAGCACAAGGTAATAATTACATTTGGTATCTTTTCTTCGGTTGTAATTAGCTAGCTAGTATCCCCTTTAATCACCCATTGAAATATGTGCCGCAAAGACGAGTGCAATTCTGCCAGAGAGAGCTAACTCCTCTACACCTTTCTTTAAGGGCATTTTAATGCTTCGAAGAACTTCATGAGCCGGCATCCCTGTGTCACGGCATCCGCCATTTCGTTCAAATACTCAGACGCGGGGAATCTGGAACGAGCGCTTTAATAAGCCAGTTTCGTATTCTAACGGTTGGACTGGATCTAGCATGAAATGGAGGCTAATGCGGGCAAATTAATTTGCATTTGAAAAGATGTGCCCGCATTAGCCTCCATTCCATGCTAGTTCCAGTCCGGCCGTGAGAATTCGAAAATGGTCTATCAGCCAGTTGTAGCAAATTCTCTTGTGCTTATGCTGCTTTTCGTTTTCACACAACGTAAGCGAACACAAGCACAAGGAAAAGGAAAAATTTTGATCCTCGTGTGCTTGCGCTTTTTCTTATGCTTGGCTGCTACGTCAAGTCCGTTTTCACGGTGAAATAAGCCCTGTTACGTTTGCACTTGTACTTGCGTCGCTAGTGAAAACCAAGCTTAACCAAAATTTGTTTTGTTTTCTTCAGATGATGGAAAAAGAAATTGAGACCAGACGAATGCGAATGCAAGAACTTAATAGCCAAGCTCAAGATCTTGTTGATGCAGGTCATTTTGATCCCAATGCAGTGGAAGAATCTCGTATTGTTATGGAAGAAAGGTTTGTTCCAACTGTGAAATCCTTTTTTTTCCTGGTAACGTTTCGACACTACTATTTAGTGGCACCACCGGGGTTGATCGAATGTTATCGCAAGAGCCCTCTTATATGATACCAATTTAATAAAAAACGTGAGAACTTACGCCTATTTTCACCTTATTAAAAGAATAGGACACTAATTACTATTAACAGGCACGTCCTTTTCCCATTTAGCAATTTGTAGAATACAAAAGGGCTTTTGCGACAACGTTGGATCGCCCCTAACGAAGACAACTGTATGACCTAATATGGAAACTGATTGTGTCGAGTGTTGCCAAGCTGTGATTAATGATTCCAAGTTCGAGTGAGGCCTAACACTACTGTGAAGGTCGTGGGTTCAAATCCCACCCTGGTCAGAGTTTTTCTCTGTCCTTGTGTGGGCCCAATTCCAATACTAGGGTTGATCCCTGATGGAATAATTGGGTACAAAAACTTCACAGTAGTGTTAGGCCTCACTCGAACTTGGAATCATTACTCCAAATGCTACTGAAGGACAACAACTAGTGTTGCCAAGCTGGAAACTGATTGGCTTTAATTTCCAAGTATCCAAGCGTTCAGAATTTGATGAAACTTAAATGAAACAATGTTTCCATTCGCGCTTGTTGGATGTGACATGTTCATAGCCAAGTTGGAGGTACGCGCCTCTTTGGCTATTTACCATCATATATCCAACGTGCGCTCATGGAATAATTGTTAACTATTCGAAAGGGCCAGGATGATGTTGACTTAACCACACTTTTTGGCCGGACTTGACATTTCCTTATGTCAACTGCGTCCTCTTTCTCTTGTTTGTAGGGTTGACGCAATGGCTGCACCTTTGGCTGAAAAGGGCGTGGACCTGGAACGCACCCTGGGTTACTTCCAGTTCAACAGAGATGTGGATGATGAAGAGGTGAGGAAAATTCACATTTATTTACTTGACGCAGTGAAGCAGCGCCTTCGTTCGTCTGTGTTGTACTTTTTATAGTACTTTTTAAAAGTATGCTTTTCTCTCTCCTGGCAGGCTTGGATTAAAGAGAAAGAACCCATGCTGCTATCAACCAACTATGGGAATAATTTGTTTGAAGTTCAGAGACTTCAGAAGAAACTTCAGGTAAAGTGGGCTTCGTGTAAATTTGTCATCCCTGAATTCTTACTTGCATGACACAAATCAGGAAATACGGTGAATCAAGCGTCATGTATCGAAAGCCGTTGGAGACCTGTGAAGCTACTTAGGCTTAAGAATTGTAAGCTTCAACGGCATAAAGCGCAGTATCATTACTGTAGGTTTACTTTGGTTAACATTTCCAGTCTTTTTAGAGAATAGATCTGAGTTAAGCAATCAGGTTAAACAGACAAAGGTAAAGGCGTGCAAATTAAAACTATACAGCTCTTAATTCTGTGGTTATTTCATTATTTTGATAACATTTTGTGAATAAACGTATCCGTCAATATTTCCTTTTAACAGACGTTGTGTTCTGAGATTGATATCCACGAGGTTCACAAAGACCGCATTTGCACACGGGGACAGGAGCTTGTCGATTCTGACCATTCGGAAAAGGATCAGATAGCTGCAAGAACGCAGGATCTACAAGAGAAATATGACAATTTGAAGAAACTGTCTGTTGATTACAAGGCTCAACTTGACCTGTCGCTACAGGCTAAACAGGTTAGACTAATTTATGCGGTATTAATCATGGGATTTTAAACCTTGCTCTCTCGATCCATTTTTAAGGACTTTTAAATTGGTCTAAAACTTGTGCTTCTCCTCGCTCTGATATTTTGGCAGCCGATACACAAACCAAAATCAACGTGCGTCAGTGGTGGCTTCAGAATTCCATATTACAAAGCGTGCTTATTGATTTGGTTTGTTGCATTATACTTTGCCATTTGGGTGCAAAATTTGCAGTTGAGATGAAATTTTTCATAGAAGAACGACATTTCTCTTGGTATGCGTAGTGCAATCTGGAGGCCGGTGAACCCGGCCTGTCATATTGACGCTAAACATTCATGCGTAAGAGCATCATCATATCATATCATATCATATCATACACCTTATTCCAAAATGGCCGCCATTTAGATATTCTTTTGTTTTTATTGAAATTTGACCTTGATGCCTCGTTCAAGGCAAAATATTCTGTTGAATTTTCAGCTCAAGAACGAGGCATCAAGGGCTATATCACTCCTCGTACTAACATGAATGCATCAATTAGAGACGCTTTTGATTGTTCTTCACGAAAACCAATCAGAAGGCACTTTGTTTCAGGGTTCCCCAGAGGTCTTCTCTCCCTCAGTCAAGAGAAGAGCTCTGGGGGCGAGATTGTGTAGTTTTGACGAAGAGAGTCAACATTCTGTCCCGTGCGCACGCGCTAAATAAAACTTTTTAAAAAAAATTTTAAATTATTGATTAAAATCATGATGTATGGATGAAGTCTGAAAAGAACACCACCTCGCATAAAATTGAGGATGGCATGAGTAAAGCCCAGACATGAAAAAAGAAAATGTCTTTAAGTCTAAAATTTATTTTAAGGTAATTCCCATGAAAATGACGTACTATCCAGATTTTTTCAAACTTGGCGCAATTGATATTCATACACAGGACATTTAAAAAAGGCGATTAAAAGATGGGGTCACCGTGCTTGTTTTCGTGCTGTATGCCCTTTATTCTTAGTGTTTTTACCGAATTTCGCGAGAAGCGAAACTAGAAAACTAGACCAAACGGGAAAAAATCTTGTTCTGTAGCAAAAGCCACTGAATATTACTGAAAACTTTAACCTGCTTATTTGTTCGGGGTATAATCTTTAAGTAAATTGATTTCAAATTGCTCAATCTTGCAAAGAAATGTAAGCTAATTGGACCGCTGCAGTCATCACCTTGTCAGGCTCCAAATGCAGTTTCACGTCATTTATAGGTAAATACTATACTCTGTCTTCTGTGTACCTATTACGAGTAAATAAAACCTTTTAAAATGGGGGGTCACCGTGCTCGTTTCTTCGCAACACGATGATAAACGGATGGCAAAGGGGCAATTTCGGCTTCATTTTCCGCGAAAGGACTGGGGCGAGTTCCAAAACAACATCTTCTTAACCGCGAAGAGTTATCATGATTGCATTTAAAAAGCTCTTGAACAGCAAAAGCGGCCTTTGTTGCCTCTCTTCAGATGGCCGACGCGAAACGCCGCCGTCTCCGAAGTCGCAATGTTATGCGCAGTACGAGATTCGCGGTGCAAAACAACGGAATCACCTTAATACTGTTATTATTACGAAGCTACGGAAATGTAACATTTGTATTTTTATTTGAACTATTATCCTTTGAAAAAGATGCCGGGTAATGTTGTTTAATCTGTGTGATTTTTGTTTTCAGTACTACTACGATGCTTCTGAGGTCGAGGCGTGGATGAGCGAACAAGAATTGAACATGATGGGCGATGAACGAGGCAAAGACGAAGCGAGTGCTAGTGCCATGTTAAAGAAACACGAAACGTTGGAGGCAGCCATTGCAGATTACTCTGAAAATGTCAATGAACTCGGTGACACAGCTAAGGCTCTTGTGGAGAGTGGACACCCTGAGAGGTAAAATGATCATCCCTCTTCTTAGAGAGATTTATTTTGGTCGTAACCGTGCTTACGGCTTGCCTCGTGTTAAATTTTGTTCTTGCTTACGTAGGAGGCCGTTATAATTACTGCAAACAAAAAAGGTTATCTCGTTGGCGGTCATTTCTGCATCCAGTTTTGGACTTAAAAAAAATGATGGACTTACCGGTAATGACTTCAGCATACCTGGAAAAATCCAAGTTTTCCAATCATAAGTCAAACCAATAAGCATCTGATAACTTATTCGGTGTTGCTGTACCACGGTGCTTCAAGCCTGCTTGCAGGCGGTAATTTGTATTTCGGTCGCCATATTGGACGGGTGAAAGTCGGAAGATCTGGGACGAGTGGGGAATATACCACTCGTCCTAGATCTTCCGACTTTCACCCGTCCAACATGGCGACTGAAATACAAATTACCGCCTGCAAGCAGGCTACGGTGCTTCAGGCCATTCATATTAACTAGGTCATTAAACTTGGTTCCGAGTGTAATCATTCTGCAATAATGTTGGGACTGAAGTGTAGTGAATTGGGATGCTGAGTGAGGCAGACCGTTTATTTGAAGGGTTATTGACATATTTCGGTAAATGTCCCATCCTCTTGGGGTAAGTTTCAGACAATGTCATACCTGGCGTCGCTGGTGAAGTTTTGTATAGTAATAGTCCACTTTCAATATATTAAAATTTACTCCTGAACAAAAGGCATGATCTCGAGGCACTCGGGCACAAGCTCATACAAATCCTTATATTTATTCCCCAGAGCCTCGAGATGATGCCTTTTGTTTAGGACTGAAATTTGGTCTATTCAAAGTAGTTTCTTTGTTTTTCAAAGAGGCTTTATGTTCCTCTTAAGCTCAGAGGAGGTAACTTCGTTTATGAAACGTTTTAACTTTCTTTTAAAGCGAAACGGTCAAGATCCGCCAAGCACAAGTGGACAAACTCTATGAAGGACTGAAAGATTTGGCTGAGGAAAGGCGAGGCAAGCTGGACGAGACACTCAAACTTTACCAACTACAGGGTGAAATTGACGATTTGGAGCAATGGATCGCAGAAAAAGAGATTGTGGCGGGTTCTCAGGATATCGGACAAGATCTTGCTCAAGTGGAGGTACATGCCCTTCCTATTTGATGACGTTTAAAGGCAAAACAAACAATCTTCGAGAGATTTGCATAGTACAATGTTAGTGTCACTGGGCTAGTCTTTGTTTCGACAGCTTTTCGAGCCATCGGGCCTCCAGTGCTTCGCCTCCTTTTCGGAGTGCATTCCTCCAGCCTGTCCTGTCCTCAGCAAGTTCTTCCCATCTTTCAGTGTCTATGTCCAGGGCCACCAAGTCACGTTTTACGTTTAAAGGAGGAGGGGCAGAAATATGCGCAGTGTCTCGCACAGTTTCGGACGTAGTGGTCTCTTAAAAATGTTACTAATAGTTTCGTGTAGGACTTTCATTTTAATCTTTAGAAGCCAGGATCAATTGACCTTTCCGTATTGAATCATTTTGTCATTATTTTTCAACAGCTTCTCATCGAAAAATTTCGCGAGTTTGCTCGGGACACCACAAACACTGGATCGGAGCGCGTGGCTGCCACTAACGCGGTGTGCGACCAGCTAATTGGCACAGGCCACTCTGACGCTGCTACTATCGCCGAGTGGAAGGATCAGATAAATGAGTCCTGGGCCGACCTATTGGAACTCATTGAAACTAGAACAAAGGTATACCAATATTGTTATCTTCTTGTAACTTGCGATTGAGATTGCAGATGTACACGCTCGTTTGTATGCATTGTCACAGAAATACTATTATTAAATTTTGCACGACGTGTCATCAAGTTCAAAACAAACATGGGTCGCTTGAACTTTTTGAAATCTTGCCCGCGAAACAAAACTCTTTAAGTCATTCAAAACCTAATCATATTCAATTACGACTTGCTTCAGTCTACTTTCCCGCGCTTAGACGCGGCTACAACTATATTTCCTCGGGTTTTGATTGGTTCATTGAATGGTGTACATCATACCTGATTCTACCTGATTGGCAAAATAGGTTATTTGGAGTTGATTGTCCGACTCTGAATTAAGAATCGTTCTTCCTCTTTTCGTTATTTTAAGTTTATTTAAGGTATTTATTACAATCTTTTATTTCCAGATGTTAGAAGCCGCTCGTGAGCTTCACAAGTACTTCCATGATGCTAAGGAAGTGTTGGCCATGATCCAGGAGAAAGAGAACCTTCTTACAGACGATCTTGGACGTGATCTCAACAGCTTGCACCAGCTTCAAGTTGTTCACCTTGGTTTTGAGGCCGATTTAGCGCCACTTGGTAACCAGGTAAAGATAAAAAACTATCAATCAATCTTTATTGTTACCAATAAAGAAAATAATTTTAATAATTTACAATAAACGGTTTTTGAAATTAGCATGGGTAAAATTCAGTGCGAAATGCCTTACAAATAAACAACCGTAAAGACTAAACTTGGAGCCAGGCAGCCATAGCAACCACTTTGGAGTTGAGGTTTAATTATTGTTAGGGTTAGGCAATGTAGGAAGCTATTCTATCCGACCAACCTTTTTCTGGGAAATGAAAGGAAAAAGGAAAGGAAAGGAAAGGAACTTTATTTAAGTGTCTAGTCGTTCTAGCGCTGAAGCACTAATTGGGGACACTGTAAATTGGAATTAACAATTAAAACAAATCAAGTCAAATGTTGGCACTCTCGGGGCTGAAAGGGTTAAACGGGGACATAGTTTTTGGATGCTGTTAGCTTAACCCTTTCAGCCCCGAGGGGTTCCCCATTGACGAGTAAAATCATCTGGCGTTAGACAGAGTAAAATCTATAAGTGCCATTTGACACTCTCGGGGCTGAAAGGGTTAAGCCCCGTGTGAGGTTACAGAGGCAAGGATACACACTCAAGTGAAGAAAGAATTGGGCTCTTCAGATCCCCACGCCGCCAAGTCACCTCTTTAATCTGCTGCGTTGTCGCCTTGATGGTGTTGCGGCTTAGCAAGCCCGACTAGTAATCATGGAGACGTGGGTTCGAGTCCCGCTCAGGGAAAAAAACCAATTTTTTGGATGAGTGTGTCGAAAGAAACAATGCACTGTTGTGCTTCCCTCTCTCTCTCTCTCTCTCTCTCTCTCTCTCTCTCTCTCTCTCTTTTTTCAGTTACTTTTTCTGGGAGCTTATTTCATATTAGTTCATTCATGTGACGTTTGCGTTATTACTTTTGTTCCCAGGTCGTGGCGGTTCAAGAAGAAGCCAGTCGTCTCCAGGGCGCCTATGCCGGCGACAAAGCCAAAGAAATTCAGGCCAAGGAAGATGAAGTGGTGGACGCTTGGAAACGTCTAAATTGGCGCGTGAAACAACGAACCGAGAGGCTGCATGATGCCGATGACTTGTACAGATTCCTATTGGCTGTACAGGATCAGATGCTGTGGATGAATGACATGCTAAAACAAATATTAACCTACGAGAAAGCCAAGTGAGTTTCGAAACTGTACTGTCCTTTAGGACAGATTGTGTGAAGGCAAAATGACGTTTGCCTAAATTGCGTTTTAACTGGTGTAATCCAACAACATCGAGTTTAGTCTGCTTAATCTTTCAGTAGGGATTGTCGTTGTTCCTTTGTAATGTCGCATGTACAGCTATCAGATCTGAATTCCAAATTTTCGTCTTCTCTCGTTAGTCTTATCCTTTTCAGTGTCAATGGGCCATCTCCGAGTTCGTGTCTGCCTCCTCTTCAAAGCGAGTCCAAGCTCGAAGTTTTTCTTATGAAAATTAGTTCTCATTCATATGTAAAGTAGAACTTATTACCACTACAAAAACTTCGCACTTAGACTCGCTTTGAAGAGGAGACAGACATGAACTCGGAAATGTTGGTGTATTCTTTAAGGCCACATTTGTCAGTTGCCTTCGTTCTGACTCTTCTCAACTTATCTTTACTTTTATTTTTCTCTGCACGTTCTCGCATATCCCGTGTTTCAATCATCCTCATTCTTCTTTTCCCCAGTATTTGTCTTTTTTTTTTTTTTCAATTTGATCCTTTGTGCCTGTTTATTTTAGTTCTAGTGAAGTGATCTTTTTCTTTAGCCATTCCTGTGGCCTCCGCAGACACGTTTTGTCTTGTCACGCACTCTTGAAGATAATAATTTGTTTCCGGCTCTTGTTTCCAAAAGGGATGTACCCGGAGTGGAAGTGCTGATGGAACAACATCAAAATAGGAAAGTCGAGATCGATGCACGGGATGATAGCTTCCAAGATGTCATTAAAATGGGGAAAGATTTAATTGCGAGAGATCATTACGCTACCCCGGAGGTAATGTTTTAATTAATAGGTGTTCGGCTCTGTGCAAATACTTAACAGCTAGCCACCGACATTGCGATCAAGATGGCTGTTTTAGTATAAACTAAAACACTACAGTGAGATAATATAGCACAAAAAGATCATTTTAATTCATTTATTCCTGCAACGATTACAATATTTTCGGGCGCTAATTGGTGAATGGCAAAGGATTTTGGGAGTTTGAGTAGCCAATCAGAGTGTGCCTTCAGTGCTATCCACTGTTTAAGTATATACCAATAGCAATTATAAAATAATTAGGATAGTACGCGCACTCTCAGTGTTCAATAGCTGTGTTTAGATGAGAGTATGGAAACACGGCTGTGACATCGCACGATTTTTGATTGGTTCTGTATTCTCAGACGTGCGTTTTGATTGGTTGGTAGGTAGGAAATATGAGCGTGTATCAAGAAAATCTGTTTCAATCAAGAATTTTCCTTCATTTGTTTCCTTCATTTGTCGAATTATCTTTTAGAAATATTTTATAAAAGCAATAGAGGACTTCTTTCCGTGTTTCCATGGCCTCATCTAAACACTCGGGGAAGTTGGGAGAATTCTCGACGGTTATGCAAACCCTCGACTGCATCTCGGGTTTGCATAACTGTCTCGAATTCTCCCAACACCCCCTCGTGTTTAGATGAGGCTGTGGAAACACAGAAAACGCCCTCAATTGCTTAATTAGTGTCTGGTACAAGATATTCTACCGAAACATATTGGGAGGAAATTCTGAATTTATCATTGCTCATTTCTCAACTATAGATAAATGAGAAACTGGACATGTTAAGGAGACACAAGGACGAACTAACACTAGAATGGGACAAGAGATGGGAACATCTGCAGTTGGGTAAGGAAATAGTTTAGGGAGGTATTTGAGTTCATACTGGGGTCCAGGTAGGCCATAGACGGTAAGACCTTTTTCATAATGGCGGCCAAATATAATATTCTTTTGCTTTAATGGTAATAAGCCTTTCTAGCCTCACTACGACGAGCAAATTTCAAAAGAATTTTTGCTTCAAAATGAGGGCAGTAGCTCTAATTAACATAAAGACAAAAGAATGTAAAAGTGGTCGTCATTTATGAAAGTGGTCTTTTAGTGCCACAGAAATTCAAGTCAACTTTAGACTTGCGTGACGTCTTATCGTGTTCTGATCCGCTTAACTGATTCATTCGAGGGGGATAAAGCTAGACCCGAGAGCGTACTTCGGCTTCTCTGAAGATACCTCGTCTCTAAGGTTACAATGTAAGGTACCTCAACAAAAAAAAAAATTAAACCCCGTTCACATTCAAAATAGAACTTGGGCATACTCAACCCTTTCATTTCCGAGATCTAAAAGGTTATTCTCCAAACTAAATACCACAGATTTCGTTTGCTGGCTGGTCATGAGAACTTGGTGTTTCATCAAGATAACATCCCCCTAGTAGATAATACTTTTCATTCTCAATACCTGTCTACCTAAAAGTAGATTGAAATTGTTAAGAGAATTTACATTCTGATCACTCCTGAGAGTCAAAGGGTTAAAGCCTTCTTACACCGCCACCTATGAACATGCCTGATGTCTTGAGTCGTCTTCTGTAAAAAAGGTTGGCGACGTTTAATATGCTTTATTACATGGCTGGTGTTTCTAGCCGATATAACGCTTGCTCTGATTGGCTAAGAGCAGCTAAGCGCCAGGGCCGATTATGGATTATGCAAATTTTTTCTCCTTTGGAACCGTTCTGTTAGCCATATAATTTCAAACCTCGGCCTAGCTGTATTGGCCTCGCAGTCCCTCGGTCAATACGGCAAGGCCTCAGTTTGAGATTTACTGTAACGACCTCGCTCTCGGTTATTAAGTAGTTAATAGCAACTAATATCGCGTTTTCATTTTTGGTCCATAGTACTCGAGGTCATGCAGTTTGCTCGCGATGCGCATATGGCTGAAGGATGGATGATTTCACAGGAACCATACCTCAATACCGAGAACCTCGGGGTAAGTCCGCGCTATCTTCATTTTACAATTCTACGCTAAGAATCAACGAAATTGTCTTAACTTTCTCAAAATGATGCTTTTCCGTGTTTATTACTGGGTGATAACTTCGTTCGGTTTTTCTCTTGTTTTTAGACCGATCTCAATGAAGTTGAACAGCTCCTGGAAAAACACGCCAATTTTGAGAAACTTGTCAACACACAAGAAGAAAGATTCCTTACCTTGGAGCGCCTTACCACGGTAAATTTAGCCGCTAAAATGCTTTTCCCCTGATCTCTTAGATTCCTTTTACAATCTGAAGAGTACATTGAGTAATTTTGATGGTGTTTGAAAACAATGTGCCAGGGTTTTTTTTACGCACTGCTCTCCCAGTTATAAAATAGGATATCTAGCCAAACAACAAATGTATTCTTTTCGAAATAGCATTGCGATTCTAGTTGTGCGTTTTATTTTTAGTTCGAGCTTCGCGAAGGAAAACGCCGCAAGATGGAACAGGAACGTCGCGAACGAGAAGAAAGAGAAAGAATAGAAAGGGAAGAGAAAGAAAGACAGGAACAGTTGGAGAGGATCAGACGGCAAGAGGAAGAAGAATTAAGAAGACGAGAAGAAGAAGAAGCGAGAAAGAGAAAGGAGGAGAGGGATAGAGCGAGAGCTGAAGAAGAAGCATTGTCTGCAGCTCAAGCAGCTGGGGTACGTATACCTAGCATTGCCTTCTAATTCCAGTTCGTGTCCTGTTCACCCACCGTAAAACCCTTCTGTCATCGCTAGCTTGGTGCTCTACCCACCTTCTAACAGTTTAAGCCTTATTCACAACGTACCCTCCCTTCTCAATGTCATCTTGATGCTCGATCTATTTCCCCCCCCCCTCCCCCCCCCCCCAAAAAAAAAAACCACCCACCACTCTCTTCTTCGTGGTTGGCTTTGTGCTTTTACCCCGCTCTCTTAACATCGTTTAGCTTTCTTTTTGGTATCTACTCCTGTTCCGGTGTCAGTTTTATTCTCAATCCACCTCCTCTGAGTCTCCAAAATCTTCAATCTTCAATCTTTTTGCCCGCAATTAGCGAGGGCTATTCGAGGCGGGCAAAAGAGGAAAAAAGAAAATTTAATACTCCAATAAATTATATCTAAGGAACAAACCTTGAAGCAATCTAGTTTGTCGTGTGGTTTATATCCAGAGGGAGACCGGGAGGTGGACTGTACTCAATACTGGGAGTAACATACAATGTTATGTAATCGATCGCCCTCGTTTTTCAGGATTTCAAGGAGTTTATTCTTTAGTTTGCTTTTAAATTGATTTTCCCCATCTCCTAGTATCAGTTTCGTAATAGGTGCGCACTGCTTTCCTAGCATCGGCTTCGTTCTGTACCACCCCTCAGGCTTCCATTGACAACTTTGTGGTATTTCATGTGTTGCGTCAATGCGTTGGTTCTAATCTCTGTTACATTCACTTGTAGGTGGAGTCCACACCAGAGGAAAGAGGTAAATGCTCTTCTTCCCACACATTCACAACACATGACTGCTTTACCGGAATATTGAGTTGGTCCAAAATCATAGTTATTGCTTGTCAGTAAAAAGAAAAGATAAGACAAATCTAACCGACGAGTTTCATTACAGGCGAAACTGATGAGAGCGTAACAGACGGACGAATGGAAGGATATCTGCACAGAAAACCCACCATGGATGGTCCCAACAAAAGGGCATCAATCAGGTAAACTGACGCTCGAGAAGAACCTCTTAAAGAATTTATGAAGGGGTAGTTTCTAAAGAAACTGTGGTGCTGCGTCGGTGGGGAAGTAGTATAAATTTGGTTTTATCAACGGAGTTGATAATGTCAATTGCCCACCGTACAGAGATTCTAAAAGCTGGCGTTTCGAGCGTTAGCCCTTCGTCAGAGCGAATCCAATTCGCTCTGACGAAGGGCTAACGCTCGAAACGCCAGCTTTTAGAATCTCTGTACGGTGGGCAATTTACATTATCAACTCCGTTGATAAAACCAAATTTTCTTATAGAATTTACACTTACTGGTACTGTGCTGTTGCTCGATTCAGCCCTTGGTTTGCTCGTTCGGTAACATAATATTTATGGTCCTCGTAAGCCGCGAAAATTAGCGATTATTAATTTTTGTTTAGAAGGATTTTTAACGAGGCATTCATCAACGATTCAAAAATGATCTGGCAGGCTAACTTGTTTTTTTCTCCTCCCAGACAATGGAAGCAATTATATGTGGTGCTGCAAGATATGTCCATTCATTTCTACAAAGATCAAAAGACTGCACGTGTGGTGAGTGATCACATTGAATGAATGTACTGGGCTTAAAGTTCACTGAGCCTTAAATATTTTATTATTTGATATGTCTTCACCATAATTAAACGTATTTGAATGTTTGCTCCTCGAAATTCTGCTTTTTTTTTGTGAACTAAAAGTCGGCAAAACTGGCAGACATTTGTCCGTTGACGAAGCTAGTGAGAGACATGGGTCGAAACTCTTTTGCATTGTCGTTGTAAACGAAAAAGTAGTTTTGTCATTGATGCATTCCTCTCTCTACCTCTGTCGTGGTAAAGAGCGTTTTCACTCACGTGACCAACAGCCATATTGAAATACTGAAACAAGAAAGTATTTGCACAAAAATAGAGTTTAAATCCCAGAGGATTAATTTGGTACACCATCATGGCCGCCATTCTTTTGTGTTGGAACACCAACATGGCCGCCGTGACGTCATAATTATGAAAATGCGCTATAAACGACTGCGATTTTTTAATTGATACTCGAAGAATCAATAAAAGCGACGATTCGAGGGCTTTTGCAAAAGGAAATATGTTGCGTATAGGTGAAAAGGACTGACTGAGGCAGTGTCCTTGTGAATGGTTGCAAAAAAGCTCAAATCCGTTATCGTATCATGGCATTGTCTTTGTTTAGGATCATGAGGCTGCCCATACCTTACCAACATTAGACGGTTTTGTGGAGGTCGCCACTGATTATACGAAGAGGAAACATGTCTTCAGATTCAGGTAAATACAGTTTTTTTCCGTGGTAATCATAAATGTGTCATGGTGCAAGATATTTCAATCCAGCAGTGTGCATCAGTAAGTGACGAGGGAAAGCTATAAAAGGCTTTCTGATGTGAAAGTAAGATTTAAGTTATCGTCAGTGTTAAAAGAAATTTTGACCACCATCATCATTGATTATAATCAGTGAAGTATTAAAGTGTGGAACAATATCTATATTCATGATGATCTCTACCCTCAAATATTTAGCAGAGGGGTCCGGATGCCCCCTTGCCTGGTAAAACCTAGCTGCAATACGGGTGGACATTTTGGCGTCCCAAATGAGCTTCTTCAAAGCTGTTTTCGTCATTTTCTTTTCCACTTCATAAAAGTGACCGCTTATCTTGTTTGTGACATGCATAAGCCGCTGTATAGCGATCACCACGTTCTTCGAAAAGTAGATCCAGGTTAACTTTTAAGTTGAATTTCACTAGGATTCTATTAAGTAAATGCTTACTGACTCACTATTTCGTTTATTTCTACTTGCAGGACAAACGTTGGTCAAGAATTTTTGTTCCAAGCGAAAGACGAGGTTTGTAAAACGTTCTCCTTTTTATATTTTTGTCGGCCAAATCCAAATCGGCTAACTCAATGTGTGCCCTCTTCAAATATCCAGGGTTAAGATTCTTTGTGTATTGTATTCGCATTGTAATATAGCATTCTTATTTAAGTGATATGGAACTACCTGGAAGAAAACGTTTTATGCCAAAAGAGTTTGAATTGGGTACAACATAAGGGCGCCTTCGATTGACCCTAGTCCGTGGAGTGATGATGAAAACGGTATGTTTGGCGCATTTCGAAGCAGCAAGGATAATAAAAATGTGTTTAAATAGCATTTTAGCAGATATTTGACGATTTTAATGTGAGTCTCCGTAAAAACGAAGGATGTCTAATATATATATTCCATGTAATCCTATTCCGGAATACGGTCAATCGAACGCACCCTAAGTTGGCCGATTTGGTCTATTCCAGCTCTGAGCTTAGTAACCAGTCCCACAATGGCAGCGAGATGAAAAGGCGACATAAGCATCAACCCTTATGAAGCAGTGACATTTGTATCAAAGCAATGGCCACCTCCAGCCTCGATTTTACTTACAGGCCCGGCAGTTGGGCACAGCAATGACAGGGTTTATCGCCTGAGTTGATATGTTTAATTGGCCACCGTAAAGAAATTCTAAAGCTGACGTTTCGAGCGAACGGCTAACGCTCAAAAGGTTGGCTTTCAAATTTCTTTACAGTGATCAATTTACCATATCAAATCGGCAGAAGCACGAGAACTTGAAGCGTTTAACTTGCAACTCTTTTCCTTGGAACAAAACTGGGGATTTTAGGACACCAATTTTATGCCCAAATATGGACAAAAATGAAATCGAAGCTGCACGCGCGGGAAAATGCACGAGCTACGTTACATCCAAATAAGGACAATTTTAAACTCAAAAAAACTCCTGCTCTGAACCAGAGTTCAACGCTTGAATGTCATGAGCTTCTGACTCGGTTGTTAAACCCATTTCTTTGTTTCGCTTCCCCACCGAGACAGGGCAAACAGTTTTTTTTTCTGAAACTAAACCCGTTTATCTCAGATTGTGCACGTGATTACGTTGAGTCAAAACTGTGCTGTGCGGACTGCGTGGCCTTCTTTTCCCTACGGCCTAAGTTTCTTTTGTTCTTGTTAGGATGACATGAACCTATGGATAAAAAACATCCAGGAAAACCTCGTGGATAAGTCAACAGACGAAGCCTCACCAAGCAAGAAAGGCGAGAAACGAGGGGGCAGCGGATTCTTCGCCAAAAGAAGAAGCAAAAACATGGAAGAGAAAAAATGAGAAATCGAAATAATTCATTAGATTCAATATTTTGAGTGACTTTGGACTGGATTTGGCAGTAGTGTTTTCATTTTTTTAAATGGATCGTGTTAAGTGGTTGGTAAGTTCTTCCGTGAGGAAGATGGGGAGGTGACATGATCTGCGATTGTATTGCTAGAATATTTCTGCATCGCAAAACATAAACATGTTAATTCGAGACATTGGTTTATCTATTTTAACGAAGCCTTGCTGTTCACGGTAGCGACTTGGCAAGGGGTCCATGCTTGCAAAAATTGATAAATTGATTTGTCTGCGTTATGGTTCACTAAAATAATAAGGTGTTGTATCGACGAAATAACAACTTGGGAACAATTCGTCACAATGAAAAGTATTTACAATTGTCTCGAGAGGAGGAAAACAAATATGTAGACAATAACAAAGTGGGGATTCAGCTTAGTGAGGTACGTTTGTGTGAAATGATTTTTAAAATACGCCCAACAATTTTTTTCTTTGTTCACAGGCCTTGTGCAATGTGAAAAAAACCAACCGCTATTTTGTGTTTATTTCATTCGTTGGTTTTTCTTTTTCCAATCTTCTTTTTTTTAGTAAAAAGACGTAATTAGGGTAGAAAAAGAATGTTATTGTACAATTTGCCTTATTCTCTAGAAATTTACCTTAAATTCTCCAAGATGAATTGCCATAGCCAAGCGGCTTATAATATTAGCAATGTGAGAAGTAAACTGAAAGAACACTTGATAAGGTCTCTGTCTACGTGCTTGTTATTGAATATTGATGCTTGGGCATCTCAAGATCTTCTCCAGCTTATTCATACTCGCGCAGATTCAACAGGTGGATGGATCATTATGAACAGGTCGTTTCTTGCAGCTACAAGATTTCATGAGGTTTATTTTTAGGCACGGTGAACTCTGCGCGCAGTACACACATTTTCGCACATTCTTGGCTACGAGGTTGTAGTGCTCGAAGCCTGGTTAGCGCCAATCGTTGGTTTTGAGGTGTCAAAACCTATAGGTTTCCATGGTATTAACGCTGGTTAGCGGTAACCATGCTACGAGCAACCCGGGCAGGGGCCCGTTTCTCGAAAGTCCCGAAAACTTTCCGGGCCCGAAAAGCTATCTGTGAAATTGCCTACCGCTTGTTTTGGAAAGCCGATCTTTTAACATGCTTTTAAGGTAACAAAAAGAAAATTAACTGTGAAGTTTGACGAATTAAATGCTCTCCGTTCTTGAGTTACAAAAGGAATCGTGACACCCGAAAATGGCCCGTAAAGTTTCGGGACTTTTGAGAAACGGGCCCCTGGTTTTTGCTTAATCGCTTCCTATTCGTTTACACGATCCCGATGCAAAATCTTGTAACAGTGAACGTGAGGGAAAAGTTACACCGGTATCATGTGTGTGAACAAATACAGAGCGATAAAAAAGGACCGGAAAGAACTCGTTTCCTGATTGGAGTCGAACCAGCATCAAGTTAACACCCTCAAAATTTTGATACAAGTTTGCTAGGCAACGGGCAAAAACAAGTCCAAGGCAGCATTCGAACCTACGACTTGCGAATTACCAATCGGATACCCTACCTTTCCATCATTCAATAATTTGTAAAAAGTTGAGGCACTTGACTTTGTGGAGGCCAAAAAGTGCTTTTTAAATTTTGACCAAGGAAGCGCAGAATGAATGAAACAAAGAAATTTGAGACTATTCACAACGTCATTTTTGCGCCATATTAAGAGCTGCATCTCCCAATAATTAGATGGCGAGGTAGTCACTTGTTTTAATTAAAGTAGAAAAATAAACTACATCGATTTATTACTACTTTAAAGCATTCTCGGAGTTAGAGAAGCTGCATATTAAGCATATGAGCTCACCACTAACAAGCGAGTTCAGAGTTTCAAAAAACCTGCGCGCAGCGGGATGATAGCAAAGCACATTTTTAAAAAAACCGAAAGATTTTATACTCTTGGAAATTTTACCATAACAAAGAAGACAATTATATGCTTGCTTTTATCCCGACGCGCACAATCGTTTCTTGAAACTGCGAACTGCCTTATTGCACAAGGTGTTTAGTTCTCGACCTGTCCAGCAGAAAACGTTAAACAGCTCCGTGAGCGTCAAGACAGGAGTCTTCATACTCAAGTATTTCCATCTTGGGTGTTATTCGTCCGGCGACAGTGAGCAAGGTCGCGTAAATTCATTCCCATACTCATGGATCCACTTGTTAGAAACTGTAAAATTAAGAAAAGTCACCCTTATGAGGTAGATACCCAAAAATATACATAGATTGAGCGCATAAGTATTGACACACAAGAGTTCTGATGCAGAGCAGATCAAAATTCGAATCGAAAAGAGCGGCTATTCTACCACACAGTTACTTCGTTACGGATCACGTGAGTGCCAAGCAAAGGCAACGGCTGTTTGCCTTGCAAGCAGAAAGTCGCGAATGAAAACGCTCGCTCGCTTTAACTGGAATTTCTCCACAAATTTCTCAAAATAACTCCTCGAAGTTGGAATTATTTTTATTCGCCGGGCGTGACTGGGGCGACTGAGCTCGCCCTAGTCCTTTTGCACAACCCAGGTATATCAAAACATACCCCATTTCCACCCTTTTAGCACAGGGCAGCCAGCATGACGTGTTCTAAAATCCCCTTCGCCTGATCGAAGCATGTTATGCCAAAAAACGGCGTTACCCTGTGCAAAAAAAGGAAAAAGTTGATTAATTCCACTGATCTCTGATTTTCAGCAATGATGAGTTTCGAACAGATCTACATTCCATTCTGTGGTTCTTGTTTGTTTTCCTTTACAAAAACGCTTCTCTGGTCTGCACAAAAATAAAGATTAGTGAACGAAGTACAGCCTCGTCGCAAGTTGTTTCTTTCAGGAAACGTTCGTCAACATACGTCAGAATAAGATTTTTTTTTGGTTCTTTCCGTTGTGGAACCAAAGGATTTTGTACCTTTTATCGCTGGTTAAAGTCAAGGTTATCACTTGGAAGATGCTAGTCTCTGCGCAAAGCTTTCCTTGCGACAAACTGGAAGAGGACAGAAATCAAATTCGCCACTTGCGAGCTGGTCAAAACAACCATCTACACCTTTTTTCACAGCGATTTTGACATTCCTTGCATGTTTCACTAAGGTATGGTAACTTCAACTTATTTGCCTGCGTACGAAGTTCGTGACGCAGAATACTTGGCTTGCACCTGACGTCATCAAAGCGGTGCCCATGTTGGTGTGCTGAACAACAGCAAAAAAGTCTTTTGGGAATTTGGCGAGCGAGCGACATTTTGCTTTTTTTTGTACACCAACATGGTCTCTAATCACGTGAATGCACACCAAGGGCCCACTTAATCAACCAATCATGGCTCTCGTACTATCTGATACGATTAAGGGTATTTTCAGATTACCTTTCGGGGTTTAACTCTGGCTCCAACATACGGAAACACTGTCGCTCCACCAGCTTCAACATCCGTCATCTGGGAAGTCAAATAGTTAGAAAAAGAGGATTCACGGTTTTCAAAAAAGTAGTTGCTGCCCTTTCCCATTTGCTGTCAGTAAGGAGACGGCAAACGGTAGACTGACATTTGCGTGTCGTCAAAAATAAAACTATCTCGGTTTCTTGCTTATTTATTGTCTGGTAGCTTCAGATATCGAGCGACCTCTAATAAAGAAAATTCTTACGACAAGCACAGCCTGCATTTCTTCTCGTACACGTAATCAAAGCTTAAACCTCTCTGGAGCAAATGCACAAGTTGATCTCCTTATGCAGAAGACGGGATCACTAAACGGTGTTCTTACTAGCCTGAGTATCAGGTTTTCCAGGATTGGTTTAGAAAGAAAAAAAAGAAAAAAGGGAATAAAAGGCCTTCCTCTCTCTACTCGGCCCCACTCCCCCTCACCAGATACCCAGGCTCTTTCTTCTTACGAAATTACGTGATACAAACTAAACAGCATTGCACACCCATGCCCTATCATGGTGTGATGACAATTGTACTGTAAAATGACAATTACATGACACTACGTGTGAAACTAACGGAAACTCGATAAGTTACGTACATATAAGAGAACAGTAGCGATTCTGTTCCCGGTTCCAAGCTGACCAAGCGAAGAATTCTCAAGATCCTATAAAACAAGGATGCATTTAAGTTTAAGAAGTTTTACTGTACTAATAACCGAAGTCGGGTCTTTCCTCTTTTTCAAAACGATTTTTCATTAGCTGCACAATTTCTTACTTTCTGTTTCTTTGCTCGTTCTCTGATCCAGTCACAAAGCTCGTTTCAGTAAGGTACGAGCTCTGTTCTGCAAATTGCGTAAACTAAAAAAAATCGAGGAAAGGAAAACATTGTTTCCTGGCCTAACTTTCCTGGTCCAACTTTTATGACTTAAAAATAATCGATGAAATGTTGTTTTTCTCTAAATGCTTCGCCGAATTAGGAAAAGCAGTTCTTCACGAGGTTACAACTAACGCATTGCTCGATATTCCCTGATCTTTGAACTGTGCTAATATAGTTAATAGAAGCTAGTTTGAAAGATTGAAACTTACCCTTGAAAAGTCAAAGTGCGGATCGTAATGACCAGCCAATCCGTAGTTTTGGACCTACAAAAAGACAATTTTCATCGGCTCAGACAGATGGCAGAAGTAAATAGAGTAACGGTCTAATTAAAGCGCTCTATAAGTTAACAGGACAGAGAAAGAAACTGAACAATTTTACTACTCTTGCCTGGAAATCTTCCGCTGTATCAAAGTTCAGCCCAGTTAACGCTGTCATACGTCGGTTTATCTTGTCGATGAGTTTATCGTGTCCTCCATTTAACCAGCAACTAGATGTAAAAAATGTGAATTTAACGATTAAATCTTTAATGAAAAGAGAAAACCACGTAATTCATGGATAAAAGAGCGGTCGAGTATCGTGCCAAGTGCTACAATATTACTGAGATCACCTTTGTGGATAGGGTTAACGGGGGATTTCATCTATGTGCGCTAATTGGGACTTCTGCGCACGCGCACTAAGAAAACTCATCACCTTCAAACCTAATGCTCATGCTCCCATCTTAAAACTCGTGCTATAGTCTGAACTGAATTTCCCAATGTGACAGTCGTCGATTAACGTTTCTTTATAGTTTGTTTCTTTTCTTATATAGCGCATATATTCGTGGTTGCTATGGCGCCTTACGCTGTCTAAATCAATTTATAGCACGTATCTGTTTCTATGAGGGCTTAAAGGGGCTATGTCATCGGCGCAAAATGATGTAACTCATGACACCCAAAATGCCCAGAAAGTAGAATGAAACATTGCAATAACCACTTAAAACTGTTGAACAACATCAAAGAAATACAGCAATAGGAAAGAAAAGCACGGATGGACACAAAATGGGCAAGATTGAAACGAATTGCATATGGGTAATCTTGAAAAACGTCGGGTCGACGTTTTTCAAGTTTATGACAATTCGCCTGGATAAAGGCGGTTTTTGCTCAGAATCATGTTGTTTGTGATTTAACAATAATTTTATCAGTAAAAGAATTCCACATAACTATTTTCGAGTTTTAAACTCGTGATTAACTAAAGATTTCCCCTAAACACCCTAAAATATCGTGACATAGCCCTTTTAAGGTGGCTCTAACCAGTTTCAACATTTTGAAGAGACACCCTCTTTAGAAAGAATGGCACTTCACACTGTATGACGTAACAGCAATAAGTCACCGTGGCAACGGGAAAGCTTGTAACAACACCATTTATATTTTGTCTTTAGTTGCACATATCTCAAAAACAAACTTTGTGACCCCCATTTTTTATTACTGAACAGTGATCAAAAGGCCCAATGAAACCTCCAGCAAAATTTAAAAAAAATTCCGCACTGCAGAATCAGAGCCACC
The DNA here is from genome assembly GCA_949126865.1 of Montipora capitata. NCBI lineage: Eukaryota > Metazoa > Cnidaria > Anthozoa > Scleractinia > Acroporidae > Montipora > Montipora capitata. The sequence goes on along the minus strand of OX421458.1, from coordinate 29,960,571 downwards.
TTTAAAAAGTCAAAGATTTAAGGTGGCTCTGAATTAACTGTACAGAACATTTTTAAACTTTGCGGAAAGTTTCACCATGGCCTTCTGATACTTTCCAGTAATAATAAATGGGGGTCACCGAGTTTGTTTTTGAGATGTGTGCAACTAAAGACAAAATAAAGGGTGTTGTTTCAGAGCTTTCCCGTTGCCACGGTGACTTATTACATCACAATAATGATCGCATATTGTTCCGCAATAATTGGTGTTGTTGCTTATGGTACCATAACATTGCTTATACGTGATACAGCGTTGTAGTATCAAGCCTTCTAATAAGAACGTTTCTTGAAAACTTTGAAACTGGCTTGAGCCACCTTGACGTCGCTAATTCGTTGAGTTTGTTGAGGCTACAGAAATATTTCTTTTACTCTTTCGAGCTGGGGTTAATGGAGTGTCGACGCATTATTATTTGGTATCTAACTGATTAACAAACGGAAAGAGATCTAAGAGTGGAAAGTGCACCATAGTAGCTACGTACCTTTTGCTTATTCTATAATGCGCAAACTCCAATTTTCCTGTAAGTGGGTTGTGAACGGTGGCTCTGTTGAGCTATGAACAGCCATTTGTTAGAGCAGACAAGTGAGCGAGTTTTGCATCAGTGGTATTCCAGTTAGACTTATTTCCGAATTGTCGCGCCATAATTACCTAAGAAGGTGCCATGGCCTAGAGTTTAGATTACTGAACTTCGGGGTCAAATTCAGCTCTGACAACTAAGAGCTAAGAGCAAGCAAGCGTCTTGAGTCGCCCAGCACCACCCTCCGCACAATGGTTTCTTATACGGTTATCTTCAATTCTGTACAAGAGTTAAGGTTAAATGTATTAGTTCTTTTTGCTTTTTAACTTACGTATTTGTTTCATTCAGTGTTAGGAGAGAGTTATCAACCTCCGTTTAAGCAGTGAGCAAAACCCATCGCTGTCCTTAAAAGCGAGAAGTTGCTTGAACTTCCTAGCAGTTCAGACCTAATGGACAGGAGATGGAGTAAACGATGACTCCACCCCGAAGCTATCCTGCTATTGCCTGAATACAAAAATGGCCGCCAACAAATTATTATTTGTCTTTGTGTTAATTAGCCTAACTAGCCTCGCTTTACAGCCCAAATTCTTTCAGTTTTACACGTGTTAACGAGGTTAGTTAGGCTAATAGATAATAATTTTTTGACGCCCATTTTTTGGCATTCGGTCCGTGGACTTTGGGCCGTTGCAGTTCAGTAGGTCACAGCGCATTTAGCCGCCAAGGTTATTAATCACACTTACCAAAGGTTCCGATATCTTAATGACTTTCTCTATTTCATCGTCTGTGATAATATTGTGCAGTACCATTATATCAGGATTTGTGAATACAACTTCGATAGGACAACGGTGGATTGTACAAAGAGGGTGACCTGTCTTGTAAAAACATCTGAGTCGCTTGGGGCTTTGAGGAGCCTAGAAATTAAAAAAAAATGGAAATTTTATAGTGCAATGGGGACTCCTGTGTGAGATAGATAGATAGATAGACTGTGTTTATTAAGAAAAACATTGCAGTTAAAAAAACTGAATTGCGCCTCTTTACAAGTAAGAAATAATTTATAACTACTACTATTACGTGTAATAAAGTGGCTAATGCCGTTAAACAGTGCTCAATACACTTTTAAGTGTAGAGCTTTGAATAATAAGAAGTGCGTGAGCACGAAACTCGGAGTAACAGAGAATTTTGTCTCTTCGTTATATCTTCTAACTACTACTATTATAAAATTACAAAGCGACTACTCTTTTTACTACTATACTTTATTACTATATTTTTTTCTTGAAAACTTCAGGTGTAGGACCTAAGTAACTTTATCATGAATACGTTTCAGCCGCGCAAGTCAGTCATAAAGGAAAAACTTAATAAAAGGAAAGTTTATCGATCCTCCGTTTTGAATGTTGCAAGATTATTGAACCAAAGCAAATAGCCCATTTCCGAGTTCACGTCTGCCGCCCCTTCTAAGCGAGTCTAAGCGCGAAGTTTTTGTCATGGTAATTAGTTCTACTTTTTATATATGAATGAAAACTAATTTTCATAAGAAAAACTTTCAACTTAGACTCACTTCGAAGAGGAGGCAGACACGAAGCCGTAAATGGCTTATTGGAAATCAACCTTGGAAATATGGACTCTGATAGGAAAGTCAACTTTGAAAAGCACGAATACATTATTAAGTTTTTCCATGATATTTTTAGTTGATAACTTGACTTCCCCATGCTGTCAAGTAAGAGGTGAGCGGTATGACCGACAGAATCGCGTAAGACTGGACTTACTTGTGGCATGGGCTCTCCTCGACACAGTTTCTTGAAAATTTTTCTCTCCTCGAACCAATCAAACGACTTTAATGTATGTTGTGGAAGCTTCCTGGCCAGATAACTGAATTTCTGTTCTCTGGATTTTTTATCTTTTGATCGTTTCTCTCCAAGCAGTTTCTGGGCTTCTTTAAACTTGTTGAGATTTGCCAACGACCTCTCGTGGTTCGGGACTGAAAGACAGGGCATAGTGATTTTTTTATAAAACTTCCGTAATTGGTAGAATAAGACATTTATTACAAATTAACGTTTTCCTGTATCTCATGGGGCATCCAACGGAAGATTTTGGAAAATAGCACCGCAGGAAACTTTGTTTTGCCGACCTTTGAGTCTTGGGGATGATATAATAGGAATCCTATAAAACAAGAGAAGTTCCAACTTACTGAGTTGCAGAGCTTCGATGGTATAGTTAATAGCCTTCCTCACATCCCCAAGCTGTATGGAGAAAATTAAACCAATCATTATACATAAATTCAGTAATTCATATTGGACCAGGTGTATTTTCGTCAAACAAAGACGGTAGTTTGCGTTGGTTATATATTGGTTGTTATCTTAGCAGGTTGAACAAGAAAAGAGAACTATCCGGCGAATTGACTGATTGGTTGAAAAATGACTTATTTCTTGGATGGTGGAGTGATTGACTGAAATAATGGATAAACTTGCAGTCGGATGCATTGCTTCAGTAACCAGCCGCAAAAGATGTCATTAACACATCGTTACCTGATGAGAAGACCAAGCCAGATGATCCAACACAGAAAACCGGTTTGGCACGTCTTTCTGGTTGTCCGGTTCAGTATCCATGAGTCTTAGCGACTCTTCCATCCACTGCTGTGTGTTTTCCATGTCATTGGAAACATACGCCCCACGGCCAAAGTTGTACGCGTCCATAGCGGTCAGAATCGATCCCAGGGCTGTGCGAATGCCGTATTGACCTCCCGTGAAGTCCATGGGGTTTAAGTCATAAACTTCTTGTAGCCGTTTAATAGCGTCCATTGAACCTTCCAAGTCATCTTGACCAGGGAAATACTGCCGGTAGTTATCAAGTTTGTCAAGGAGAATACCTATAGGATTTCATAAAGACTTGACATTTCAATGAATATCGTGAATTCTCTGAACTGACTGATCGAGTGCTTGGTTGTTAAACGCTTCGAAAACGTAATTTCGAAGAAAAAAGCTGATAAAACAACTTCAGAATACCAATCTACTCTTCATTCAGCTTAAAACGAATCGTTTGAAAACCAAGAGACAGAGCAATAAACACTATTCACAAGCAAATTAGTGAAGGAGTATTCCGCCGGAACCTAGCGAGTTTAAAGCTAAAACTGGCCTCATTCCTAAACATAATTATGAAACAATAAAACGATAACACGTTCTTTTTAACGAGGGTTAGAGCGAAATGACAATTCAGCCTATTTCACCTCAAATAAAAATACTTGATACAGCAAAACATGATTTTCTTTTTTTTCCTTTTTTGCTATTAGACTGAGTGCGCAATTTTTGGCCTTAGCTACCTGGGATACAAAGACGAAACTTATAAGAACAAACGTTTCAAGTTAGTTGCCTTGCAGCGGGTGCAAAGACAACTTAAAAAGGCGTTGTTGTAGGTCAATGGGCTGGGCCATCCGATTGGGCAGTGTCCGACCGGTGTCACGGAGGTCATACGTTCCAGTGCTCCCCAGGGCTCTGATTTGTCAGTTGCCCCTCCGCTCGTTGCCAAGCAACCAGCTTACCGCCGATCTCGCAGGCGCAGTACACCGTTCAACATCAATAGTTGCAGTGCCTCGACCAAGTCTGCACGACTGAGTAATACAATATTTTGTCATGCACGGTCTGATTTCATTATTGTATATTTTGTTTTAAAGTACACAATTTAATAAGTAAGTTAGTGCCTGCGTTTTCCCGAACGCAGACCTTGGTAATGATTGAAGAAGGAAGACTTATTTGACCAATCATAGCGCGAATACCGCAAATTTGTGTGACCGGAAATCTGTCATCCAAAGCATAACAACAAGTTTTAAAGATCGCATTCTCTGCTGCCAAAAAGGTCTAATATAGACCATCAAATGGTCCAGTGTTTCTGAAATGATCGGGCTCTCGAATCTTTGAATGCTATTAGTGAATGGCAATGCCGGCATTAAATCAGGAGAATTCTTTCATGCCTGAAACATCTCGCATGTTGCGTCGGAAATGTGAATTTCCGACATAATTTATGTCCTTGCCTGATTTGACTTTACGCTTGAAATTCAATTTTTTTTTTTTAAAACAAATCGTGTACTTATAATAAAAATTGTTAACGATTTCCATTGTAAAGCTGAAAGTCGGGAAGAGAAAATAAGCTTAATTAAGGTTTTCTCAACTGAATACCTTCAGCGTCGCCCTCTTGTTCAACAGATTTCACGTGCGTCGGCCAATCTTTCACAAGTCGCTTGATCATCAAATATGTACTGACTGGATGTCCTATATAGCTATCCCTGTCTGATTTGGCTTGTTCCATTGCTATGTTTACGTCCTCAGCAAATGATTTTAACCTGTGTAAACGCACTTCTTGTTCGGCGATATAATCATCGAGAGCATCCGACAGTTCAAATTCAATATTTACCAGACGTTGCAAATGGGACAAAGCTGTGTATATCTCACAGTCTACCTGTGCAGTTATCACAATTAGATACAAAAATGAGGCAAAAAGAAATTGTTTCGACGCCATGTTGAACTCGCAACTGCGACAAACACGACCACAGTGGCTCAGTGAATCACATCCGATAACTTTTTGACTTCATCAATTGATTCCTTCTTTCGTTCGAGACAACAAATCACGCATGCTCACCGCTCAATCTTCGGGATCTTTCAAAACCTCCTAAAGTCAAAATCAAAGAAAAGATCACTTAGTCTTCCGAATATGAAAAGCATCGTTTTCATAAATTTTAAACCAGAAAATTTCCTTTAAAAACGATGTATTTTCGAATTTGAAGGTAACGCATTCTTCGCTAGCAATGGTACCTGTGATTTTTCAACGCGCCCTTGTCAATTATTAATGCCGGTTTTTGTTGCCAAGGAAAAACGATCCTGATGCTACGCACATGCGTTTTTTCTTCACACCTCTATTTTTTACGCGCAAAACCAAAAATCGTAGTTTATAAATTTGCAATTTCACGACGTTTATAACACATGAATTTCGACAAATTTCAGCGACCGTTTCTGGTTATCTCAAGGGTAACCGTAGTCGTTGCGCAAAATCTCTGATAACTAACACCATGCACCAAATGAAATGAGCAGAACATAATTTAAAGGAACGCTGGCCCTTTTTATATTAGAGACGCATAATCCGTCTAGACGAATTATGTGTCTCTCGTGTTATTCGTCTAGTAGACCTTATTCATAAATGGCGGTCAATTTATAATTCTGCCGGGAGAGCATGGGAACGAGGTTGCAGTAGCTGGTTATTGTAGATTTACTATCCTTAAAGACAGCACGTAATCCTCTCTCTTGGACAAGTTCCAATCTTCTCCTATCACTAGCTCGGCAAAAATGCCAAATAAGATGACTCAGCTATCGCCTCGAGCGACTCTTACGCTTCTCTCGTGCTTAGCAACCTCCCGCGTGCACCATAACTCAATAGTGCACGCGGAGCCGTTTACCATTTTGATTGAAATTCGTCTCTGTCTTTCTTGTAGCTTCATTTCACTTCTCGCAGTTGGATTTTGACTTATCCTTATGGAAACTCGCTAAAGCTTTCAAGACGCACAACGAAAGACAGTTCTTCTAGACGGATAATGCATCTCGTGCTCGTCTTTATACCAGAGACGCCGAAAACCAGACGAACAACAAAGTTTGCCCAACACGTCTAGTATAAAAACAGCCGTTGTCACAACATTGTGGCTTATGTATCTTCCATAAGCTTCTCCCATGACAAAATTTCATTTATCTTTTTACCTTTTCGAGGCTTGATCTTCCTCAACCGACCGGTTGAAAGGAAAAGTTCAATTTTAACCAATTAAAGAAAACAAGTAAAAACAAGCGATATAATCTCCCGACGTTTCGGCGACTTCACGAACTCGCAATTGTTAATTTTACTCTCATTTGTACCCTTGATAATGGCGTCATGAAGTCGCCGAAACGTCGGGAGATTCTATCGCTTGTTTTTACTTGTTTATGTATTATTAATCACTGTTATTAAAGAAAACAAGTAACTAAAATACACGGACAAAATAATGGTCACACAAATACGGCTGCCTTAAAGTGCTACTATGACGAATTTCACATATTTCCTATCTAAGCCATTTTAACACATAAACACGTAGTCGGAACGAGAAGAAGAATGCTCTTTGTTCCAGAGATATTCAACCAACCAAAGCAACCAAATTTTGATCAAATATGATGAAAGAAGATATCTCAGTCAATTTGTCGGTCCCATAGAGGGACCGGCACAAAAAACGGCTGCAAAGGAGGCTAATTTGTATCAGAAATGCTTGATTCTTTGCAGTGAGATTCTAGTGGATGTGCTCCACAATATAAGCATAACAGTTTTGTTACCATGGCAACATACTTGGTTCCAGACCTCCCTGATATTAAAGGCCTTTCTGGCCACCTTTGATATTCGCAGGTGCGTTGCCCGTAGAACTATTAGCCAACCAAGTTTCAATGGTCTCTGCTATAACGACCGAGGTAGCTCAATTTATATATTTGATGTTATATTGGGTTGAGAGAATGACGTCATCAGTCCTCTCATTCCATATTTTACACATTTCTCAAACTTAAATATATCCGGAAACAATGGAGATATTTCCAAACAGCAAACGGTGTTTTTAATCTTTCCTGTAATTCTATGTGATAAACCTAAAAATTCAAGGGATAAAACTAGTCTTTAAACTAGTCTAAATACTGGAGTTGTGTTGTTCGAATCAAGGTTGACGTCACTAAACCGGGTGACTGCCATGGCAATGCCAAGTTTGCTTACATTTAATCAAGTGCTTAAGTGCTAATCGGTCCTTCATCAACTGGGCGTTCGCTAAAATTTACTTCGGTTATACCTTTTGTTCTATATGGTGGACAAACCAGCCGAACTGAAAACATGCAAACAATTATCTCCTTAATGACAAAGAAAACTCAAAAGGCTGCTAAATGTTTCATTTTAGTTCAGCTTTAAGATCATGACCCCGTTAAGACTAGCCGTCCCTGATGCTTGGCACCACTCTTAGCAATCCCTCTTTATGGGGCCTGGGAAGGACCAGATTAAACCAGGGCACTGATATGGACACCCGTACTTAAAAGGGGCTCTTTCATGAAATTGAGCCAAATTCAGCAACTGGAAAGGGGCTTTACTTAAGTGTCTAATCTTCTAGCGCTGGAGCACTAATTGGGGACACTGTAAATTGAAATTAACAAATCAACGCAAATTCAATCAAATTTTTGGTTTTTGAAGAGAGGGGAAAACCGGAGTACCCGTAAACTCAACAAACATATGACGCCATCCCTGCACCCCTGGGAATTGGCAACCAAATAAAGTGAAACGTTAAAAAAACTAAATCAAATACTGAAGGAAAGTTTCAATAAAACAGCAAATACAAATAAAAATGGGCAAAATTGAAAATGATTAAAATGGATTGCAATTGGGGTTTTTGAAAACCGTTCAGCCTAACAGTCTTTCAAAGTCTACATCCGTTGTTTGTAACTTAAATTATGCAGGCTTGCGTGACACGTTTTGTCACGAAGCCTTGATTTACGTAGTTTAAAAATAATTTCTGGGTTAACGTTAAGTTGCATAGCGAGTAGAGGCGATAACTGAAAAAAAGAAAATATGCAAAACAGAATTCACTGCCGTGACACAGCCCTTTTAATCTGAACACGTTTTCGCCAGTTCCCCCCCCCCTCCCCCCCGCTCCAGTAATATGTTCAGAGGCCGCTAAAGGGGACAATGTAACAAAACTACCGGCCCAGTTGTTCGAAGAGTGGATAGCGCTATCCATTGGATAAATCACAAGTTGTCTTTGCGTAATATGTAGCTCTAACAGTACACGATATTGTTTTGGTATTGTATGTTGTAGTGCCATGGTAGATGACTTAAATAAATAGCCCCCTGAGAAGACATGTGGCTACTAGCAAAGTACTGAACCCAGAAAG
>OX421458.1:29919602-29947102 GCA_949126865.1 Montipora capitata | reverse complement strand
TATTCACCTGAGTAGAACTAATGAAACAAATTAAGGGACGACAATGTTTAATGAGAACTCAAAATTCAATATTTTCGCGAAAAAAAGCCCGAAGTTAAGGAGAAGACCGATTCTAAAGGATTTCAAAATAATTTATGAATGGGTATCTTTTCAAATATCCAATTGAGATTTACCACAGTGTCCTTCAGGATTCTAAAACATTAAAACGATCTCTTCACTGCGCCCTTTTGCCTAAATGTGCGGATTGTGAAGCGTCCTTTTTACTTTTCTGTCGCTGATTATGTTGCGGTCCGTTTCACTCAATCTATCATTCAAAGGAGATCGATGATAAATCGCCGGGGCCAGGAAGCTCGGTTCCTCACAGCATGACCAACCTCTCCCCCCTCTAGCGAGATCATAACGCAGAATGGGACCCTTGCACGGAATCGTTTCCGCTTATAAATGACCCGTTGACGCGAATTCAAACTTCTCATGCAGAACCTGCTCGGCAATGAAATGTTCTAGAAAGCGAGCAGTACTTCCCGTGAGTTGCTGTTTATTATGCTGCACAAGCTGCTGGTTGTAACTTCCCAGTCTGCGGGTAAAATCCTCAAGTGTAAGCTATCTCATTATTCCACTATTACGCCACTTTACCATATATGGTCAAGACAACGCGCAAAATATGGCACGGTAATATACTGTAGTGTCCTCCCGGTTTGACCGTTTTAGAACAGAGGAAATACAGACTGAACGGGAGTTTTTCAATGGAAGAAGTTGTTTTCAACAGGATGCAAAGCCTGAGAATTTAGCTTGTCATCGCCTGTCACTTGTCCTTTCGTTTATCCATTCAATGTAAGAACATTTGGCCGGCCTTTTGGGGTGTTTTCGTCGTTCGCATGCGCCCTGAAGGACAGATGATGCATTTTTTTTAAAACACTTTTACCAAATTGAATTGAAGCAAAATAACATCCTTTTTTGTAGTGGAATAATAAATCTCTTATTCGATTGTTTAACAAATAATACTCGCGGACATTTTGCTCATTGCTGGTATTTTTCCTCGCCCCTGCGTGGCTCAGAAAAATACTACCCAACTCGCAAAATATGTCCGCGTATTACATGTTAAACCATCGAATAAGATGTATAAATCGCAGCTACTGAGCAGTACTTCCCTGTGGTGTTATGTAATACGTTGCAAAAGGTGATTCCAGCTTTTCAGTTTGAGGGGGAAATCCTCACCTGTGACCATTTAAGTGCAAGTTATTGTGAATATTTTCCTTTGAGGCTATTTTTTTTATGCTCTACAAGGTGGTCGATAAAATTCTTCAGTGCGACTAAATCAATAAAGTTAAATTATCTGCGATATGGGCAGTTGCATTTTGAATAATAAATACAGCTTCCGGCTATAGATGTGCAATTTACAATTCACGAGTAAGCTTATTTTAAATTTCATAATAAGGGAGACCAAAAAGCAAACAGAAAATTAAGCAGTGACAAGGATAACAGCTTAATCCAACCGCAAGTTCTCAAACCGGAGCGCCCACTTAATGATATCCCGAGGAAAATAATTTAAGTTTCTCAATCCCTTAATTCTCAAGTGTAAAGCTCTTTGATCTGTTCAATTTTATCACACTGTGATAAAAAGGTTCAATTTACCGTGACGTAATTTTTTTTTTGCAGCAAAGCCAGATTTTCAAATTCCTTCTCATTATCAAAAGGAGCGGAATGTTTGGACCACGGTCGATGTCGACAATTAAATACTGTCGTCAGCTTTGGGAAAAAAACAGGACATTAAAGAAAACCGTTTCCGACACAATTAAGTCCTCTTTCCATTCAGAAAAGGAAAGTGGGTGATTTCACTCTAAACAGAATTCAACTACCGGTACTTATTTTTAATGATGATTATTAAACATCTCTAAATCGAATGGGACGTTTCTAACCAAAGGGGTCAGGTTCCAACTGAGGTTTAAAATTTCCTCTTTTGCAATATCAAATCTTCTTCCTGTTATAGAAGCGTCATGTTTCAAAAGCTGAGCGACGGGCAAATGTCACTTGTACCTACAATAGTTCAATGGTCTAGACCCCCTAGTGTCCTCAGTTTACAATAATGGTAGAGTATCCGATGCACTGAGTATTGAATCGGATTGCCATAGATTCGATTTTTTTTTAGTAACCCCCAGAACTCGTCGAAAAAAGTATATCTCTATGAGAAAGGTCCATTTTCGGTCTTCGTGCCTCGCTCAAAAAAAGAGGCCTTCGCGTATGATAAAGGGCCACCGACAACCACAAGTCTTTGCGGGCGTGCAAGCTATCGGCGCCATTTTCTGTAATACAGAAACTAGTATTTCTTGAAAAGTCAAATTCCATCGCCTCACATCGTCGTGTTTTGGATGCCCAGTAGCTTCAAACTTTGTTAATATTTTCCTTAATGTTTAAATATTGTATTTTTGGCGTTATTTGGGTGTTGTGTTCGTGTTAAAAGCGAAATGAAAACTGTGAAGAAAGGTCGTCCGCCGAGGAAGGAAAAGCGCCATGTTATTTGGCTCACTCCTTCAACCTTAAGATTATGGAACGAAAAGAGGAAGGCGTTTGGATTAAAAAACAAATCGAACAGCGAATTCGCAGAAGTTCTTCTTCACGGGATGTTTCTGAAGCGAAATTCGATTGCCCGGATAATAACAACAACAAAGGCGCGCAAAGGACACTGGTTGTCGGTGGCCCTTTAATATTACCTTATCAACATGTGGGAGAGTTCATAATTGTCAATTCATTAATTTGACAAATTTAAAAGACAGTTTTGCGAAACCTCTTAGAAGTTTAAGTTATTATGTGGCGACAGGCTCATTCCTCCAGCAAAATGATTCAATGACCAATAATGCTCTCTACATTTGACAACTTAACTTTCTCTCTATTTACACAATGAATTTGGAAATACAAGCTGAAATATCAAAAAATATTAACTTAAGTAAAATAAAGACCCTTTAGGTGACGTTTGTCGAAGTTCATTATTAACCGCTGTCTTTTGATTGGCCACCTATCTGCAGAGCATGACACATTAAAAGAAAGAGGAAACACTGCTGAAACCGTGTTTGCAGCATAACTATAAGCGGCGTACATTTTGGCAAAGCACTTCAGCTGATCAAAATGTCTCCAAACAAGGTTTTTAACGCAATCTGACACAATCTCGTCGTATCTTTCGTCGAGAGACAAAGAGAGAGAGAGAGAAGTCGTTGGCAAAGTGAGTTTCTCTGCAAGACCACTAACGGCTACTTGAAAGTTTCGTCTATTAAACACGGTTTATTCGTTTCCTACTTACATGAGCTCTTTTGACCATACGACAAACCTGCGAGCCAGATACGCAACGGATGTCCTTTGCAACACTTTTCGCGTTCACGGCAATTTATCTGCCCATCAATTTTGTGTTGCTCTCCCAGGTAATTGTAACTTTTAATTCGTCTTATCTTGTTTTAACTATTTCTACCCAGTTACGGTTAGCAATGATGTTAATGTGTTTCTACACTTTAAAATTTTTAATTCCAAAAAACTTGCAGGTCAAATAGTTTGTTTTTTTTTCCTATCAGAATCGAAGCAATAGAAGACATCTTTCGAGGAGATAGGCTTCCTGTAGTTTCGCTCTGAACTGTGAAAACTTTAGGACCCCATTATAAATGTAAAACTTCGGGAAGCATTTAAAGATTTTTCCTGGTTAAATGCAGCTGAGCCAAGCTCAAGAACGTTCTGGAAGTTGTAATAAATTTGTCTCCTGCAGAGGTAAATGTAACTCGCGTATAAATGCAGCTGAGCCAAGCTCAAGAACGTTCTGGAAGTTGTAATAAATTTGTCTTCCGAAGAGGTAAATGTAACTCATGCATTTTGTCATGTTGCCTCTTTATGGTAATACATCGCATTTATCGTTATTTTTTCTTTTAGTTGGGAGGTCGCTCCACCCCGGAAGGGGGGGGGGGGGGGGGGGTTCCATATGAAACAGACGGGGATGCTCGTCGTCTCGCTTAGGGGTGTAAATTTTGGATTTTGGTCTCGCTTAGGGTGTTCCGGGCAAAGCGCCAATATTTTATGCCACCAAGGTCTCGTTTAGGGTTCCGCGAAGTAACACAGAATTACGCGAAGAGAAACAGAAGTCAAATTTCCTTTTAAATTTTCTTTTTAGATAAAAGCATTCGATGATTATGGATTATTCATTATGGACCATTATGACCAGGCTCAAATTCCTTTGACTCAGACAATACAACTCTGGCATTAAGTGGCATTCAATAACAGTATTCAAATGAGCAACTTACTTCTACTGATTCTCCAACTTGCAGAATTTGTTATTGCTTTTCAGAAAAAAGAAATTGAACTAGAATAGTTTACCACTTGGACGAGTTTTTGTCTCGTTTAATATGCCTTCGTTTTTACTGTAGGACAAAATTGGCTCCATTACATCACATAACCTTTTAGCTTTGCTGTATTTTGCCTTCAATTACATTTATTACATGAAAACGCACTGTTAAATTCTAACAACAAAAGCCTTTTTTCTTCGTTGGAAAACATGACGGTTCTGACGGTTTCACCCAGACGCAAAATCCCTAAAATCTAAAAGGATCAAGTTTAGTAAACTACACAATATTCAGGCTGTTCATTTTAAAAAATAATGTATTTGTCCATTTCTTGTCTTTGTAATCAAGTTCCGTGAATGGTTTCACTGCTGAGAGATCGATATAGAATTCAACGTAGATCGAATCTAGATTTAGGTTTGCTGATTAATTAACCCTTTAACTCCTCAGATCCGATTGCTAATTCTCCTTACTGACTTTCAACATTACGTTTCGTGTCAGGTATGAGAATTTGATGATATATCCAGATAAAAAAAACCTAGGTGATAAATTTCTTTATGACTGTACTGAGCTTGTGGGGAGAAAATTTATAGCAATCACTCTTCATTGAAATGGTTAAAAATGACAACCAAAGTGGATTAAACTTGATAAATTGGTCCATTCTTCCAAGTGTCACGGCCCGTCGACAGAATCCCTTTAAAAGGTCTTCAAGGGGAGGCTCATTTAGAATGATGTACTATAGTCTAACTGCATTGTTAGGTTTGTTTTTTCTTTTGCTTTCCTAATTTCAGCCTCAAAATACTGCCGGAAATTTACTGTCTAATTGGCTCGCGGCTTGTTCAGGTCCTTTAATTCTGTGCGAGATTCGATCTTTGCTTTGAGGTCTTATTGCCTTGAAAGAAGTGGAAATGATAAAGACCATTACATTAATTCTTTATTACATGAATAAACAAAAATTAAAAGAAATTCAAAATGTATTGTTAAAATTTAGATGAAAAAGCCTTGTACTTAATATTGTTAGCAAATGACGATATAAGTCACGAATTTTATTATAACATAGCTCCTTCTTAAATCGCATTTTCATTATCTTTTTTCACTCTCCTTTGTGAAAGCTACCCGGACAAAAGAAATAGTTGTTTAACGCAGGCTTAAAGATGATAATGTTAGTAAAAAAGTGATATTTTTCTGTCAAACGTGTTCAAATAAACGTCTTACAAAAGACTACAAAATTTTATGTGATCATTTGTCAATACACTTTATGTTTCCCGGAACCTTTGAAATGTTAATTTCCCTAATGCTTTTTTTGAACCCAGGCAACTCAATGTTATCAGAGGGTCTAACGGTGTGATAAGACTTGTATTTATCACGCACACGAAACTGGTCGTGACGGCACTCGATATCGCCCTTGCGAGTCTGCCTCTTAACTGTGCTAACTCCGTTTTTGCGATACAACAATCCAAATTTTGTATGGACATGCAAATGAAAGGAAATTTTAAAACAGTACAAGTTATCAGCTATGCAAAATAATCTGTAGAAAATGCCAGTTTCTTAAAACAAGGAAGGTACCTGCCGGTTGATGGACGCCCTGTCCTTGTGACTTACTTACAACTTCCGCATGTCGTCACCATGAAACGAATCATTAGCAATGATGTCAAGCCCTGAAAAGTACCAGCTTCGCTATCTCTTGAAGACAAAACAGTGGAGAAAGAAAATGTGGACATTGATAGCCATTATCATACAGACAATTATTGCACTGTCTCCGTCAAGAGATTTCCCAAAGGAGGTGAATATTTACAAAAACGCAGTATGAGCTATCTTGCCAAGACGGCAGGGTTCTCACTCACAAAAATGCTTATTAAGGCCACAAGAGTTCATATATGAATTATATTTTAAAGATACATTTCTAATAAGTACTTTTTCTTGAACTTGAAGGTGGTGATTGCAGCTGATGTCGGAAGATCGTCGTCTTCTTTACAAGGTATGCTTCACTGTTGTGCGCAATTTTCGAAGTTCACCCAACTTCCTCCCCCCCTCCCCTCCTGCCCCCCCCCCCCCAAAAAAAAAATATATATGTATGTATATAAATAAAAATAACATAAAGATAAGTGCCTTTGAGGCCCATTCAATCCTTGTTTGGGCAGAAGAGAGGAGAAAAAGGGGTATTTTTTCTTTCTTTTATAATGTCCAACATAGTGGCGTTCGCGTTTTTTTCATCAATCGTAAGAAACCGAGCAACCATAGTGTTTTAAATAAAACGTTTGTTTAGCCAATAGCTCACAATTTGTTTCACGGATCAATGTTTGGAAAGATTAAAACAGAGCTTCTCCCTTACTCCCGCCAAGGAAACTCCTAATATGGCCAGTAAACAGTTCGATTGCCCAATCACATTACTGCATTTCAAATGACGTCAAAGCGAAATGCCGATCGCTTTCCAGAAAGTCCCTTGGAGAGATGACGTTGTTTGCATCCGCGTTCGCTAAGCCAATGAAATTTCGCGCTCGTTTGTGTTTTTGTTTTAAATGATTTGCATTTTTGTTCACGTTCTGTCTTTACGTTTATTTTTCAAGGTCACATGAAAGTCGCTCTATCCCTGTCAATGGTAACCTCGGCTGGCTTTATTTAAACCGTTCCTTCTAACTCATTCTCTGATTTAGTACACATAACAGATCTTTAATTAAACTGAGGACTTCCAGTTTTAATCAAAGAACACAAAGGGTACGATTAAGAATGTATACAAAAGATAATAAAGACAACTTTAAAGTAAATACAACAAACTATACAATAAAGTGCTATGGCTAAACTGGAAGTTTTGGGTTTTCTGGACGATTTTGGGTAGCCACAGAGTTCTCAAATAAAATGTTACAACACCGAATCTACAGGCGTGTTGCAACTTTCAGAGTGAAATGCACGAGTGTGACCGTTCAAATGAAAGCTACAAAGCAGTACTTTCCTGCGGTGCTGTTTATTTTGCCATACAGCGTGATTTGAAATTTTGGGAGAAATGCTCAAGCGTAACCAACTGAACGTAAAATAATATCTACCTTTGCCAATAAAACTGAGACCTCATTTCCACATATGGTGCGAAAGAGAGTTAACTGTTTACTTTTTAACCTCGTTAAAATCTTTTTGAGCTGAAAGGATTCTCCTATTGGATCTAATACTTGTCACACCACAAAGAGGTTTATACCGAAAATTATTTTTTTAATGGAGATCGTGCATTGTCTGCGGTTTATTTTGCAATAACAACACAGCAGATTTTAATGACGTTCGGTCTCATTTCCTGTCGAAGTCAGTTTTCACAGACGTACACTCCAAGATTGGATCGAATTACACACCTTCCATCATCTCATTTCTGCAACGGGGAAAGGGTCTTTCAATATACACAGTATTCAGAAATTCCTTCTTTGCATTGTACTATGAAAGTGTGAAATAAAATTGAAGACCTGGTTTTTTTTTATATTCACAGAGAAAATTAATTAATTAATCCAACGGAAATAATCATTGAAACTCTCTTTCTATTCTTCTATTTTCCAGTTATATCATATCTTGCTTCAAACGCATAATCGTTTCTTATTGAACTCGACAGATATCCAATTGTATTTACGTTTTTGTTACCTAAGCGTGCCTCAAGATCGAACGATTTCGAGTTAATTATATTCGTGTCTCACTTAATAACATCAAGCTTTTGCAAATCATTTTATATTTACATTAGAATGGAATCAATTAAACCTAAATTACAATTTCTGGAATGAAAGACATATTTTAAATTTCCTATAATGAGAAAACCCGGCCGTTAAAATTTCATGCAACGAAAAAGAATTGTTGACATTATGTGGTCTACAACTTCGCATTCACATACTTGGAAGAGCACTACAAAAATTGGGGTGGAATGACAATCTTTCTACTGTTCAGCTAAAACGATGAAAGTATTGCTATATTTAAGTTTTCTGGTGCTTCAAATAGTGTTTGTAATAATAAACTTGAACCTTGAAATACAAATTAATGCAACAGATATTGTGAGAAACAATTATTTGTGTCTCTATAGAAAGAGCTTTTTCAATGCATTATATACCCAGAGAGGAAATTTACTTTCCAAGCAATAATTATTGATTCAATAAACCCAACCCCAAAAGTCATATCAAATAGAAAGTCAATGAGAAAATGTTTTTTTAGCTTTCCTTTAGCCAAAACATCACGACAAAATCTCACCAAGTTCGTCAAATAAAGGAATAAAATTATAGATGGAATGTGTATAATCAAAACAAGATATTAATATCAGCTTAACAGGTGACACGAAGGTGTTCCAAGCCTCCATTGCCATGGGCTTAAAATTGGCTGGAGTCTCCGAAGAACTGTCAAACCAAAAGCTACTGAGCATTACTTTCCTGCGCTGCCATTTTCTAACTTTTGAACGACCGAAATTCTTACTGACTGTTGAACTAATTTCTTTAATTTCTCGTGACTGGTGCGGTTATTACGGCGAACAAGTCAGTTGGATGAATTTGTTGCAAGAGCGAGTGAAATCCAAACTCATGCGCCAAATTTTGATCTATTCATTGGACATCTCTTCGAAATTCAAATTCAATAATATCCTTTATAACTCGCTTATAACTATGAACCATAGAACCATGCATTCATTTCACATTAATATGTCAAGAGAAAGCCTTTATTTTGTGATTGCCTCAAGTTATTTAGAATGATTCACAACATCGATGAAATTATAATATATCAACACCTGCAAACCTTGAAAAGCGCAAGAAACTACGAAAAACATCTACATTCTTAGTGGCTGAAAATTCTGACTTTCCCCTTAATTCATTAATTGAGATCGCTGTGGTTTTTGAAACCTTTGGATCTGTATGTGAGTATTTCCGGATCACATAAGTCACCGAAAAACTATGGCAAAGTGGATAGTTTGCATGACAATAGAAGACCTTTTTTTTTAAATAATTTAACCTCGAGCACTGAAAAGCTTATTTCGTACGAATGTTGATGTCAGCGTAACCTGTGTCCGAAATGAAGATACTATCGTCACTTAAAGTGTTCCTTTCCATCTTTTCACTCAAAGCAACAGAATGGTACAGAACAACGGTAAATTACTGGCCCTTTGAAGACGTTTCTAATCAGACTGCTACCGATTACACTGGCACCAACAATGGTAAAATAAAGGGGAACCATCATGTTATCTCAGGAATCGTTGGTTCTGCTCTTGCGCTATCTGGAAATAATTCCTTCGTAGACTTTGGTGTATTATCGAGTACGTGCCTTAAAGAGCCTTCAACCTGTCAGACTGGTTTTACAATTGCGTTTTGGATAAAGATTCCGGAAATTCAAGGAAATGAAATTATATTGCAGCTTGCAGAACACCGTTACGCTCGAGGGTTTACTGTGTGGACGCGAAAAAGACCAAAAGGTAAAATTGGTTTTAGCGTCAACACTCGACTGCGCAGCTACAAGTGGCTACAGGAATGGAATAGCCGAGACTGGAATCACATCGCGCTCATTTGGAACAACGCAAGCTCCAGTTTGAAGATTTCTGTGAACTGCAGTATCGTGCAAGTTGTTAACTCAAGTGAAAAAGCCGTTGCAGACCACAAAAAGGCATCTCGGCTGATTTTAGGAGCGAGTCATGCAATGAAGAAAAATATGAAATTGATGGTTGATGAATTCGCCATCTGGGATCGCCCCCTCTCAGGTGACACACTGTGCAAAATAGTCAAGATTCAATCAGGTGGGCTTTTCCCTGTTTCTTTCATCATCTAAATCGAATTTACAAGAGTTTCTAAGTTGACAAATGATGTGGTTTTTAAATTGCGAGAGAGCGTGTTAATTGTTAGCTACTGCCGTGAACTCGATGGAACTTTTAACGCTTGTCTAGTCACACAGCGTCAATAATTAAAACACAGGCGCGTTCCTCTTTATTGCCCTATGTCTTTTTTCATTAACATTTCTCTTGTCGACAAATATTGACCAATTTTAATGCAACTCAATGAAAGTTCCTCACATTCAGATGCAGATTTGAATATAGGATCCCTTTTATGGAGAGACAGGACTATTTTGAACCATACTCCCTTAATGTGCTGTTTTTCATGGATCGTAGTCGTATCTCCGAGATGATATTAAATTTGTTTTTGCCCACGACGCCTATCAGCAATTGTAATTTTGATAGCTCTCTGACAGCGCAGCAACTAAAGAGGCTACTGTTAAGCTGCTTTACGTATTATAAAAAAATTTGGTTTTATCAACGGAGTTGATAATGTAAATTGGGCACCGTACAGAGATTCTAAAAGCTGACGTTTCGAGCGTTAGCCCTTCGTCAGACCTTCGTGGATTCGCTCTGACGAAGGGATCAGCTTTTAGAATATCCGTTTGGTGGTCACTTTACATTAACAATTCCGTTGATAAAACCAAATTTTTGCATTTCGCGAAAGGCATCGAAAGGCGCTATTTTCATATGTAACCATAGCAACAGCGATCTTTTCACGTGTGAAGATAACTAGTTATTTTCATGTGTGAAGATATCACGTTTTCGCACGAAGGCTCACTTGGTATTTCATTAGTGTTTATATAATAATAAGAAATATGACCTTTCTTGGAAGTAGTTTTCCTTCGATTCATTTTATTTCTTTTTTACAGTCAATGGAAACTATAGTGAGTGGTCTGAGTTCAGCGCATGCTCTGTAACCTGTGGCAACGGCACTATGAAACGCACCAGAACTTGTACCAGTCCCTCGCCAAAAGATCGCGGCAAAAACTGCGCTCATCTGGGAGCATCTGAACAGAGTAAGCCTTGTTTCCTAGTGCTGTGTCCGATACACGGCAATTTCTCAAACTGGTCTTCATTTAGAGACTGTAGTAAATCCTGCGGGACTGGATTTGAAAAGAGGACCCGAAATTGCTCGAATCCCGAGCCTAAACATGGTGGGCAAAATTGCACAAGTTTAGGATTAGCAGTTGAAGTAAGGCCTTGCAACACGCAGCCATGTCCCATAAACGGAGGCTATAGCGCATGGACAGATTTCACGGAATGTACCGTGTCTTGTGGTAATGGAACAAGACAAAGATCAAGAAATTGCTCGAATCCACAACCAAGATACGGAGGACGAAACTGTTCCTTTTCAGGGCCAAATATAAATATAGAAATTTGTAACACGAATTTGTGCCCGATCCATGGCGGTTTTAGCAAATGGACAAAATTTAGCGAGTGTACAAGATCTTGTGGTAATGGCACTCGAACGAGACTAAGGAAATGTTCCAATCCACAACCTAAGCGTGGTGGCAGAGGATGTTTAGGACCAGATGTAGATATACAAGTATGCAATATCCAGAGTTGCCCAATAAATGGCGGTTATGCACCATGGACAAATTTTAGCGAGTGTACAAAATCGTGTGGAAATGGCACACAAAAAAGAACAAGGAACTGTTCAAATCCTGTTCCACAATATGGAGGAGATAATTGTTCCAGTTTAGGTCGAAGCAAAGAAGTGCGCCAGTGCAATATTCACATTTGTCCAATTAACGGAGGTTATACAGCATGGACAGAATTTACCGTGTGTTCGAAATCTTGTGGTAATGGCACACAAAAGAGAATAAGGAATTGTTCAAACCCTGCACCACAGCATGGTGGAAAGGACTGCTCGAGTTTAGGGGATTCTATGGAAATCAAACAATGTAACTCTCATCACTGTCCACTCAACGGTGGGTATACTCATTGGAGTGATTTCACAGCTTGCTCAAGCACATGCGGTGAAGGAAGCAAAACAAGGTGGCGGAATTGTAGTAATCCGCAACCACAATATGGAGGGCGCAATTGCTCACATCTTGGTGTTCCTGTGCACGTGGAATATTGTTTCTTACGTCACTGCCCTGTGCATGGAGGATTTACCAAGTGGACAGAGTATGGTCCCTGTACGAGATCGTGCGGAGTGGGTTTAAAGAACAGAACAAGGTATTGCATCAACCCGATGCCACAACATGGCGGCAATGACTGTTCTGGAGAGCAAATTAAGTTTAAAGTCTGTAATATTTTTCCATGTCCGATTGATGGGGGATACACGCAATGGTCACAGTTTAGTGCGTGTTCACAAACATGTGAATCAGGTACAATGAGAAGAACGCGAAAATGCAACAATCCTGCTCCGCATTTTGGAGGCAATAATTGCTCACTGCTAGGACCGTCAGAAGAAATTTGGACGTGCAATAATTTTTCTTGTCCAGTTCATGGCAATTTCTCGACGTGGTCAAACTTTAGCAGTTGCAGTAAAAGTTGCGGGAATGGATCCATGGAAAGACAAAGAAATTGCTCCAACCCTGAACCCAAACATGGAGGCAAAGATTGTTCCATTTTGGGTGCATCAAAAGAGATAAAAAGTTGTAACGAGTTTCCTTGCCCGATCCACGGTAGTTTTTCATCCTGGTCAATATTTAGTGTTTGTAGTAAAAGTTGCGGTAATGGAACAAAGACAAGAACAAGAAATTGTTCAAATCCTTTCCCACAGCACGGCGGAAGAAATTGTTCTTCGTTGGGGCCTTCAGAAGAAAGAAACAGCTGTAATGTACTTCCTTGCCCAATTCACGGAAAATACTCCTCCTGGTCAAACTTTAATAGGTGTAGCAAAAGTTGCGGAAATGGTACAAAGACAAGGACAAGGAGCTGCACAAATCCGAAGCCTCAACACAATGGCACAAACTGCGCTTTGCTGGGCCCGCCAACTGACGTTAAGCCTTGTAATGTTTTCCCTTGCCCTGTAGATGGAGGATACACTGAATGGGGAAACTTTACACAATGCAGTCAGTCGTGTGATAAAGGAACTATGTATAGAGTTAGGAACTGTACAAATCCTGCACCCAAACACGGAGGAAAAAGCTGTTCTGAAATAGGATCAGCCACTGATGTACAAACTTGCAATGAACATCCCTGTCCAATAGATGGGTTGTACAGTGATTGGTCACAATTTTCCGAGTGTTCCCGTTCGTGCGCTGGCGGGAGACAAAATCGATCACGGACATGTGACAATCCCTCTCCGAAACATGGTGGAATGAATTGCTCAAGACTTGGTCCTGCGTCAGAAGTTCAAACTTGCAACTCATTCCCATGTCCCGTTCATGGTAATTACAGCGAGTGGTCTGAGTATCAGAAATGTGATCGCGCATGTGGAGGAGGCATGCGCACAAGAAGACGAAATTGCACCAACCCCACACCTGCTCATGGAGGACGGAATTGTAGTGACCTTGGTCCAAGTGCCCAGACCATTGCATGTAACATCCATGACTGTCCAGGTTAGCTCAAGCGGCCCTGGGAAAATTTGACGTTTTGTGCAAATCTTCCCTTTAACATTTGTCCTTTTATTTCAGACATAATTTTTAACGTAGCAGTGAATTTAACATCCCAGAAGTGGAATCACAGGCAAGAATACTCGCGAAGCCTTAGTCTAAAAATTCAGTTTGGGGTATGTGAAGCAGCTCACTTGTTATTCTAATTCAGGAATATTACACCGTTTAACAGAACCAGGGGCGTATGCAACAATTATCTAAGAGAAGGCGTGCGCCGTAAAGCAAACGAAGAATAACATCAATAGTAACGAGGGAAGTCTGTAAACCAACGGTAATTAAATTTAAACTTAACAAATCAAATGAAGTTCTTTCAGATAAAGCAAAATCGCAGAACCCGGAGTAAGTAGAAAAGCAACAAACTCAAACATTTATGGTTTCAAGGCCGGGAATGTATCCTGGGTCAGAATGGTGGAAGGCCAGTGCTCTCACCACTGCGCCAATCCTTTAATGATTAAATAAACCCGATCGTATGTGCGACAAAATCTAAGCTACGCCTCTAACATGCATAGTCCTTTACATTTACTCGTCGATGAGTCCACGTAGATTTATATTTTGTAATGCGAGCTAGCTTTGCGACCTGACCTTGTTGTTTGAGCGTTCGTTCCATTATTGCGTTTCACGTTTTCTTTTTCTGCCAAACCCAGTTTTCTCTCTTTTTCTAGGTCGAAGAAATCCTGGGAATCGATGTTGTTTCTGGAGTCGGTAATTTTTCCTTCAAGTACGTCATAGAGCACATTTTTCGTTTTGTGATCTTTTGGGAATTTAAGTCGTTGTGTCCGGGTTTCAACTTAAAGGGTTATCGACATAAATGGTCTCTTTCCATTCCACAATCAGGTTAAGCCTTGCATTCAATAGCCTTGCAATCTAGCACGGCCTTGAAAAGTGACGAGTGGTACCCAGGCATACGCATTGTTGTGTCGATTTTCACGCGTCTGTGGTCGAAGACGAATGTGAAAATGCATTACTCAAAGAAAGAAACTAAGCCCTAATTTCAATATTTTCCAGTCTCCTGGAGCTCTTAAAGTGGGAGTCGAATGCTCTAATGTAATATTCGTTTTAAAACATCATACAATCAAATGCACTGATCTTTGAGCAAAGCAAATACATGCAACCGGCATGCGGCCGGCAAACGACTGCAAGCAAGTATGAGAATTTGGCGCGAGATGTTTTAAAATCAAACACGACTTAAGTGTGTCCGTGCTAAACCTAAGCAACTACTGCATGTGTGGTATTTACACTGGCTTGCCTAGGCTCGGGGTTGTATACCAGTAAAAGTTTTCCCCTCATATCGTATCTACCGCTTATTCTCTTTAAGATATGGAAGCGTCATTGCCCAATTTTCAGTTGCCCTAGTTCACCGTCACTACCAGGGTATCACAAAGCTACAAGACGCCATTTACATGGAGGGGAAAATATACGATTTGCGGGTTTCGCCCGTTAATTTTACTTCACCAGACGGTAAGAAATGCTTCTGGGTCTTTCTTTTTTCCCAAACAGCCTGATTCAAAGATTATTTCGCAAAGTGTTGTGCGGCACCGCACGTACTCGGTACTCTAACAACACGCGTTTAACCATTTGTTGGCCCAATAAGCAGGCTCAGACTTGATCTTAAGCAACCGGAAAATCTTCGAATCTGCTCAACTTGTATGTTGATGAGAATCTGACAACGAAGGTGATAATATGTACTTATCATATGGGCTCTTAACACTATTCATGAGCACTCAGAAGATGAAGTTTGGACAAAAGAAGTAACAAAAATTTCCATAGAAAATTTAACTAATGTGTTGTTTCCACTTGCTTTTCTGGCTGTAAATGACTTGGATGTTTAAAAGCGACGAAATCCTCTAAAATCGCATCGCACGGAGCAGTACGTGTTGCCAACAGAGCCGTACGGTTTTTTTCCGGCCCTGCTCGCGCTAATGTCCTCATACGGAGATTTTCCCAATAGTTCCGTGATAGTTTCACAATGAAAGCGCGCGCGGGCCCGTACGGGTAATATGATAATGATGATGACGATATTGGTGATAATAATAACAATAAAGATGACGATAATGATAAAAATGATTTATCCTATTTCTCTGCTTCACGTCTTAAGCAGTGTTGGGAATGGGCACTTTTAGAAAAACGGAAGAACTGTCGGAATTTTTGAGATACAAAACCAGAGTACCAAGAGAGCTAGAACGAATGCCAACAAACTGAACCCGCACATTTCGCTGAGAACAGGAGTCTGCCCTAGGTCACACTGAACGAGAGCACGCTCCCCAATGTGGCAACTCTGCTCCCCTTCCAAAGGTTGAAAGGGGCGTAGTGTCGGGGTATGCGTAAGCGAGATGGAATAAAATATGAGGACAGGAGGGCGGAATGAGGTGATCTGGTTCAGAAGTCCACGACCACAAGCGTTGATCTCACCCATTTGGCCTTCGCCCTATCAGTTCACGGTATTATCTAAATTTAGAAAACAGGTCGGGATACTAATCTCGGTTATGAACTTAATTATGGTTATGGACCTCAACCCCCCTGAAGGAGGGTGGGATTACACCAAACAACAACAATAGCTTACCCATCTTGCTTTAATCTTTCAGTTCCTGTGAGGTCTCCGATAAATATCACGGCAACCAGCAGAAGTTCCACCACAATCCTTCTAAAATGGCAGTCAATCCCACTGGATTACTCCAACGGAGTCATACTGGAATACAGAATTACGTACATTGAGAAAGAGGGAAACGTCATAGTCGAAAAGAGTGGCATACGGCAAAAAATCATTGATGGACAAGACTCTGCCGCGTACGTGACTGGGCTTAAGAAGTTTACCAAGTATCAGTTTAGAATGGCAGGTGTCAATAAACGAGGCGTTGGCGTGGACAGCACGCCCATTATAGCAATGACAAACCAAGACAGTAAGTGATCTAAAAAATAGGTTCGCACTGTACATTTATCGAGTTATGACGCTTGAGGAAGTTTGAAGAGCGATCCCGACAGTGAATGTAGGAGCCAATCGTTTTAATAACATGGCCAGTGCCTTTTAGGGAGGCAGGGAATACGGATCCAGTTTACTAAGTCATCTGCATACACAGCAAGATAATGAATGACGCTTGCGCATTCAAAGCCGAATTCGATCGCGTTGATTTGCGTCTTGACTTATCCACAAGATTTATTAAGTCATTCAGCCTTCGAACAACTGAATGCATTTCTCTTTTATTTAGAACCAAGCAAACCACCGTCGACTGTAACCGCTTTAAACAGGAGCAGCACAACTATTCTCGTAAAATGGTCTCCAATTCCCAAACAGTCCATCCATGGAATGCTACTCGGGTATCACATACACTTCAAGAGCTTGGATTCCGTGGGATTTGGTATCGTTAGCTCTCGTGTTCAGTCGACTGCAGCTAATACTACGTCTTCTCTGATACCAGGGCTTCTTAAGTTTACTGATTACAGTATTCAAGTCAGTGGTTTTACTGTCAAAGGTGATGGACCTTTGTCGAAGGCACAAATTGTGAAAACAGAGGAGGATGGTAAATGAAACTAGAAATATCTGACGGATAGGTTAAAAAAAAGTCATAAAACAGGCTTCGAATAAATTTGACTTGCGTTCTTACATCAGACAGTGGCGTGACGTACCCAGTTGTTACGGCCGCAAAACGTTAGCCTGCGCGCAGCTGGACATGTAACTCGAAACCTATGTAAAAAACCTACAGTCTGTCTGTGACGCATTCTACAAAAAATTCAACGGGGAACTTTTCAAACAGAAAACTAATAGCATTTTCCACAGTTTATAAAAATAGATTGCTGCAAAGCATTGCGGGATTAAAATGCGGACAAACGTCGCTAAAAATTGTATTTGTCTTTGTCTTTGTCGACATATTAATCCCACAATGCTTTGGGCGCTAGATCGTGACGTCAAATGAAAAGAGTGCTATCGCCTTCTTCCAGCTGAGTTCCTTCGGCTTGTACCATCTATTTGACCTTTAAGCTCAAAGCCTCAGTTAAATTATTAAGCCTATTGTACAAGAAATGAACTACTCGTCAAAGTTATGACCAATCAGCAGGTACTATTTGAGTCACATGCACTATTCCGTACACCTCATGTATACAAATCATCTGGGGTTGATGAATTATTAAACAATAGAATTAACTTTTAATACAAACAATCTCCTGCTCAGCTAATTAGTATTCATTTTGATAGAAATCTCTAATGTATTCACTTTATTCTGTTGTTTTATTTCACAAGTGCGATGAAATATTCGCGTCCGATCTGTATGGGCGCTCACAATGGCTCACTAGCCATCAGAGAAAGCGCGTCACCCACGCCTTGTTCACTAAAAATTTTATGAAAATTACTTGAAGAGTGGCTTAATTCATTCTTAAGAAAAATGAAGAAAAACAAACAGTTTATAAAAGCTAACCATTCTCGAACAAGTGCTTACATCAGGCCCCAGTTGTTCAAGATGTGGATAACGCCATCCACCGGATAAATCACTATCCATTGGATAGCGCAATTAATTTCACTATTACTAGTGATTTGTTCGGCAGATAGCGCTATCCATCGTTTAAACAACTGAGGCCAGTGCTACAAACCCACAAATGGTCAACTTTGCGTGCAATGGAAGTTTTTCTTCGTTGATTTTGGCTTGGGTGACGCCCTGTCTGTAATCGCGTCAGTACGAGAACGACTACGAGTACGAGATTTTCTCATAAGACAACAGTGAGCGCGCGCAAACCAGCGTCATTTTGGCGGGAAAAACGTGATGCCGTCGTCATTTTAGCAAGAGGTTTTGCAAAAATGTCGTCGTATCAAAACAAGTCGACAACACGGTAGCAGTTTTAGCATTTTTTGATGAGCAAAAAGGCTCCGTTACCAGCAATAAGAATAATTGAGCAACCTATACAGCTAACAAAGAGTAAGATAAACCGTACTGGTTATAAATTTCCCAGGTATGTTCGCTAAAAACGGGCAGTCAAAACTCGTACTCGTTCTCGTCCTCGTTGTAGAATTTAAAGGTCCCTAATGGCTCAACTTCGGGTTGCAAATGTAAACACCCATTCAGATCTCCCGCTTATATTTTATCTACTTCTAAGAAAGGATTCGTTACCTTTTTACACTACACAGAAGGGTGTACACTGATTGAAGGACTCATTCAAAAGTTACTCGACCTTTGTAATACCGATAAACAAAAGTCTTGTGTTCTCAGCTTATAAAGAATTACCTAAAACCTTATATTTGCAAACATAATACAACAACTGTAACAATAACGGAGACTTAACTTACGGTCGTTGCTCGACTGTGGTCGACTAACTAACTAACTTACGAAAGAAGTAAAAGAATAGTTACCCGGAGATTCTTGCAATACAGCTGAAATGAAACCTTTGGTCCTCTATCTGCACATGCCGCCATCACAGGACTGGATAAAATATGCAAATAACTTTTAAACAACAGCGTATACAAATTTTCTTGAAGAAATCGTGCTGCACGTGCGCACGTGCAGCACGCATTTGACGACACTCTTCTTCCTTTCTTTGCAAAACAACAGAATGAAATAACCAAATTTTGTTTTAATTCTATACGAGCATGTTTTATTCTCGTTATTGTCTATAAATAGCGTTTCTGCCGACCACTTTTATCCTTTCTTCGTTAGTATTGTATTTAAGCGGACACTTTTTTTGCTACATCAAATAGTTAAGATGTTTACATTCGAGTGGTAGAGAAAGAAGTTTTTCAAATATTCTTTATAACTGACGAAGACGCAAAGTAACCGGTTCTACAAATTAAAGAACATCGTGATCGTTTTTAAAAAGTGCGATAGATATTAAAGTGAAGTTTTTGTTGGCGTTACGGTCTTCGTTACAAGAACTACCAAATGTGAGAGATATGACAGGTGAAGAACGTTAACTGACTAATTTCAAATACCATTTAGTTCCCAGTAAGGCTCCACTTAACGTCAAAGCCAGCAACCTGACATCAACAAGCATTCAAGTCGAGTGGGAACAAATCCCTCGCCACTTTGTCCACGGAAATCTGCTTGGTTATAAGGTATCCTTTGTAGCAACCGACCGATTTAACAAACGACTTTGGAATGAAACGTCCGTCGATCAGTCTACGACGACAGCGGTGATCACCAACTTGCGCAAGTACACGAAGTATATGGTATCGGTTGAAGGTTTCACGAGTAAAGGGAGTGGCATTGAAAGCAAGAGTGTAGCTGTCACTACTGCTGAGGACGGTTAGATATTGTTTTTTTTTTTTTTTTAATACGTTATATGTTTATGGAAAGCTTATTTTCTTAGCTTTAAAATGATGTATTGCTTTCCCCCTAACTTTAAATACTTTTTTTGAATTGTACTTTGCGATGGTCGGTTACGCGCGGTTTTCTGCTACTAGGTAAAAGAGTTGAAGTTCGTTAAAAAACGTTAAAAAAACCATCATAGTATAGAAATAGTAGCTTCTAGTGGAAACAGCTCTGCTTCAGGATTTTTATCAAAAAACAAAAAAGTTACCACTATCTTGTACAACAGCAACAAGAAACAAAAGTAATTACGATTCAATAGGCTATATCTGAATGACCACACTTGAAAGGCTTACCAAAAATAACTAGATTTAACCACATCTCGCAGAAAATAAAGACAGAACCACAAGAAATCATTTTTTTATTGGACGTTGTTTTAGACCATAAAGAAGGCTAGATTTCAAGCCAAAGAATATTTCAATTTAAACCAACTAGGACAACCAGAGAAAAAAGATAATAATTTTTTGGGCGGTTTTTTCATGCAGTGCCAGATGCCTACCCTTCAAATGTCACTGGTTTCAACAAAAGTTCCACCTCGCTATTCGTTGAATGGTCACACATTCCACAGTTGCACAGAAATGGCGTGCTCAAAGGATACAAAATTACTTATGCTCCGATTGAGTATCAGCCTTCCAAGTCAGTAACTGTTGACAGCACAAGGTCATCAACGACACTTGTAAACTTGAAAAAATACACTTGGTATGATATTAAAGTGGCCGGGTTCACAAGCAAAGGACTGGGACCACACCCTCCAAATCCAATAAAGATTCGAACAAGCGAAGACGGTAAGTCACGTGACCACTTAATTCTATAGTCAACAACATGACAAGGGAATAGGCCATTTCCGAGTTCATGTCTGCCTCCTCTTCAAAGCGAGTCTAAGTGCGAAGTTTTTCTTATGAAATTAGTTTTCTTTCATATGCAAAGTAGAACTAATTACCATCACAAAAACTTCGCACTTAGACTTGCTTTGAAGAGGAGGCAGACCTGAACTCGGAAATGGCCTATTGAGGTGTATAGGGGAAGAGAAACGACAGTTGGCCTTATGTCAATTCAAAACTATTATATCACAATAAAAATAAGATTATTTCCTTTCCTGTGGAAGAAGGACGTCACTCAGAACGAGAAAGATGGTTGCGTGTAATACGGCGCGTATAGAGTAATACGCCAGAGCGAATAAGGTTCCATTCTTGGACTATTAACATTACATGTAACATCCAAAAGTATTACCCACATATATACATAAAGAAAAAAAATGGGTATTTCAAGTGCAATAGGAAAAATACCTAATTGATTTTTTGTTGTGAAAGGTCGAATTGATTTCCGTGTCAGGCATAAACAACCATGCTGCCTTTTTTAGTTCCCAGTAAACCCGCAATCTCAGTCAACGCGCGAAATACAAGCCACACCAGCCTGTTTGTGGAATGGAACGCAATACCCGCTGGGTATATTCACGGTGTGCTGCTAGGCTACAGAGTAGTCTTCTGGCGATACAACGAATCACGTGACACGTACGACACACGACAAACTGGACCTGATGTACTTTCTGTTCTTTTAACGGATCTGTGGATTTACACCAAATACAAAATTCAAGTCCTCGGATTCACTTCCGTCGGCGAGGGAAGCATTAGCAAAGAAAAAGAAGTCTCTACGGATGAATTCAGTGAGTTGTTCTTCCCTTAACAAACAATTTTTTTTAATTATCATCGCCTTGAAAGCAACTTGTCAGTCGGTGAGGGGTCAGACTACTACGCAGGCGCGGTCAAGGGTTCGCTCCCAGGCGTCCTCCCAGGCTGGAACGGTCCTGAATATAACGTAAAAGAAAGGGAAGACCTTAGACAGCAATGGCCAGAACCAGGTTGCTGACCAGCGGTTTTCGTTAAAACAATGGTTTGCTGGGGGTGCCCTGTCTCGCGGGCTCAGACAACCTGGTTGTGGTCATTGATATTTAAGGTTTTTCAAAAGAAAGTGCTACCTTTGTAGTGACAGTTGTAGATGGCTTGGCACCCTGGGCCCGGTTGTTCAAAACCGATTAAGGCTAATCCAAGATTAAAAATTAACCAAAGAGGTTATTTCTCTACTCCCAAATGCTGTTCAACGCTGATATTCGGCAAAACTTTAAAATAGAGGAATTCAATCTTGAAAAACAAAAGTAACCAAACGAAACTTCCTCCAAAAAGTTGAAAACATTAAACAAACGTTTACTCTAACCCTGGATTAAGTTAATCGGCTTTCGAACAACCAGGCCCTGGCCTTGTGCGATATGAAGGACGATAAAACATAGGCCAATGGGTGGTGGCCAATCGGAGGGTGTAAAGAGCAGGTTGTAGGTTATTACGGATGCAGGTCATTGTTTTACCATAACTGCAACAAGCCAAACCCTTACAAAAATGCTAACCTTCGGCCTAATGTTAGTATTAGTAAAGGTTTGGGTTGTTTCACCAATGGTGACACAATGACCTGCAACCCTAGCCTGCAGTTTACACCCTCCAGTGGCCAATCTTATACCGCTACGAAAAATATTTTGACGATAGAATGATATTCACAGCGAACTTGAGAAGCCTTGATTAAGTTAGACTTGAGTGAGTGCAGATCGAGTTGAACAGCTCTCTACCAAACCAACTGTGCAAATGGATTGAAAATTATACTAATTAACGTTATTAGGAGTGACTTGAGGTAAACTAGGTTTATTTACCTTTCTTTCATTAGCTCCAAGCCAGCCACCAATTAACGTTCGAGCTCCGAACAAAACAAGCCCGACCAAGGTAACGGTCCAGTGGAACCCAATCCCTGACAACTTCTACGTTCATGGAATATTGCGCGGTTACAAAGTGTTTTACACGGCCATAGCAACAGCCAATGAGAAACACGATGAGGTCATGGAAACAAAAGAGATAATTCTAAATTCTTCTACTCTTTCCATCGTGCTTAAGAATTTGAGCGTGTTTACAAGATATGAAATTGAGGTACTGGCCTTCACAGCCAAAGGAGACGGTGTGCGGAGCGATGCCATCAGAGCTGGTATGGTAGTGTGGACTTTTTTGAGAAATGCGTGCAATGCATGAACTTAAGCTTGAGTTAGATTGGATGTAACCAGAAACGATTTAAGACGTTCTTTTAAAGCAACTAGAATCGAAACGGTACTTCAAGGAAGATACAACGCAGCTCATTAAAAGCTCCAATTGGATCGCTATAGGACGCAGCGCAGTTGTGTACTGATGGGCAGGGGCTACATTGTTTGTGTTGTATATTTCTTTGTCCATTGTTTTCTGAATCAGTTTCTAAAACTTCTTCTTTCGTACGGTTGCCATTGATTCAGAAAAATCTAGTCCAGTTTACTTGAAAATTCCTGGATCGAATTAAATGCGCACGTCTTCGTGTCATTCGCACGTAACTCCTTTTTACTGTCAACGGTTAATAGGCCATTTTCGAATTCTCACAGCTGGACTGGACCTAGCATGAAATGGAGGCTAATGCGGGCAAATTAATTTCGTTTGAAAGATTTGCCCACATTAGCCTCCTTTTCATGCTGGATCCAGTCCAGCCGTGAGAATTCGAAAATGGCCTATTGCATGAACTACATTCTAAGCTTTGCCTTGCATCTGCGAGGATCACAATCTCTTTTCATTTAGCTCAAAATTTTAAAAGTACCATTTCACTGCTTACAGATACATGCAACTGTCGCAATACAATCTTCACAAACTGGTGGATCAATCCACCTTATACAGACAATCAAGGATCTAATAAAAGCGGTATTATCACACCTATCCTGAAACAAGCCGTGTACACTTGTTGTGGGAATTGTACAGAGCATGGAAACTCGCATATAGACTTCCAACATGAATACATGGGACGACCCGCGATAAAGTCTGGACTTCTGGAGTTCAAAAGGAACATAGAAGAAATAACGGAGTTACATTTTCCGGTTTACGGCACAATGGATCAAACGCGGTACTCTGGCAATTATGGATTTGTCCCGTTTGTCCAATCACCTGGGATAGCACTGATTATAATTGGAGACGAGAAAGGATCTGCTGCGACATTGCTGTTGAAATCTTTGGCGTTTTGTTTCCCGATTCTGTTTCTGTCCATTGCTATGTTGTGGGTCTCTAGTCTGGTCATGTGGTTTCTGGTAAGTTTACCCCAACGAACCATTAGCCTTTCGAATCGGCTCTGTATTTCAGTCAGAAACACAAGACGTCGGGCCAGGTAATCACTTTTGCAAAATTCATCAGCTCAGGCAACGCACTCAGGCGCATAATTGATTACTGTCTGCTGTCCTAACAAAAGTGTTTATGCTCAAAACGCTAAATAACTAGAGAATAGGTTAAACAGATTTTAAGAAGAGTCCCAGATATCCAAGAGTCCAAGAGGTATCCAAAGTTCTGAATTTTTCTACCTTTTGTTTTCGTTCTTCCTTTAGGAAACAGCCTATAACCAGGGACAT
This sequence comes from Montipora capitata, assembly GCA_949126865.1. Taxonomy (NCBI): domain Eukaryota; kingdom Metazoa; phylum Cnidaria; class Anthozoa; order Scleractinia; family Acroporidae; genus Montipora; species Montipora capitata. The sequence continues at coordinate 29,922,728 of OX421458.1, read as the reverse complement.
TTTCCTCACGGCGTTTTGCAAGGGAGCTGGGAAGCAATGTGGTGGGCGTTCGCTTCTATGACAACCCTGGGGTAAGTCATTAATATCGATGCCGTTGCTTTGCACATCACCACCATATGCATATGCACGCTTTTCGGTATCACCTACTATAGTGATCATACAGCAAGTTTTCTGAAACGATCTTGTAATAAAAAAAACCGTAGAAGGCCCATATTTTACAGATGCCCATGGAATCTCTACTGATTTAACGGTTGTGGAATCCACGCATACCATGTTTTCTGCGTCTTTTGGGATGTATTAGGGAGCTTTAGCAACGAAAGACGGGAACGGCAAACGAGAACGTCATCTCAAAACATAAATTCCCATTGTTGTAATCACTTCACGACTATTCCAAGCTTTTTAATATGACAAAGGTATGACAGTCCCACAGGAATGAAAACGTTGAGAGCGGCGCTTAATTTAGGGGAGAATATGAAAATTTATCTCTAAGTGTTGACGTCCTCCACAAAACCTCAAATTTGACTATTTCACGTTGCAGTTTTGCTGGCGACGGCAAATAAATGGACAAAACGAAAAACGCACGTGCAGAGCGTGGAAAAAGCTATTGTTTTTGGCCACTAAATATCAAATTTGTGACGTTTTCGTCGCCGTCGCTGTTGTCGTTCCAAAACCTCCCTATTAACATCAGTGGACCACACCGAGGCTTTCCATTTTTTCCTCACCGTTAGTGTCGATGGGACTCCACGGTCGATTGATGATATGTATTTCTTTGGCTTTTTTCAGTTACGGCGATCGAATTCCAAGAACACCGTTTGGTCGCTTGATTGGCCTGTCCTGGATTCTCACAGGAATTGTCATGATAACCTGTTTTAACTCCATCATGACAACGCTGCTGACAGCGAGGATTTTGGACAGAGATGTCATGCTGTATGGTACCAAGGTTGGCTGGATTAATTGAATTGTTTTAAAAGCGCAAGCTAAGGCCGGTTTTAAATTTTCAAGGAGCATTTTCCCTCGTTGGCGAGCTAATATCTCAAATTTTGACCGGCTGGCTACAAGATTGTAGCTTTTGACGAAGTATATTTCAAAGTCTCTTTTTTAAACTCCACTCCTCCGCATTTCCATATATAAGTTGCAATTCAACTTAGCATTGTTTTCAAGCTTAAGTCTTTCAACGACATATGAAAATTGAAACGTTTTCCCCTAAAACTATAGTGGCTTCAAAGGGACATTCATTTTCTCCACTCTTGTTTTTTTTACTTGCGACTTACTTGCTACTTAGCTGCTACTTGCTACTTTCTTGCGACTTTGGGTTAGGGTTAGGGTAAGGCTATAACCTAACGCTAACCCTAATCCAGCTAAGTAGCAAGAAAGTAGCGGCTAAGTCGCAAGAAAGTAGCAAGTAAGTCGCAAAAAGTAGCAGGTAAGTAGCAAGTAAGTCGCAAGTATTAAAAAAAAGAGTGGAAAAAATGTTCCTTTGAAGCCACTATATAAAACCTCTCAAGGCGGGCGAAGAAAAAACTCCAGTCTCGTCACCTTTTAAGTGGTGCTAACGCGTGGCATCTCGTCTCAGTTTTCAAGTAAGGCAAGCCGAACTCGTGGTTTTTAGATCCCTTCGTCTGATTAATGCTTAATTAACAATGCTTTGTTTAAAGTGGAAGTGCACTTAGCTTTCACGCCAGTTCACAGGCACCCCACTTTAAATAATCTGAAAGAAACATGATTAAGAACCCCAACTGGCAGGAAGAAACCAATTTACAAAGCGTGGTAGAGTTGAATCCGGGACAACCCGGAAACAAATCCAAACCAGAGGACAGAACGGGATTTGAATCCGGGACAACCCGCATGCAAACCCAACACCATAGCCACTGAACCACGCCGTCTCCTGTTTGCCAGGTTCATATTTCAAATGAATATCCTTCATTTTAGATTGCTGCGATCCAGAACTCCTCAAGTTACCGTTTGGCCATCAGAAAAAACGCCCGTGTAAATCCGAACGGTGAGTTCCTATAACAGGTGTATTTTAATCGACGGTGACTTACGGATAATGGACGGAAAAATGTTCTTTCGATGACTTAATGGGAAACCTCTCTGACAGTTCATCTTGCATTGTTGCTCTCTTTTCACAGGCAAGGAATATGCCAATCTTCAAGAAGTATACGAGGCGCTTCAAAATCGTGAAGTTAAGGGAATGCTTATCGATGCCTTTACTGTTGGCAGCAAGAAGGAATTGTTCAACCGACGCGATCTCCGAATCAGCAAATTACTTGATTACTCTTCTGCATATGGCGTTGCTTTGGGAGGCGAGGCTAAGAAACTTCAAAAGTGTTTCCAGAAATATATCAGTGAACAGCGTTCAGACATCTCAAAGATCGTGCAGGACAACGTTGATACAATTGAGGTAATTGATGGTTTGCATTTGACGAACTTTGACGTCACGGCGGTCATCATTTTGTGTGTTGGTGTACAGAATCATGCAGTAAAATGTCTTTTGGGAAACTGACTCTATTGTTATGGAAAAATTTGGTGCCATTCTATATTGCTTTGTACGCCAATATGGCCGTCTCATCACGTGATTGCAAACCAAGAATAGATGGTTTTCACGTTACGTCATCGCCGCCATGTTGGTGGACAAAAACAAAAGATAAAGAAAGGAAAGGAACTTTATTTAAGTGTCTAGTTGTTCTAGCGCTGAAGCACTAATCGGGGACACTGTAAATTGAAATTAACAATTAACACAAATCAAGTCAAATTTTGCTTTTTGAGGAGAGGGGAAACCGGAGTACCCGGAGAAAACCTCTCGATGCAGAGTAGAGAACCAACAAACTCAACCCACATATGACGCCGAGTCTGGGAATCGAACCCGGGCCACATTGGTGGGAGGCGAGTGCTTCTCACCACTGCGGCGCCATCCCTGCATCCTCTCATTAGCTCCTTTTGTTCGTCCAACAGCAATTGCACATTGCACCATTGTTATCTGTGCCTATTGCTGGTTTTCACTCACGTGATCAACAGCCATGTTTTTCAACGAAAACAAAAGGAAGCGTTTGCATAATAATAGAGTTAAATTCCCGGAGGATTTGGTCGGGGCACCAACATGGCCGACTTTTCTTTGTTTAGGGCACC
>OX421458.1:29907102-29914602 GCA_949126865.1 Montipora capitata | reverse complement strand
GCTTCAATTGCTTTGCTGAGGATTCTGTAACCTCTTTAGTCGTGAACTGTGCTTTAGGAGTCGAATAGAGCACACGCATATTCCAGTATTGCGATCTGGGATTCATTCTCTGACTTGGCACTAAGTTTACGATGAGGTTGTTTTTTGTTGCTGTCCCTGCTCCAAGGGCTTTCTTTTGGTACTCTTGGATGAATTCCTTCCTCAGTGAAAATCAGCATCCAGTTTACTGTTTCTGCTAAATGTATTGTAGTGCGGTGTGCCCCAAAATGTTTACCTTCCACCAGTGGTGCCTCATATATGCTTTGCTTAAACTATATTAAGGAGTGTCTTCTTCTTTGCACTGGCCTTTTAGGAAGTCAATGGCATTCTTAGCTCTTTAATAAAGAGTCGGCAAGATTTCATTTTGGAGCATAACCCCTTGCTCTTAAGGTACTTAAGTAAACTACTGCAATTGTAGTCATGGCCATTTACAACATAGCTCCGAGCCCATCCCATTGTGCATGGTGCTAGGCACAACCCAAGCATTTGCTGTCGCCTTCAAAACACAACACGGCCAACTAAGGGAAAAAGACAACAGTTTGTTTTAAGACAGTATATTAACCTTTTCAGCCCCAATAATGCCACTTATAGATTTTACTCTGTCTAACGCTAGTAAGATGACTTTACTTGTCAATGGGGACTCCCTCGGGGCTTAAAGGGTTGAGGAAGAAAGCAAAGGGTCTTGTGCTTTTTTTTTCAGGAAATTAAGAGTTCTTCTTCCCTTGAAAAGTTTACACAATACTATTCAGTACAAACCTTTCACTTTCAAGGAGCGCACGTTGGTAGAACCTGTTCATTCTCTCGGCATTCAAAACCGCATCATCAGAGTTACCAACAGCCTCACATTGCTATTAAATTCAACACATCATAGGAATGGGATAAGTTACCAATCTGACAGTTCTACCATCACAATGACGTAAAGGGTCTGCAGCACCTACTAAGTAGCACAGGGGCTTAGAGGCTGCAGACTACGCACTTATAAGCCACAGCTTTACTAATTCTATGGTTTGTTCTTCAGGTACCGGAGAACAGATTACGTAAAACAAAAGACAGAAAACAAAACTCCAAATAAAGACTAATCCCAAGTGACCAAAAATACAGTGCTTTCCGGTACATGCAGATAGACCCAATTTTATGTAAATACATATATTGAGCCTCAATACCGTGAGAGCAAATAAGTGAAGGGTTGACCAGCCGTGTCAAAATTCGTTGTAAGCGAGCCTCGAAGGATTTTGAATATTTGAATATGTTTCGCTGTTTCTCAGCAATGGATACTCGCTGGAACTTGAAACTTGGTCAAAGAGAAGTAAATTTATCCGTGTGGACATCGCCGGAGTTTGAGCGTGACTGATGCCGGAGAAGTCTGATTTTATCTTCGAGATGTGAGGTAAGCTAGAAATTAGTTGCCAGCCTTTCCTTTATTTGGGTACGAGTGACAACCCGGGAATTTGAGAAGTCGCTTAAATCGCATTCAATCAGGCAAATAACCACACAAAAAGCGAGAAAGTCACCGCGACAATAAAGTACGGCCTTTTTTGAGAACTTTTGAGTGTAAATATCTTTTTCAGTTTGTTATCGAGATTCCCAATACAAGTGACCACGAAGCAGAACCCGGCAGCAGAACCCTCGGAATGTGTGGATATCACGCGTATTGGATTATTTTCCAAGTAAGTTTAAAATAAAGCAGAGGTGAAACATCTTTCCAATAACTTTTTCACTCACTTGAAGCGCCTGAGCTTTACATGCGTCCTCAACAAATTGTCTCAAGCTGTCATCCTTGTTCTCTCTGTCGGCCATCTTGTTTTGACAGAAGACATTTCAATGGAATTACATACAGCGTAGCACTCAGTCTCCCGCAAGTTGGAGATCTATTACATTACCAGTTGAAGTCGCAGCACTTTTCCTTGCAAGTATTCAGTAAAAATGTGGACAATTTCAAACACAAAACCAAAGGATTGCTCCATTGATTCCTCTCAAAGAAGCTCCTAGCCAACCCAAGGCAAAGATTGCCTCCTCCAAATAGAATTTGATTTGATTTCCCTCAATCGGGTAGCCCACATTAAATATTCAGGGCACCCAACGAGAATATAGTTCAAAACCACTTAAACATAGCATTGTTAAACGTATTTTAGTATTTAAACGGTAGATATAGGCATATCTTTATCCCCTAAAAATTTTTGATCTGTTCGGATTTCCTAGCTGAAAGTCTAGTGATCCGAAAATTATAGGGATCAAAACTTACCTTTTCGAAAATTTCAGCCACAAAAAAGGCTCCCGAAAATTCTAGGTGACCTTTTTTGGGTAAAAATCTGTTTAAAATGGGCAATTATACCATTTTTTAGTTGTTCGAAAATCCTAGGACAGGCAGGCAAGTAAGAAATTTTACAACAAATGTTCCGAAAATTCTAGATCTCAAATCGTCTTCCGAACAGATATTTTCCGAAAACTGACGTTGGGTGCCCCTGAATATTCGAGATGCGCTGTTGTAATCACTTTTACGAGCTGAAAGCTGCACAAATATTTAACATCAGAACAGCGTACGATTTGTTCAAGTTGGCCCAATGACCTTGCAACAGATTGCAGCTTCACATCCACAAGTCTTAATACTACTGATCGATCATCCAAGTTTATAAATCCAACAACAAATACTTGCGGAGCAAGGCAATTTCTCACGTTTCATTCGGTACGACAAAATCAATAACAACACTAAAGTCTTAACGCCTTTGTCTTACCACTCGCTAGTGATTTAGTTAAGCATTAAGGAGAGAATGGGGATAAGACAACCTAAATATTGACATATTTTCAGTTACACATCCTTCTGCCGCAACCTTATCTATTTACACCATTTATTAATTTAGTTAAGAGCCTTTCCGTAACTGTAAGTTAACAACTTCTTAAATACAGGAGCAAGAACTTTGCTCGAAAGAGATATCCGCTCATGGAAGGTCCCAACATTTGGAGGCGACATTTCCACCGGGCGCCAGCTGAGAGCCAATCAAAGTTACAAGCGAACTTTTTTTCACCGACGCATCGCTGCTGTCGCCATCGACGTCACTGCTTTCCTGGTTATCATCCTCATCCTTATCATCTCATGCAATCTTCATTATTACATGTCACTATCATCATCATCATCATCATCATCATCATCCTCGTCGTCTCTACTGTTATTAGTATTATCTTCTTGATCGTCACTTTCTTCTTGTTTTTCTTTGTTGTCCATGTCGTCGTTTTTTTCTCCTTTCGTCTCTATTCTCTATTCATACTAACAGAAGTTAGCGCAAAAAGCCTTGCTGTAACTCAGTGCTCAGACCAACTGATGGGCTTGCTCCTTCATCATTTTCTTATAAAACGAATATTCGCCGAGAAGAAATTGGGAAAAAATCTTCATCCTTTGGGACCAAGGTACTCCTGTAAACCTCCTGAAGTTTTTCCAGGTTCTGTATTGGAGAGGAAAAAAAATTCCAATTCCTGATATTATTTCCACTGTCGCTTATGAACAAAATAAACAACGTAGTTGTTACAAACATTTAAGTTTGTCCAGTTGATTTTTTATAGTTGAACTGACCATTTAAATGAAAGTTACGTGGCAACAGGCCATTTTCAAAATATCAATATTCAACTTGATAGCAAGGTAGAGAGCACAAAAACAATAGATACACGTTGGAATGAATGTGAAACTTTTCGGCGTATCATCCACTTTCCTTTGTCTTTGTCCTCTAAACCTCTCTTTCAAGCTGAATTTTAATATATCGAAAGTAGCCGATACTTGTCAGTGAGGCCGCTTATTATGCAAAGGTAGTTCTCACTTTGATTTCTTCGCCTTTTGTAGCAAAGAATTTAACCAAATCATTGAAATGAAACCTCTTAAGCAGTGCTTTTCTCTGGTGCTTTGAAATAGGTTTTTGCTTTTTTAAGGGGATGAAATCCTTAAGTGTGACAACTCAAACGAGTTGAGTCTGTCGATGAAATCGACCAAAGAAACCCATGAAAATAGACCTTCTTGCAGATACGGCGGCCATTTTGATTTCTATTGTTTCGAAAGACATTATGGGATGCTCAGGGGGCAAATTACAGAAATCAAAATGATCGCCTTATCTGCAAAGAGGTCTAGTCCAATGGAGCTGACCTGTGCATTGCACGTCCATCTGAAGAATAATACGTGGTTCCTCCGTCGCTTATAACCTTGAACTGGAAAAATGTTAACTAAAAAAGGCAAACAAAACAAATTTGCTATTAAGTACTGAACAGAATTTCCAGAAATTTGCACTTCGTGTATCATAAAAAAAAAAAGTACAGTCCTTTGAAGAGAACAATTCTCCGAAACCACTTACAAATAAGACGTAGAAAAATCCAAAACAGTTGGTGACAAAAAGAACTGAGACGTAGATATCCTGTCCCATGGCTTCCTGAAGGGGAAAAATGACATTGTAAGTACAAATGCACTTACACACACACACTTCATTTTATTTCTCATTACAAAAATTAATAAGTTTAGGTTGACCCACAGATAGCAGATTTGCTATTCGAGGCGGGTCAATCATCAACATTCTTAAGTTACTTCATTACGTAAAGAAAGAACCTCGTGACCTTGAAGCGTTTAACTTGGTTCAAAGCTGGGTTTTTTAGTTTAAAATTTTCCTTATTTGGATGTAACATAGCTCGTGCATTTTCCCCCGCATGCAGCTTCGACCTTATTTTTGTCCATATTTAGGCATAAATTGGTTTCCTAAAATTCCCAGCTTTGTTGCAAGGAAAAGAGTTGCAAGTTACACGCTTCAAGGCCATGTGCTTCTAGTAACGAAACTAAAAACTGAAGACATGTACTTACTCTAAACGACGATGACTCTCCTATGGACACTTTCAAATTAAAATCTGTTGGGGAAAAAAAACTAGTTCAAGTGGAGTGCTTATTAGAAAACTTGAGTTTCTGGACATATCTGATGGGTGCAGGTACCATCTGGGAGATACGGTACCTGCTAACAGTGAAAGCGTTTCGATGTCTTGGACATCAAACCTACACTTGGCGACGAAGTAAAAAATAAAAATTATCCACACAAACACAGTGTTCAGGTCACTTACACCAGTGCCCCTCAAAATCCCGATGAAGTTAACTGTTTACAAAATCTAGTTAATGATGAATGACAATTCTGTAAGTTGGAGACAAAATACTAATCACCTTCCATACGACAATTTATTCGACAATGAGTATTACATGCATCCATTACACTCAGTTTTCAAAAGGAATGATAAAACAGAAAAGTAATTAACGAGCAAGTAAACACTTACAAGATAATGCTGCTCTCACAAAAAATGCATTTGCCAGCAAAATTTCTATCATGAACAACACAAAGGATCGGTGATTGTTGCACGCCACACAGCGTGTTAGAAACAAACAATGATGATCTAAACTCAGCATACAAGCATCACAGAGACGACAATGTTTTGTGAGCTTGGGCATAACAATCTGAGGAAGAAATTACATGACATTAATAACAGAGACACAACGTAGCTACGGTCTCAAATTGACAACCCCTCGAGATCCCAAGAAAATAGAGTTGGTGAAGCTGTCACAATTTGATCCGAGTTTGAATCCAAACTGGGAATCACTTGTGGGTTGAGTTTGTTCTTGATTCTGCACTCTGATCAGAGATATTTTTTCTAGGGTACTCCGGTTTTCCAACGAGAGAGGGGAAAGAGAGTTCTCTTCCTTTTTAAAGGGCCACTCGAATTTAACCTTTCTTTGCAGCGTCAATTAGGGTATTACAATGATCTAGTCTGTACGGCGGTTTTCTTAAGGGAAGGAGGAAAGAAAGCTATTCGTTTTAACAGGGCGCCTCTTTATTACAGCCTACAATGGGATTAGCTAATCAGTGGAAAACACATCTTATGAGGGTGAATGAGATCGCCATCATTCACCGAACCGCAAAGGTGGATACACTATGAATGGGGAATTTATCCTCTCGCCTATGGTTTAGCTTCACAAGAAGAAATCTCTTTATTTTACTCACCGCTTTATGCGTCGAAAGATAAAAAAAAATACTTAATAGCAATAAAAACAAAACTACTTGGTTTATGCCAATAGAGAGAGTTTCAACTGAGTGTCGTAAAAACAAAACCAAAGTAATTACTTTGGCCAACAAAAAAGGACGGGGACAATCCAGTAAACCAATCAAAATTCGAAGTAATTACACGTAGCCGACACAAAGCGCGGAAAAATGTGCACGTGCGAGCCAAGATTGGATTTGGTTTTACTTGTGATTGGTTGAAAAAGTGGCGCAAGAACTTTGAACCAATCACCAAGTGAAGTAATGCAAAACCAATGCAATTCGCTAATTACTTTCGACACTCAATTGAAAACCCGCTCTATACGCCAAATACTACAGACTAGAGATTACACTTACTAAAACTTACCCGCGTGTAAGTACCTACCTCACAAACCCAACAGAAATCGTCTTCTGATATCACACCTTTTGCAACATCAAGGATTGTCTGCATACAAAATGAAAAAAACGGGGTTAAGTTCTTTTAGTTGATATGTTAACGTCCTGAGAAAAGGTTCTACTCGCCCTTTCTGCGGGAAAAAAAAACAAAACAATTATTGCTCTCCTTGTTGGCATGCACATAGGGAGAACGCATGTTTTATGAGTCAAATGAGTCAATGAGTCAATGAGTCAATGAGTCATGAGTCACTGAGACTCACAGTCAATATAGCAATAATTTGTTGATTAAGCCTAAGCCCTTGTTTCAGTGATTAGGCCTAGGCACTCTCTGAAATTTTAGCTATCATTTTATGGTTTAATTAACTGCACTAACTCGTTGACTCATTGACTCATTGACTCATTGACTCATGACTCATTGACTCATGACTCGTTGACTCATTGACTCATTGACTCATGACTCGTTGACTCATTGACTCATGACTCATTGACTCATTGACTCATGACTCGTTGACTCATTGACTCATGACTCATTGACTCATTGACTCATGACTCATTGACTCATTGACTCATTGACTCATGACTCATTGACTCATTGACTCATGACTCATTGACTCATTGACTCATGACTCATTGACTCACTAACTCGTTGACTCATTGACTCATGACTCATTGACTCATTGACTCATGACTCATTGACTCATTGACTCATTGACTCATGACTCATTGACTCATTGACTCATGACTCATTGACTCATGACTCATTGACTCACTAACTCGTTGACTCATTGACTCATGACTCATTGACTCATGACTCATTGACTCACTAACACGTTGACTCATTGACTCATGACTCATTGACTCATGACTCATTGACTCATTGACTCATTGACTCCTGACTCATTGACTCATGACTCATTGACTCACTAACTCGTTGACTCATTGACTCATGACTCATTGACTCATGACTCATTGACTCATTGACTCATGACTCATTGACTCATGACTCATTGACTCATGACTC
>OX421458.1:29902102-29904602 GCA_949126865.1 Montipora capitata | reverse complement strand
AACCCAAAATTACATGTGACCCAACTGGCTGGTACACAGCTTCGTGTAATTATTTAATTACATTTTCCATGTATTTCAAAGGATATGAGGTACCAAATACAAAAAATAACAAAGCAAGCTTTGTGTTATTAATCCAAAGAAAAACCCAGAAAATGCTGGATTCTGAAGTCCAGAAATGTGCCGCATTCTGTGCTGGGAGAACAACCATAAACTGGAGAACACAATGATTGCCACTGTTGAAAACAGGGCAAAGAAAGCTGAGAGGTGATAAAATGCTTGTACAATGAGTAGAATTCCACATGAAGGAGACAATAGAAGCATAAACCAGGGCATCCAAGCGCTTGGGGGACGGGTGGGTGGACAGCGACTGGCTTTCCAGTATTTGAGATGTCTCTGAAGCCATAAATGTCTGTTGAGGGGAAAGAAGTCAAAGCAATGAGTAGAATAATTCCACATGAAGGAGACAATAGAACCATAAACCAGGGCATCCAAGCGCTTGGGGGACAGGTGGGTGGCAGCGACTGGCTTTCCAGTATTTGAGATGTCTCTGAAGCCATAAAATGTCTGTTGAGGGGAAAGAAGCCAAAGCCCTATAAATACAAATTAATGGTCAACAACTGTCATTTCGAAACAAGCTCCTGGGCTTGTACCATTAACTGTTTCAAATGACCAGAAAATCTTATGGCCTTAACAGCATGTGGTGCTGCAAATAAGGGCAGAATGATGTTTAGTTACACTCATGTATTTTTTTGTTCTTGCTACTTTTGTTAGTTTTCTAAAGACTTGTCCTCTAGACTTTGCATTGATTTGCTATTTTTGCTACCTTCCAGAGAGAAAGAAACAGCAACTGTTATCCATTAGTAATTGCATGACTGTATTAGAATGGCCAAAAACAGTAATTAACTGACAGTTTACTGCCTTCAAACAATTCTAACGGGGTTCAGGTTTGAGTGAGGCTCCAGCACTTGGCTAAGTAACCTGACTTCTGGCTCTTATTGCTCTTCTTGCTCTTCTTGGTCTTACCATTTTAATTATGAGAGTAATTTAATATTTTCAGTTCATCTGTTATTGGATAGTTTTTGCTTCATCTGTGAGGGACCCTTTCCTATTATCTTCTGCATATTCCTGTTGATGATATTTTTGTCAAATAGTTCTCACAATTTCTGATTTGTTATTTTTCCGACCCGGGGTTGCTCAAAGCATGGTCAGAGCTAACCAGCGTTAAATACCATGGCAACCTAAAGGTCTTGATAACTCTTAACCAACAGTTAGCAGTAACCAGGCTTCAAGGAACTGGCCCTGGATCTCTTGCATTTTCTAGACATAAGTGCATTGCTTTAAATCCTTGTACCCTCACCAGCATGTTGAGATTGTAAATGAGCATTCCCTTGAAAACAAAAATTATTTTTCATGACACTCCAAAGAAATCAATTCAAAATCTGTCTTTTACTACTTCACCTGGGAGTTTTTCCTTCCCCTGCATAGTCTACAGGTGATTTCTTCATAGCATCTTCAACATTAATCATTGATAATGTGCTTCTACTCTCAAGGGCCCAAGCTACTTCACTAAAGAAATGATGAATTCACATTGAATTATTAAGTACATGTAGTAACACCTCCAATGGTCCGAGAGCTTAACTGCATTTCCCCCAGTCCATAGAGCATGACATATTGGGGAAAAAAGAACAGGACAGAGTGAATAGGTTTTGTAATCTCCCACCTTATGTATGATGCAAAGGGCAGGTAGAAAAGTTGCACTGGATCAACTGGGATTGTTCACCTTGGATTGAGCAAAAGACGTTTTTGTAAACCAAAACTACTAAATGTTTGCCCTGATTTCACCAAGGTTAGCTTTACAGCTTGGGTGATTTTGCGAGGCCTTACAATTTTTACGTTGATCCAAGATGAGCAATCCAAATTGATCCAGACCGACTTTGTACCCGCCTTGATGCAAGTGTTGTATCAGGGCCCAGAGGTTATATATGTAAATACAGCGTACAACACAGCAACCCTCCAGAAAAAGTCTGGGAATGAGTGATTCTAACGAGAGTCAAACCGAGGACCTTCTGATTACTGGTTTGGATGCCTCAACACTGAGCTACAAAGGACTTGTGGATGTTAAGGCCATTAAATTAACTACATGGAGGTTTATGTCACAAAAATCATTTCCTTGCCTTGCAAGGTGATCCCAACTTTTGGTCTACAGCATCTGCAGTTCTTTCCCAAGATGCAGTAAGATTGCAATATGGAGCTTAAGCACAGGACGGTTTTGAGACATGGTTGGCAACTGGAAGTGAGCTGGTTTCCCTTTTAATTTGTCGTCACACAACACATCTGTGTTGCTCAGTATCTTTTCTCCATTGGAGATGATTAGTTTAAAAATCTGGGTGACCCTTATGTCCTGGCATGCAAAATGTTCTCCTCTGGTTGCTGTTCATGTCTTAAACTCATCCCATGCTTAAGCTACCTAGCATAAGGTGATTCTCAATTTTTCCTTTGC
>OX421458.1:29872102-29894602 GCA_949126865.1 Montipora capitata | reverse complement strand
TCCGGCGGACCAAAATAAACCAAACATAAACTCATTTTTTTTCGTGACAGAGATCGTGTGTCAAAAGAGACCACTCACTTGACCACTGTAGAATACAAGGACAGCAATCGACTAATATTTTCCTTAACTTAAAGTCAAATCGAAAGGCTTTTGAGTTCGGGTAAGACGATGCCGGGCAGAATCTGGGTTTATGCATGCATCGCAGGTATTGGCCTATTGCCATTCGGTATTTAGTATGCTAATCGGTAGCGTTTCATTGCAGATTTAAAGAATTAATACGTTTAACTGAGCGCAAAGTGAAGTCTAGCTCGGCTAACTGGAAATCGATTTAGCTGGGATATTTGAGGTGCCTCACATGATCAATCAAGTCTGTTTAATGGATGACACGAACGGTGCAAACGCAATCGCCGAATCTCATCATGATGTTTCAAACTCATCTCATCACGAACAAGAGACAAATGGCAACAAAAGCAACGGGGATTTAAGATTCAACTTTGACGTTCACAAACCTCTTCATTATACCAAGTCTACGCCTTTGTTTGTAAAAGATGAAAGACTGCACTTTTTAAGAGACGAAGGTAGACGCTCGAGGTCACAGTCGGAACCACTCACCCGGGAGGCTGTGAAAATCGCGGAGGAACTTCGAAGAGCCAGTGATTTGTTTAACACGAGCTACGAAGCCTCCTCGCCAACGAGAAGAGCATCTTTTAAAAAACGCGAGAAGTCAAGACGTATCACAGTTGGCGGGTCAGCGGGAGAATCGTTGAGACAAGAAGTGAACGAAGCCATCAGAGCCAACAGCGGCAGTTTCCCCGGATACAACCCGGTACCCCCTGAGGGAACCCCTGTGTGACACCTTCCGTCACATATGCTGCTAGGTTTTGGCAATATCTGTTAAAATATACATTGAAGATGGGTGCAGGCTAGGGTAGGGCATGATGCAAGCATATTTCTGTGTAAACATTCTTAGGGGGTTTGGGCGCTTTGCCGTCAACATTGAAATAATACCTGTCAAGTTAGTGGCAAGGCTGGTTAGATGGTGAATTTCAACCCGGATTCTGTAAGAAATTGGCTTAGAATGAAAGTGGTGATTACATGGAGAAGGTTTCAGCCCGGGCTGAATATCCTAGCCTGATTTTTTAAACCGGGCTAGGATTTTCAGCCCAGGCAAACGGGCTGAAAAATCCATGTAATCATTATCATTTCATGCGCATTGATTGTGTTTTCACGTCTCAGTAAATTTTCTCATGGAAATTTGTGTTTTGCACCTGGGCTGAAATTGAGCATGTAATCACAACAAAATTTCAGCCTGGTGGGCAGAGTGAAATTTCAGTCCAGGCTGAAACTCACCTTGTAATCAGGCCCTAAAAATCATGTAGTCAGTTATTGCAATTTTCTTGATTCTGAGGAATCTCTAAGAACTGAAAAATGGTAATCATCTTGCATCAATTTCTTACTTTTCTGCCCACCACCCATGCCCAGGAGGTTGATTACTTTTAGTAAGGAGGCAGCGTGGTCGAGTGGTTAGGGCGTTGGGTTTGCATGCGGCTGCTCTGGGTTCAAATCCTGTTCTAACCTCTGGTTAGGATTTGTTTCAACTGGTTGCCTCCTGCCAGTTGGGGTTCTTAATGATGTTTCTGTTAACTTTGAATTGTTTCTTTCACATTGTTAAAGTGGGGTGCCTGTAAACTAGCTTGATAGCTAAGTGCACTTCCGTTATAAACAAAGCATCTGCATTTGCATTGCCCAGTAAAATTCAAAAGTGTATTCTCTTATGATTAGACAGGCAAAGTTTTAAGCCTTCCTTTTAAGAAGAAAATTATTGTTTACTTTAAGTTTAAATATTACAGGTATTTAAAGGTCCACCATGACTAACTTTAAAATCTTGAGAGACTGCTGTCCAGAAAAACTGACGTCAGACACTCAATTGCCTAAAAATACAAACTGTGTGTGTACATGACTGATTTAGCATGAAGCACTGGAGTTATTGGCTGGAGTTTTAATGCAACACTGTAAAATCCATAACTTCTACTAAAAGTAATCAACCTTCGGATGGAAAATCAAGCTCAGACTTTCAACAGTTGGGTGTAAGAATTTAACAAACTTTCAAAATTTGAAGAAAGAATGAGATGGAAATATTTGATTGTAGTGGCACTTAAATATTTTGTTTAACTTAGTTTTTGTATTGTTATGCAAGTTTATTTGCTGCAGCATATTTTCCTTGGATGGGATTGAGCATAATTTTGGGAATTTTCAATGCAAAAGATTTTGCTATGTGCTTATGTTGCAGACTAAGATGGATAACACAAACTATGCTAAAACCAAATTAAATCATATTTTAACTTTTTATCATCCATATATTTCAAATCTTCCAAAAGAAAATTACATGCATGTAAACTGATCACTTTATGGTGCTTCAACTTGTAAAAAGAACTTCATTTTCAAGCTATTATCTATAAATGTAGTATAAAAAAATTCCACTTTGGTTTTACC
Organism: Montipora capitata; assembly: GCA_949126865.1. Lineage (NCBI taxonomy): Eukaryota > Metazoa > Cnidaria > Anthozoa > Scleractinia > Acroporidae > Montipora > Montipora capitata. The sequence goes on along the minus strand of OX421458.1, from coordinate 29,892,109 downwards.
ATTCAGTATGTTATTAATAATAAATAGTTAATTGAATTAAAGACTTATCTTAAGTATTCTTTTCAAGAAAGGGTTCTTTAAAAATTCCTACTGAAAAGGGATTGATAAGTAATAAATGAAAAATTATAACAATTAATAAAATTCTTTGAAAATATTATTGTAATGCCAGTATGGTGTCACTAAGTCTTGGCAGCATTATAATTATGTAAAGGTAATAGTGCCAGTGGGAATGAACTGCATGTTTTTAGCCAATCATATATAAAATCGGTGACTTAGGCCTTGTAAATACTTGGACTTTCAAGGTCACTTTGTGTCTGAAGTCTTGAAAGAATGACTGGATGTTATTTATTTTTTATCAATTTACCCTCAAGACTTGAATGAATTTGTTCAATAATGTTTTTAACCCATTGACTCCCAGAGGTTCCCCATTCACTCCCAGGGGTTCCCCATTGACGAGTAAAATTGTCTGGCGTTAAACATTCTGGCCAGTTTAGGCCCGTTTGGGCGTCAAAGGGTTAATGGGGACATTGAGTGATTAAAATGCAGTTAATACACTTGAATTAATAGCCTTGCATATAAAATTAATGTTATAAATTAAGAAGCGTTCTCAAGATCTTTGGCTATCATTCTTAGGAAAAATCATTAAACCAAGATAATTATCATCTGCTTGGGTTGATGAAACACAAGTCATTTATGGGGAAATTAACAGTTTTTATTATTAGGGCAATGTTCATCTGAAAGGTATGAACAATGTGTGTGAGACAGAAAGTGATGATCATAGAAATTCAGCTTCATCACACTCAGATTTAAATAGTATTTTGTGTTTATTTTGTCTAATTTGAGATAAGAGAGGAATCAGTTACAAGTTTTGCTTTTGGTGAGTTTTTGCAGTTATTGCAAGAAATGAAGGAGTGTGATCCTTAAACTATATGGTCATTACCCAAATTGGGAATTTTTCTTAAATTCCCAAAGTTAAGACCCAGTTTTGAGTATTGGGTGGGAAATTGTATTAATTAATTCCTCAAATTAAATTCTAACATTCAGTGTTACCTGGGTACTTGTGTACCAAGAGTTTGAAGAAAGTGGGAATTTTCTAATTAATCATGGCTGGCTCTCACATTGTCCATGCTCTTATGCTGACAAGTGTTCTAAATCCATGACCCCTGGGATTTAACAGATTTTATTGTCTAACGTCAGATGATTTTACTCGTCAACTGAGGGCGTCCTAGGACTTTGAAGGTGTCAATGGGTTAAACATGTTTTTGAATGCCCTAAAATTATGTATTAAGCCATCAACTTTTTGTAAAGCACTCAGCTGGGCTTTCAGAAAGTCTTTTGAAATGTAATAAATAGAATTTTCTTCCTTGCTTCCTTGAGACAAAGAGTTTCTAAGGCTTTTGAAATTGCGCACACAAGTTTGAATAAAAAATTGTTCTATACTGTTGGTGTCTGAGTATTTTTCAGACTAAGGGCCTTTTCATATGGAGGTGGGGGACTCCGGGTAGGTGAGGTACCCTGCCTTCCCGTAGTGAAAAAAAGCGACCCTTCACATGCAATATTAAATGCCTCCGGGCACTGGGGTGAGGTTTCCAAATGTTCAAACTAGACAAAAATGCTCGAATGAACATCACCCCAGTCAGGCTGGGGTACCCCACCTTCAGTATTCACACCGAGAAAACTCACCTTACTTAAGCGGGTTACCCGCTGACCGGGCAACCCGCCTCGTTGAGGTACCCCACCCCTCATGTGAACACAATCAAGAAAAAAAAGAGAGATTGTATACAGAGGTTGGTTAGCCCACAGAGGCGGGGTACCTCATCTACCCAGGGTCGCCCACCTCCATGTGAACAGGCCCTAAATAGCACAGAAATTTAAATCAGGACTACACCTTATTCATATTGGACAAGTTAAACATTAGTTACAACTTACAATGACCCTCTACTCTCTGTGCCAGTGGAATTTATATATCCTGACAAATTAATACTGGGCAAAGAGTGTTGCCAGGCATTTGAAGGTTATATCCAAAGATTATAGCTTTCAATGAAAAGGCACTGACCAAGATGTAAAAGGTAAAAACTTGCTAACTTTAAAAGAACGGCCTCAGTGAGCATGAATAAAGCCAAAGTAGAATGATTATTACAGGTCCAATAACACTCAGGAAGTCTTAGCTCGTCTTTAATTCTTTTATATACAGTTCAGCCATCAAACAACGGCATTGATGCCTGTTTAATTTCACGAAATACCTCCTTTATTCGATATCAACGGCCATGTGACCTGCTTTGTTTTTCTTGCAGTTAACTCTAAGCACCCATTTCAAATAGCGCTGATAAACAGCATTTAATTAAGTCTAAGCACCCATTTTAAAACGGTTAGCTTTCAATAACTGTGTGGCTATGTCGTTCAAGGTTAGTATAGGGTTAGAACCTGTAATAATCATTCTAAAAAGACTCCCGTATGAATAGCAAATATAGATCGGTGAACGGGTCCCGTACGAATAGCCAGTGCCTTTATGGAAAGTAAAGTGTACCTTTTTAGACAGCTTTATCCATGGAGGTGACGGGAAGTGAATACCAGTATTATTCATTAGTCGTAGGCCCTGACAAAAGTATGAAAGACATAAACACATTTGAAAGATAAAAATATTTTGAAAAGGTTCATTCAGGTAGACAGCTGTCGACAGCTACTTTTTTTCCCGCCACAGCTTCCCGCCGAATCTCGCACACATTTTACCAGAACTACCAGAACTGGAATACTAATTCCTTTACCAATCAACCAATCAGAAAAACAGAATTACACCCACGTGGTTCAGGCTCGACGGTGAGAAATTTTCAAAAGTTTCGGAGCAGATTTTCGAAAATATTTAGAACAATCTTTACAGGTTAAATTTTTACAGATGAATTTTTTTTAAAAGTAAAGGTTGAATTTCCAAAAGAAATTTTCGAAAATCGTGTTGAAAGAGAACGAGAGGTGTGGAGGTACTGAGTGACTTCCGGTTGTTGTCAAAGTGTTGTGTGACTTGCAAAAAGTGCGGGAAAGTTTTGAGATCAAAGGTTACGCCCACGACATTTTGTCACACGTAAGTGAAACATCTACATGATGGAGCATTGCTGATTTCTTTGCGCAATTCCTTCAGCAACAAGGTTTCCTCAGGATCAAAAGTTAAGTCGAAAGGGTTACGTGGTAAGGAGAAATTATATCATATTTAACCATTTGTGCTCTTAAATGGACAAAGTATTTTCATGCTTAGCTTGCGTGAAACGATCGCCAGTTTACGTACATGGCGTCGCGTCCTTTTCTCACATTCCCACCTTTTGGCCAAACTTGAAGCTTAAATTAGGAACTATGAACAGATAAGATTCTTGTATGTTTCTTTTACGAAGCAAAAAAACTACCCTTTGGCTGGTTTTCAACTGCTGTAGTGGTATTTCTCTTAAATATTCCTGTCAGACTGTGCACGGCGCGTTCAAGCTATCAAGGTGTCATTGATTAAAAACTGCGCAAATCGTTTGCTTTTTACTTTGTGTTCTTTATACAGGCCTTATTGGGCAGAAAACGACAAAAACGACGCTTAAGGTGGTTCCAACCAGTTTCAACACTTTCAAAAGACCTTGTTATAAGAAGAATTGACACTACAACACTTTATCACGTAACAGCAATGTTGTGGTACCATGTGAAACATCAATTATTGCTGAATAAGATGCAGTCATTTTTTTGACGTAACAAGTTACCATGGCAAAAGGAAAGCCTTGCAAAAACACTCTACATTTGGCTTTAGTTGCTCATATCTGAAAAACGAAGTTGGTGACCCCAATTTTTTATTGCACAAAAGTGAGCAGCAGGCCAAGATGAAACTCTCTGCAAAGTTTAAAAAAAGGTGTGGCGTGGGTTCAGAGCTACCTCAAATTTTCAATTATTTAAGGTGGCTCAGAATCCGCTCCACACAACTTTTTCCAAACTTTGCCAAAAGTTTCATTCTAGCATGCTAATTACATTTCAGAAATAAAAAATTGGGTTCACGGAGTTAATTTTGGAGATGTGAGCAGCCAAAGCCAAAATATGGGGTGTTTTTGCAGAGCTTTCTTGTTGTCGTGGTAACTTTTTATGTCATAAAAATGTTGATATGGTACCATAACATAATAATTTGCTGTTAAGTGATAAAAGTGTTGTAGTGTCAATCCTTCTAATAAGAATGTTTCTTTCAAGTGTCAAAACTGGTTTGAGCCACCTTAAGTGACGTTTTTGGTTATAATTTTCATCAAATCGCAGCAAAACTGTGAGCAACTTCTCAATAAAGAACGGACCAAACAATGCCTTATTTTTTAAAATTCTTAGATCTTTGTATCTGAGAAACATTTGTACATGTCAGTACAGAAATCATGGTCATCATTATTATTAAACCTGTTGCTCTCCATATTTTTGTATTCATGAGCATGCATGCAAATAATATTTGGTATTATGACATGACCCCTACATTGTACATGTGAGTGTGCTTTGTAACTGGGAAGGAAGCATTTGTGTTTGCTGCTACATACTCAGTCAATAAGTACATTTTATTTACAGAAGTAGCAGTATGCATCCCTGATCACTCAAAATAATTTTGGTATAAATTTTGTGAAAAAATCAAAACTTGAGATGGTTTATGCATAGAGCCCTTTTAATACAATACGCTGAATGCCTAACAGTTTTAATTTTAAAACTATTTTCTTCTCACATTTTCAGATTGTCAACAGTATTGCATCACAGAGCACATTGGCAATGAATCAGCAGTTTCTCCCCATATTTCATCCTACTCCCAAATTTGTGCCTGTTGTTGTCAGATCAAATGCACCAGTTGGTTTTACTGGATCCTATAATCCCTCTACCTGCTACCACATTCCTGTATTTCCAGGCCATGCATCCCCTGATACAAAATTTACTCCAACAACAAGCAAGACAAGAAGAGATCTAGAACAACTGGGAAGTCCTACCGTTGATAAAACTTTGAGTGAGGTTATCTTCGAGCTTGCAGCACAGAAGAATGGTATCCGAATTGGGTCAGTTCCAAACACAGGTATGAAAGGAATAGTTATATCAGGTGTCATTACTTTATTGTGTAACCTGTCATTCATGGGCCAGAGACCGTCGAAGAATTAGGAAATGCGGAAGAACATACTGTAGAGCCAATATCGTTTGTTATTTCTTCCGAGTTTCATAAACAAGAAGTGTGCCAAAAACATCACAATGCTAAACTCATATGTTCTTTTATTATATGACTAGCTCCATGAGCGGGCAAGATGAACCAAATCCCGCGCTGTGGTTGGCAACCCGAGCAGGCAGGATGGAGCTATCTTGCCCACTCGGGATTTCTCCCTTGGTCCTGCAAGATCAGAGATCATTTTTTGGTGTTTTATCCCATAAAATAAATCCTTTATTGAAAGCTTGTTCAGTCAAGATGGCTGGATATTGGCCTTGCTCTTTTTTGCATGTTTATGGACTGACACGAAAATGTGCAAAAAAAGAACTTGGCCAATATCCAGCCATCTTGACCTCACATTTGGTCAATAACCCATGTATGCATGTCCGAAATGATGTGATGCACTGGTATGTAATGTAACATGACTTGTGTAATGCAATACTGAAGTTCTGCACTGCATTCTATGACAGAGTCCTCTTGTGAATTAATAAAAAAGCAAAAAATGCTATTTTACTTTGCTGTCTTGTTTAAAGGCCTTCCTTTACGATTGAACACCATATTATTCCTTGGTCAGTCTTAATGTTCCAGACTTGATAAACTGTTCAATTAATTAATATTAATGCTACCTTTGACCATTCTGAATCTACCATTCTGGAGCTTTTAACCCATTGACCTCTGGGAGTGAGACTTAACAGATTTTACTCTGTCTTGCGCCAGTCAATTTTACTCATCAACTGGAAGTGTCCTAGGAAGTGTCAGTGGGTTAAGCAGTGCCCTCCATTAATTAAGATAAAGATTATATGTGTGTATGTTACACATGAAACACAAACATGCAAATCTGTTTGGTTTTTCTTTTCAGGTGGGGTACATGTAGCTAAGCAAACTGCAAGTAACTCGCTTGAGGAATTTAAAAAGATTGCTGAGAGGAATGGGATAACTGTGTACCAAGCAGGTAATAAAAAAATTATTTTAATAAAATTATTAAAATTTTTGTGTCAGCCCGTATGAAACAAACGACCTTAACGCAGCGCTGCTTTAGCGACTGACCAGCGTTGCCCTTGTATCTGCAGAAAGGTTGCATGATGGCTGCATCGATAGCACTGCGGCAGTTTCGAAAAATGACTGTGTAAGACATCTCAAAGTCACTTAATCGCTGCAGTGGGGCCGTGCACATGCTGCACTTGAAACAAACAACATTTTAGCGCTGCTTTACCATTGCTTTTTCGTTGTTAAGCATTGCAACCTATCTGCAGTGCTTGAAATTCTGCTTCTGAAGCTTGGTCAACGCATGAACGTCGCATAAAAGACGCATAAGCACTTTGAAGTTGCGCAGCGCTGCAAGAGCATTGCACTGTTAGTACGGGAGGAGCTTGCAGGTAATAACTCCCACCCTACATGTTATCCCATGTCAGAGTGTTGTCACAGACAATAATAATTTTAGAAGGGTTGATTAAGGTCTTGTCCTCAAAGCAAAAAGCAGGTTTTGGCTAGAAGGGATTTTAGATTTTTCTGAAATTTTTTAAAAGTGATATTTGATTTTAAGGTAAATTTTCAGCCACATGGTGTCAGCAATTTTTGATATAATTATTGCATTTTGCATAGTTTTGTTATCTTCCGTCAACATTGAAAATTATGTTTTTGACTGGGAATTTAGACAATGTATCGTAGAAAATCAAAGCACATCAAAAAATGACGTTTCAGTGTCAATAATATTTTTGTTTTTGAACAATGCTGGTCAAAGTGTCAGGTGAGGATATCAGTTTTTGCAGTGATTGTAGTCTTGGTCATTTTGCAATCTCTTGCTCTTTTCCTTCATTTGCATTTTATTGCCTGATTAACCTACAGTATTCCCCTATTTTGCGTTACCCAAAGGTTCCAACCATGAAACAGAATCCATCAGCACTGACGATGATTCAAAAGGAATGTTGTCAGCTGTTAATAAGGAACCAACTGTTGATACCGAGGAGGATGTTTCTGAAATTGAAAAATTTGCAAAACTCTTTGTAGCAGAGGTGCAAAACGAAATGGATTTCAACATGGCAAATGATGATGATTTGAAAAAAAAAGCTGGAAAGAGTGATATCAGGGTGAAAGATTCCACTGATTTAGTAAAGAGAAGCAGCTGCTGTAATCAGTCTGGTGATTTTGAAGAAGCAATTTGTGTTAACAGTAACTACTGTGTGGTTGATTCTAAGTCATCTGAAAGATTGCCAGCAATTAATGATCATGTCTCCAAGGCTACAAATAAAACAACGATTGAAGATGCACAAATTGCAGCATTTCAGAACATTGCAAGTCAAAAGGGAATCAAGGTTGGAACGGTTTCAAATGAAATTAATTGCAATGATTATTATTCAAGTGTGGATGCTGGTGATAGTGTGTCAGTGTCAGAAGTGAACAAAGCCAAAGTTGTCAGTGAGGCTCTTGACTTAACTGAACAAGATCTGAAAATTGCCAGATTTCAAGAAATGGCAAGGTTGAATGGAATCAAAGTGGGTGGAGGTGAAGTGGATACAAATGGAAGAAAGATATCCAGTAATTCTTGTCCAGAATACTTTGATTCTGGATCTGGTGAGAGTTCACAACAAAATGAGTGTTACTTGGATGCAGAAAGAGATCCACAGATTGTCAGGTTTCAAGAGCTTGCCTGGATGAATGGCATTAAAGTAGGAACTACATCAGCACCATCTCCATCTTATTCTTCTCTCTCAAGTTGTGATAGTGATGATCAGTCATCTTCTCAGTCTGTCAACAAATGGCCTATCATGGTGCAGAACTGTTTAGATTGGAAGAGTGATGCCTTTCAGGAAGCCACAGAAAGAATTGGAATCAAAGTTGGCAAAAACACTTGCCATAAGGAAACATCAGCTATTGCTAAGTCTGTTGCTAATGCCTATAGTTTAGTTGCACCATTTGCCAGTGCTTCTGCTGAGGCCAGCACCCAAACTGAAGTTGCCGTCCATCTGGATTGTCACACCCAAACACAAGACAATGATTCTGAGATTTCAAGATTAAGTACAGGGGTGCAAGTTAGTGCTACAAAGGAAGCCTTTCAGGAAGAGCATTTGCTGTGGAAACTTGATGACGATAATAAGGTGGAAGCTAAAGCAGCATTGTGCTACAAAGATTTATACTTAATTGAAAGTAAAAAGGCAGAAAAATTGGGTGCAGACCTTCAGGATAAGAAAGATTTGCTACTCAGTTTAAGGCATAACCACAAAACAGTGATGGATGAAATGAAAGAAGAGCTGAATGCTAAATTAAAGGAATGCGAGGTATGATTAAATTGTTGCCATTCTCACTGAGTTAAATTTTAATGTTTTGGCAAAATCAATGCAAACACAGCCAATCTTCTGTAGTACGATAATAATAATTAAAAATTAGACCTGTAGCGGGCTACGGGTCAATAGCCCATGAGGCGAAACCGAATGGGCTATTGACCCGTGGCCCTTGAGGGCGAAGGGTCTAATTGTTTTAGTATCACCCAACTAGTCGGACAGAAAAGGCAATAAAGTTAGCAAATGCAAGTTGAAGAAATATTTATTTGGGAATAAAACTAAAGAAAGCGTCACGCTTTTCGCTACTCGAGGACTATTACTAATAGTCCTCTAGTAGCGTAGCCAATCAAAATGCAGGATTTGCAGTAGTCCACTAGTTGGGTGATACTAATTATTATTATCGTTTATATTGTTACAGTGTATTTAGCTATTTTTGTTGTAATGGGCTTTTGGTATACATCTTCAGGAAATGAAGAAAGAGTTGAAAGCAAACAGGAGACTGAAAGAAAATGAAATCAAGCGAATTTCAAAAGAAGTTAAGTCCAGACAAGAGGAACTAGAGGCAAGCCATGCCAACTTGCAGATAAAGGAGGTTGTCGTGGAGAGTTTGAGGCAGATAGCACAAGAACAAACAGCTAAAATCAAAGTTTTAGAAGAAGAACTACAGGATCTGAAGCAGGCTTCATCTAAAGTTCAAGAAAATCAGGAATGCAAAGCCTGGTTTGTAGACCATGTTTGGCATGTACAGTATGATCTAGTTTTCAGTTGTTAGTAATAATGTGATAACAACATTGTGGATTTGTTTCACAGAACCTTCATAGAACCATATTCACCAAAAGATGCAATTCACTTTTAGCTAAGGGGAAGAACAGAATCATTGCACTCCAGAAGGCATAAAATTAACTTTCTCCCATTATCACTAACTGGTCATAGACAGTTGTCAATGATAATACTCATGATCATGAAGATGAAAACAATGGCAGTAACATTTTCCCCATTAAACCTCAACTGACTGTTGTACTTTCCTACTGTAAATAAAATGAAATCAAACTAAAGCAGGACAAATAAAAATGATGGTTCTGCATGAGAGGGAAAAACTGGAGTTACCGTAGGAAAACCTCTCTTTGCAGAGTTGACAGGCAACAAAGTCAACCCAGATATGGCAGTAAGTACAGAAATCAATCCCAGACCACATTGTTGGAGGGCAAGACCTCTCATCATTGCACCAACCCTAACCAAATATCATGTAAGACCGTAGTCACTGAAGAATGGATAGCTAAATGTACGTTGATCAGGGAAGGAACTAGTATTATTGATATTTTGATATTGTGGTGCATTTGACAGTAGTCACAAATCAACCAAAATTCAATAATATTGATTTTTTTTCTTAAGCAGCGTGAAGGAACAAGACACAGAGAACTTGGAAGGCAACGTGGATAATAGGAACAAGGTGCAGAATGATGATGATGATGATGATGATGACGATGACAATGGTTGGACAGTTATTGCACGAAAAAAATCAAAGAGCCCCTTGAAAAAGCAAAAAAACACTAAGAACATAAAGAGTGGAAGCATCAGTCAACTGTGTGAAATTGATTTGGATGATTGTATAAAAAGAGAATCTATTGGCCATGTGTTTTCCGATCCTAAGATACAATCCATTGATACAGGAAGTGTTTCATTTGATTCTACATCACAAGTATCATTGGAGGAGGATACCAATTGTAGGGACAGCACACTTGTTAGCAAGGTGGGAGAAAGAGATGGAGAATGTCAGTATCATGCAGTTGATGAGGATAACACAACTGGTGGGACCAATAAATTTACCTCTTCTTGTCCTCAAACACTTCAACAAGATGCCTTTTGTAATGTCGACAACAATGCTAAAGTGCAACGTGTAGCAGAAGGCTCAAGTGCACAGCAAGCTTCCCTTCTGAGTTATCCCTCCACCCTCCCTAGTCAACCACATCCTTTCCCTTCTGTGCCACTGAAGGTTTTCACTCAGTACTTGTCCAATCAACTGCAAACCCCAAGAAGTGTACCTCAGGTCAAGAATTCAAGGTCTGTGTGTCGCCCCCCTGGTCTGAACACAGAGCCAGTGCCAGAGGGGGAAATACCTTGTCAACAGACAACTCCACTGTCAGCACCAGCAGGGAAGTTTTCTTCTTTTGACAAGCTGATGGTTGCTCTACAGACGAGGTTTCCCAGCAAAGACAGGTGAGGGTAATTTTGTGTGGCCAGGTTAGGGTTAGGCGAGATTCTTGTATAAAAGCATATCATATATAGACCCAAGAAACACACACACACTGATTTATTATTTGATTTTAATGAAGTGATGATGGCGATTATTATTGTTGTTGTTGTTGTTGTTGTCATCATTGTTAACTTTTTAACCTCTGAGCCATCCTCCATTGACAGATAAAATCATCTGACGCTAGACAGTAAAATCTCAAAGTGTCAATTCTTAGGATACTCAACTACACAGTACAACCATGGTCACCTCCTGGATTTGAATCTTAGTAGGCCACACTGGTACTGACAAAGACTGTCAAAACATTGTTTTCTGACGAGCTTCCCTAAGGAATGGGGGGACCTTGAAATCATTGGTTTTACAGTAATCAGTGTAACTGATCTCCTTGGTGGTTACCGTTTTATCCAGGCAGGAGTTGATAGTTTATTTAAAGAAAGCCAAAGCAGCTTGTGGTGCAGCTGGTTTCAAGGGAATGCAGATACTTGATGTTGTCAAGTGTGTTGAGGAAACAGTTGAGCTCAAGGTGAACATAAATTAATATGAAGTTAAGTAATTTATTGGCCCCTAGCTTGTATACTGTCTTAAGGAGCACCTCCTCAACGAAGGAGGTGTTTCCTTGAGACATTAGAGAGCTTTAGATTCTACGACGAGGACGTGACAAGAACGAGTATGAGTTTTGACTGCCCGTTTTTAGCAAAAATACTAAGGAAATTTATAACCCGTACGCCTAATCTTACTCTTTGTTAGCTGTATAGGTTGCTCAGCTATTCTTATTGCTGGCAACTGCGCCTTTTTGCTCATCAAAAAATGCCAAAACTGCTACCGTGTTCTTGACTTGTTTTGATTCGACAACATTTTTGCAAAACCTCGTACTAAAATGACGACGGCATCACGTTTTTCCCGCCAAAATGATGCTGGTTTGCGCGCGCTCTCGTACTCGTAGTTGTTCTTGTACTAGAATCTAAAGCTCTCTATTATTATTAATGTACATCCCCTATTGCCCAGCCCTAAATAACCTTTGGCTTATTATCAGCTGGAGAGACCATGTCACCCTGAGACAAATAAGTAGAAGATCTTGCTTGAATTTCAACCAAACTAATTCAGAGAAGGCTACAATTTTCAAGCCTTTATTGTACGGTGTCTGATGAGGTCATGTCATCCATTATTCTTTGGAAGCCATCTTTTCCAATCAGAGGAAACAAACTAACTTGTACTGATGTAATATCTTGTTGGATACATGAATCTGTACTCATGACCTTCCTGTGTCCATGGCCATTCTCTGATTAGAAAAGTCTGTTGTACAGCCCTTCTGTCTGGGGATGCATGCAATATAAACCTTGCAAGTGGTTGACAACCCTTGCAATCATTGTTGCATGGGATCCAGGGGGGTGGTGGGAAGTGTTGCATGACATGACACTATTGCAAATCTTGAGTCGCCATTTATGTAGGGGAATTTGAAAGTTCCAACTTTCTTTCTTTTAAACATATCTATGTGTTTCAGGAAAACAAGATGCCATGAGTTCTAGTATGGTGGATTTTCAACATGTCTCCTCTGCTCGTGCTTTGCAACAAACAAGTGATGGTACTGGCAAAGAATTACTTAAATGCACATTACTTAGGCTTGTTGAGGTTACAAGTGGCGAGCTGGAAAAATTATGGCAACTAAGACAAGAATTTTGGGAATTTCAGTTTGGAGTTGATGGTTATATTTCCCTTGTCTCTAAAAGAATAGAATTAAATGCCCTCTGAATCAACAAAAAAGTTAGAAACCACCTATAGTAAAATCGACCAACAAGAAAGTGGACTCTGACCTAAAAGTTGTTGAAGTTATTTTTGTTTCATTGTATACTCAAGCTTCATAGACAAAAAAAATCCTGTTTATTCAAAATAAAATGTATTCGGTGTTGGGTTCACACTTGGTTTTTTTTAATACTGAAAACTGATGTGAGTGCAAATTCAGTCAATTTGAATATACTGTAAAAGTAGATTGGCGCAGAGTGGAAGCTGCAACACCAAAGAAAAGATACTGATTCCACAATGCTTGGCTTGTTACTCAGGAAAACCTGTTGAACTGTCCTTCCAATGATTTGTTGACAGAAATTATTACTTAAATAAATTTTCATGATGGCAAGGACAAGTTGGAACAATTTATTATTATCTGCCCAAAGTCTATGGCTATAAAAATAATTAATACCTTAGTCTTTACTTTTAAGCCTGCAGAATTTGTACTTCTTAGCTTTTCCACAAGATAATGAGTTCAGATGTTAGTGAACACTGGAGTTGCAGACCTGCCATTAATTTTATAGGCTAGATCAAGGGAAAAAAAAGAAATAAAATTGTTTCAGTTTATGGTCACAAAGGAGTTTATTAACTTTTGTACCTAACATACTAGTGATGGATCAAAATGGCGTAAAATACAATAAGTTATTGTACGATAGCAAAATAAACCTGGTTACACTCTACATATTCTTCTGTTCCATGCAAAAAGTTTTGCCTTGAAAATTACCTTTCTTACAAACCCCAATTAAAAGCCACTTACAAAATTAATGGGACTTTGCTTTCTTCCAGAAACTAAAGGTAAAAGCTGTTGATCAAAAATATCTGTAAACTTGTTTTGTGCTTTTGTTCTCCTATATAGCAAATTAAACATTAAACGTGCTATAATTCTCTGTAACACTTGTAGAGTTCATTCTGTCTAACGCCACCTGATCTTACCCATCAATGGGTCCCCCCGCGGGCATGAAATGGTTAACAACATCTAGGTCCCACCTGTTTAAGGTGGAAAGGACAACTATGGGCTCCTTCAATACCATGCAAAATATAATATTAAAGATGTCTCCCTTGTACACTTAATGTTCACTTTTATCACATGAAAGAAAATGCAATCATTAATTTTGTTCTAAGGCGATCACTTACCCAAATAAAAAATATCACACCTTCTAAAGGTTATCTTTCTGTTACAACAAAATAATTTGGCAAGATTATTGCTAAGCTACAACTAAGGAAACTTAAATAAGATAAAACAAGAATAGCCACTGTTTACGTCAGGCGTAAATCACGAATCAGCATTTTGTGAAAAATCAAAGGCAAGACATAGTGAAACCCCATCAAACACCACCATGATGTTTTTTAAAGCTAACAGACATAACCAATAATAATAAATAATTTATTATTATACCTTCCTTACAGGGAGCAGGTTTTCTTGTAAAGAGCACTTGATGTATAATTTAACCAGGGTTTCACTACACATACCCAGGGTCAAATTTCTTCAATTCCTTTGCTGATAGATCAATCAACAGGGCTCACTCTCACTTGCTGTTTAATTTACCATTTTGCCATTATACACGTGTCTCCATGACAAAACCACCCTAAAAAGACACAAATTTATTACAGCAGCTTTAACCCAACAACTCTCTTGCCTGAATGAATTTTGAATTTGGATGTCACTTCCAACAATATATGCCCAATTATTATTTCAGTAGTTCTTCAAATAGAGCTTTAAACTTGCAGTTACAGGTGTGTTGGCCAATATGCCAGTTGTGCAATATCCTTTTTGCATTATTTAACCCTGATGAGTCAGTTAAACACACAGCACTGTAGCGACCCTGTCGGCAAATCTATTGATGTCCCTGGAAGTAACTATTTACTTCACCCCTGGTGATTGTTTAAGTAGCTTTTATGCAGATTTAAATTGTTGCAGTAGTTTAGTCATCGATCCCATTGGTAACACGCTTTGATGGTGGAATCAGATGTGTGGGAAGTTCATCGGGTAAGTCATCATCTTCATCCAACTTGACTTTAATCAAGTACATAGCCAGTGCAAACTCCTCTTCGTCTAACTGCCCATCCCGATCAATGTCTGACAGTGTCCATATCTTTCCTAACACTGTGTTCTGCAGTTTTGACTTGACCATTTCTTTCTTTGCCACTGCACCACTGATCTTTCCATTCTTGGGGCCAAGGCTCTTGAATAACCTGTCATACTCATCTTTGAATCCTTCCACAACCCAAGCATCTATCTCGGAACCTAAAGCCAGGCCTTGGCAGGCACCAGAGGCAAATGGATTATTGGTAGAATGGCTGACAGTAAACGCTCCTCCCTTCACAGCAGCCTGTTGCCCATAACTAGAATCCGCCTCCAAAGGAATCATCCCCATTAGACGTGGAATATCGTTAGCCAGCATACGGTCAAGTGATTCAATCAACTTTGTTCTTATGGGATGGAACTTGGAGAAATCATACTTACGCAGTTGCTCCTTAAATTTCACCACAGAGGGAAAGTCACCTGGAGAGATATTGTGCTCTTTTTGTATCTTCATGTACACCTCAGAGAGGTTTTTAAGAAGTTGTTCCTTCTTTTTCTCTTTGCCAAAAACTGCTGGCATTTGGTTTTTCAGTTCAGCAATGACATAAGCATGGACCTTTAATGAAAAGAAAAGATCATAAACAATCGAAGCACCTTAGTCTTCATTTCAAATGCTGTCCTAACATACTTTTGGTCATCTGATTGAATTGGCCTTTTTCAATATATTAAAATTCAGCTTGAAAGAGAGGTTTAGAGGACAAGGACAAAGACAAAGGAAAGAGTATGATATGTAAATATTTTTCACACTCATTCCAACGTGTTTGTATTGTTTTTGTCCTCTCTATTAAGCTGAATATTTGATATTTTGAAATGGCATTTTGAAATTTAGAGATGTTGGTTTTTGAGGAGAGGGGAAAAGCAGAGAACTGGGAGAAAAACCTCTAAAGAACCAACAACAACCCACATGGCTAAGAATTTGGAATCAAACCCCGGCCACATTGGTGTGAGGCGAGTGCAATAACCGCTATGCTATCCCTGGTGTTAGACAGAGTAAAATCTGCTAAGTGTCACTCCCAGGAGTCAATGTTCATGCTCTCTAGTGCATCATGGGTAATCAGGGCAAGACAAAGAAAAAATCAAAGGTTTGTGTGGAAATGATTAAAAGTACTCATGATATGGAATTTTGGGGGTTTTTATTATCCAAAACATGCAGCAAAAGAAAGGTTGAGAGAATGTCTATTGTAGAAATTCTTTTATTAAACAAAGGTTTTGCCATACATTTCCTGTAATTCCAAAGGCACAAAATTACAGAGAGTGTATGGAGACAAAAAAAAAGCAATGTTTAAGAATTTCAAAGAATAGATACCAAGTCCAGTTCATCTCAGTTGTTTAACTCGGACTGATTTGGGCCATTTTAATCTGCCTAACCATGTTACCACCAATAGCGTAGCTCCTACTCTACTATAAAAACTACACGTAACCCATAATCCCTCGCTTCGCTCTGACGAAGGGCTAACGCTCGAAACGTCAGCTTTTAGAATCTCTGTATGGTGGCCAATTTACATTATCAACTCCGTTGATAAAACTAAATTTTTCTATAAAGTAAAGTCATGTACAGTTTATTTCGCTTTGAATTTCCTGCCATGTTGCCCTAATTAACCATGATGAACTAAAGAGCATGAACTAGTCTATGGGAGGGGACATGGTTTTTGACTGGTTGATTAACCCATTGACTACTCAGGTGCACCAGGTGACGAGTAAAATGGTCTGGCATCAGATTACTCTGTCTTAAATCAAACTCCCAGAGGTCAATGGGTTAAATGGGACACTTTTTTAACCAATGGGCCTACAATAGATATTTTTAACCCTGAGAGGCCACCCACTGAGGAGTAAAATCAAATCATCTGGCATTAGACAGAGTGAAATAAGTGTCACTTGGCAGTAAAAGGGTTAAATTACTCATTTAACTTTTTAGAATGAAATTATTAAATCCAAAGTTCGCATTTCCTTGGCTCATCCCAATGGGCACTTAGTTGCCCGTGTGACCCATGTGAAATTTATGCTGACGTTGTTCAAGATAAATTCAACGATAAAGGATAAGTGGTAGTCAATATTACTACTTACCTTTGCTAATCGAGCTCTTTTAATAAAATCATTTAACTTTCGTAAGGCAGCATTCCTAGGCAAGGTTTGGATATCAGTGAAAAGATCGTTAGCTTCATACTCAAAAAGCTTTCGATTTTCATCATTTTGAAGCGGCTGGTCCCAAAAAGAACCAATAAAGACACGGGCAACTTCAGGTGTATTTATGACTTTCCCTAAGGACCACATCAAAGCTCCATACACTCGCATCAGCTGTTGAGTCGTCACCATATCGGCCTTGTTGAGAACGATCCTGATTTTATCATCATAGTCGCGAAGCACTTCGATCCCACGCTGAAACTCATCAGAAATGTCCAGTTTGTGTGCATCGAATAGCAGAATTATTCGATCGCAGCGTTCAGCAAACCATTTGAGAATGCCAGTGAAATCATATCCTCTAGCGACACTTTGCTTTTCTCCTGATAATATCCCAGGTGTGTCGACAATTGATATGCTCTCAAGGACAGGGCTTGGAAGCTCGGAACAGCAAAATCTGTTGAGAAACGCATTGCCAAATGAACTGAGGGAGCGAAAAGGCTTCGATGGGTCCACAATCAAGGCATTTCCAGGGACAACTTGTTCGTTCTCGCCATGCATAACAGCTATGAAGCTATCGGTTGTCGGTTCGGGACCAATTCGCAAGCCCGGAAATTCTCGCTCCAGCAGATATCGAATGAACGTTGTCTTGCCAGTAGAATACTGACCCACAAGCAAAACCATCGGCTTTGCAACAAAGTCAGGATCAGACATAACCGGTGAATGAAATTCATTGAAAAGGTAAGCTTCTTCAAGCGGTTTTAAAGTCTTGAAATACAACTTCCTCAGGCCGTCTACCACGGAGTTGAAAACTTGAGGGTTTTTTTGAGCATCATTCTTTTTCATCCACGAAAACATCTTGAAGAATCAGCTGAGGCCTAAGGTCAAAGCTAGTGACTTGAAAGAATCACAATAACTGGGCAGCCACGAGGAATTCTTCTTTCATTTGTTTCATTTGCTCTCATAGGTGTGACAGACTCCTCTTCCAGCAGCTGCGCATGCGCGTAAGGTGCTCTCGGAAATTTTGATAATGACGTCACGTACGAAACCTATATTTAGAAAATGATAACTACGTAATTAACTAAATTTTGACACGATGTAAAAAGACATTTTTCCTTCGTTTTTTCAAAGTAAAAATACCGAGATAAGACAGGAAATCATTTAGCTTGGCGATGCCCCGGTCAGCATCATTTCGCTTGAAGAATTCATCTCTTTGTTGGCTTTAACAATGCAAGGAGTTTGCTTGCTCTTCATGAGTTTGTTGGGTTGTTTTACAATTCGACTCTTTAAGAGCATCCTTCAAAAGCCCTTTCCAAGCCCCTTCCCTTGAAAACTACTACTCAAGAGTTCGACATTTTGATACTTTTGACTCAAAGGAATTTTCAGTGCGCGTGCTTTCATTTGCGAAATATCGGTCAGGGTTGGTTATGGAGGAAAAAATGGAAGAAAGAAATGGCTGCAAAGGGATAACCATCATCATCTTTCAAATGCGACGGCCTTAACTTTTGGCGTAGAGAATGCGACGTTTTCCCTAAGCAAGTGCGTAAAAGTCACTTCAAACACTGTTGCCCAATATCTTCATAATGTAATTTAATTGCAGTACACTTGTATCATCTGTTCATGATCAATTTTTTCCTGGCAATGACAAAATCGCTTTTTCTCTCTTACAGGAAATCCGGAAGTAAAAAGTGCATCATCCCACTTGGCAAAGGAAAATACGTGGTATTGGAATGAGCAATATGTCGGGTTCTAAGGGTTTTGGCTGAATGGCGTCAGTCAAGCCACTTTTACATCGGCTCCGGGGCGTCTCTCAAAAATTCTCGTTGTTCAGGAAAGGAGAGGAAGGTCAGGAAGAGAGTAGGAGAAGAATGTCGACGATGTTCGAGATCAATGTTGACTTGCGCTACATTGTCGATACATTGATCTTTCTAAGTATTTGACCGTTCTTTTCTAAATATTTTTCTCTAAACCTTTTCCCTCTCGTCTATCAAGCGTTTGTTTCTGCAATTAATTAGTATAGTGTTACGTGTTTTCTTTTTTGAAAGAGCTAGTATTATTTCATTTAGTCTAAGGGAGGAATACATGGAATAGAAGTTAGAAATCCTTCGTTTTCTACGGTGATTCGCTCAATGCTATTTTAAACATATCTTTATTATCCTTGTTGCTTCAAAACGCTGGACATACCGTTGTAAATCATTGCTCCATATGGGCCCGGTTGTTCGAAAGCCGATTAGCTTAATCCAGGATTAGCGTAAACTTTTGTTTCATGTTTTCAACTTTTTGGCGAAAGGTTGTTTTGCTTATTTTTGTTTTTCAAGATTGACTTCTTCTAATGTAAAGTTTTGCCAAATATCAACGTTGAACAGCATTTAGTAGTGGATTAATAAACTCCTTGGTTAATTTTTAATCTGGGATTAGCGTTAATCGGCTTTTGAACAACCGGGCCCTGAGGTATCCTTATTCCGGAATAGAGCTGAATAGGGTCAATCGAACGCACCCTAAGTAGCCCGCATGGAATAGCTATGCTACCTTCGGGCTACCATTGTCTCTGTATTTTCAGTTGTTTTCAAAATAAAGTGAAGTACAAAGGAAAAGGAGGCTTTGCACTTGTCCAAAGAAACGCACAACCAAAGGCAGGAATTCCCAGACCCATCTCCCTGGTTTTAGTATTCCTTATTTCATCAGGTTTTTAATATTATTGCACACTTGCTCTTACATGGCGGACATGTAAGGTTTTCAACTACGAATCAATATAATTTCAGTTATAAAACATTGAGACTGAAATTCAAAAAAAAATGAGTGGTTTGACTGTCACATGCTGTTCAACATCACTTTTTAATGAAAGTATGGCAGAAATGAACAAACAATATACATTCCAGAAGATAGAGAAAATATCATGTTTATTTACAAAACACAAAATTCTATGCCAAGTTAATATACACTACAAGCCATTTTTGTAACTCGTGTTTGAACACTATTTATTTAAAATAATTTAATCATTGATAACTCATATACATATAGTTGTAAGGTTGCGGAAACACGGGGGAAAATGTTTCTCCCGAAAGTGATTCAGGCTGTGAGAAGTCATTCCTCTCAAAGTACTTGACCTCAAAATTGTTGATCTCCTTCTATTCGAATAGTTTCCATCTGTGAGAAGGGTTTCTGTTAAAGACTTCTTTTCCACGAAAATTACACTGTCAACACGTCACAATAATAATATTATTATAGTGAAATGCTCTGTTTTAAACGGTTGCATGTTACAGTGCAACATTGCTTGACATCAAGAATTTACTGAACACATTTATGCACGCAACAATCAGCT
>OX421458.1:29857102-29859602 GCA_949126865.1 Montipora capitata | reverse complement strand
GTCTTCGCCATTTAGACACTGTTAAATATCTCTGAAAATCAATGATTCAGAAACATTATTTTGTTTTGGTTTGAGTTTATCCTTTGATCAGTGTTTAAGCTTGTGGTAAAAACTACAAGATGATACTAAATTTTAACCAGGAAAATATTAAGCCACAAGGGTTTTACTGTCCAGGGGAGTAAACAACTCTTGATTGAATTTTTAACTTGTCTTTGACCTCCAACGACCATGAAACAAAGTAATGAGTCTATGGTATGCCACAGGGATATATTAAAGCTTTGAAATGGCCATTATAGTGGAAAACCTCATTAAAGAACAAAATGTTTATTTACAAACAAAATAATCATATACAAAAGAATGAAGTGATGCTTGCACTTATCATGTGTTCCCCGTGAAAGGAACACATGAGCCCAATAAATTGGATTGCTCCCAACTATCCTGTGGATAAACAATAGCAAAACCAATTGCGCTATCCAATGGATAGTGACTTATCCGGTGGATAGCGTTATCAACCGTTGAACAACTGGGGTCTGGTTGATATGAGCATTTGGCTACACAAATGTCTTTTAACCTTGTTGATAACTGTTTCTGATTTCCTAGGTTATTAACCCATTGATACTTTAATTTTATTAGTAAAACAGAAGCACTGATTTTCGAACATTAAAGGTCACGTCCTAATTAACCACAATGAGTTATATGTGAGCTCTTAACCAAATTAGTATTATTTCCTGATTTGTTTGCTTACGATAAAATTGACCATGTTTACGCACCCTACGTCTGGAATTGGTTGGTGTTTCTATTTGTCTTACAAAGTTTTACTCCCAAAACATCTAAATACCGAAGCGAACCAACTGAAGTTTGAGATTTTTAAGATTTAGATGAGAGATAATAATGAAGACAACTTCACCTTAAAGTTTGCACATTAAGATAACAAGCTTCAAATTTGCGCGTCTCCAAGGTGCGCGTCATTTGAGTTTTAAAACATCCAAATGCCTCAAAAGCAAGTCATTTTCCCCGAACGGTGAAAAATTGAATCCATTCTACGACGAAACAATTTTTAAAAACCAAAGATCGATGATATCACAGCTTGTTGTCGGGTTGAAAGTCTTCCGACAGGTTTCCATGTGACGTCACAAATTTATTGCGATTAAAAACCATATGCGCCAGCGATTGTCTGAATGCGGATAAGCAAAAAATGTGAGATGTTGTTGTATAAACTACTCACAGAATTTCATTTGTACGTTTTCATTTCGTACAGATTTCCGCGCACATGGCGGCGGGTGTTTCGGGATTCCTCACTTGATATGGAGATTCTTCGATCAAATTTCAAGGAATCTCTTAAAGCTGTCTCTGAAGCGATTGATTCAGCTTCGTTGCTTGCCATTGATGCCGAATTTTCAGGTCTGAACGTAAAATGGGGTGCAGAAAACAGTTTTGATACTCCTCAGGAACGCTATTCCAAGCTCAAGGAAGGTTGCAGAGATTTCATTATAATTCAATTTGGATTGTGCACATTTACCTGGGACAAAAACCAGGAATTGTACATTGCCAAGCCTTTTAACTTTTTTATCTTTCCCAAAGTTTGGAATCGGCAATGCCCCGATGTTCGCTTTTTGTGCCAAAGTTCCAGCATTGATTTTCTCACTGAACACAACTTTGACTTTAACAAGCTTTTTCGAGAAGGGATTTCGTATTTACGCCCTTATGATGAGCAGAAATTGAGAGAGTATTTTATTTCCAGGAATGCACAAGATTCTTTCACCTCAACCTCATTGACCTCCCCTGACCATGCAACTGAGACCAGTGAGGGGTCCTCCAAGAAGGCACTGGTGTCAGTACCCCCAGAACACAAGAAATTTGTCGAAAAAGCCTGCCACACCATTGAAGAAATGTTAAAAGATCCAGATGGGAAGGTTACTCAGTTTCCTCCGTGTAATGGTTACCTAAGAAAATTGATTTACCAAAGTGCAAAGCAAAGGTTCAAGGCTGGAATCCACATGGAAGCATCGATCAATGAAAAAAAAGAACGCTTTATTGTAGTTACGAAAGTCAGTGAAGATGAGAAGAAGAAACTTGAAGAGGACAAACATGCAAAAGAGCAAGAGCTGGTTGATAATGCTGTTGGTTTCTCACAAGTTGTGAAAATGATTTCTCAGTCTGGAAAGTTGGTTGTGGGCCACAACATGTTCCTTGACCTTCTTCATGTAATCAACCAGTTTCTGTGCCCACTCCCAGAGCAATTTGAAGATTTCAAGGCTACTGTGAGAGCAGTTTTTCCCCGACTTGTTGACACAAAAGTCATGGCAAATACTCAACCCTTTAGAGATCTTATTCCTTCATCTGTACTGGGAGATCTGGTAAAGAATGTCACAACCAAGCCATTCAAAAAGCCAGAAGTTTTGTTCGACAAAGATTGCTCATGTTACAACAATAGTGAAGAGAAGCCCCACGAAGCAGGCTATGATGCTTACATCACTGGATTGTCATTCATTGCCATGGT
>OX421458.1:29789602-29852102 GCA_949126865.1 Montipora capitata | reverse complement strand
AAGCGTGCGAAGTGTGTCGAGTGATATTAAAACTTGTAAAGCTGTGGAGACTTACAGTCTCCATCAGAATCTGCGCGATAATCATTGTTCAGAAAGTCATGCCATTGATTGCTTAATCATTAGTTTCGCTCCATGGTGCCCTGCCTGCCAGCGTGTAGCTTCAGTGTGGACATCACTTGCCCTTAAAGCTGAAAAGTTAGGCATAAATGTTGCGGAAGTAGACACATCAAAAGAAACAGGTAACGTAGCTTGCTTAGACAAGGAATGAATTTAAAACTCATATAGGCCTTGTACACGTGCTGTTTTTATCTAAAAATAACAATAACGCCTTTTCTTGCAGCATTGAGTGG
Source organism: Montipora capitata (assembly GCA_949126865.1). NCBI lineage: Eukaryota > Metazoa > Cnidaria > Anthozoa > Scleractinia > Acroporidae > Montipora > Montipora capitata. The sequence continues at coordinate 29,851,752 of OX421458.1, read as the reverse complement.
GAGATTCATGATTTTTTCACTTCCAACCATATACCAGTAAGTCTGTGTCAATTTTGAAAATTGGTCACTGCCTTTGTGCACATTGTTGCCATCGTCGTCTAACTGTTATAATCTTTCAACTTTAATCAGAATAGGCATTGTCATCATGTAACTGCTGCCATGTATGTAAATGTATGTATAGCCGTGTAACACTAACACCAACTTAGCTTGATTCTCAGCATCTTTACGACAACCTTAAGGACGGTGCCTACTATTGTTATTGCGCCTACGTTTTGCGCATCTCCAGATACTCGGATTTCCTATCACCGATGCTTACTAATACAGGAATGTTTTTGCGCGGTTTAAAACTATCCGGAGAAAGTATATCTTAGTATAAAGTACTCTTGGTATGCAAAAAGAAAATTGGGGGTAACCATGCATTTTTGAGAGGTAATTAACCCTTTCAGCCCCGAGAGTGCCAAATGGCACTTATAGATTTTACTCTGTCTAACGCCAGACGATTTTACTCGTCAATGGGGAACCCCTCGGGGCTGAAAGGGTTAAGCTTCAATTTGGGAAAGAACGCCATGCATTGCTTTGTATTTCAAAGCTTTTTACAAATATTGTTGATTAATTACCTTCCAAAAATGCATGGTTACCCCCAATGTTCTTTTTTGATTTCAATAACACTTTTTAAGATCTACATTTCCCACATAATCATAAACCAGGGCAAAAATACCTTTGAATTAGTAGGCACCTTCCTTAAGTCAACCAGCATGACTATTCCAGGGGTGGTGGGGTAGGGGGGTGAAGGGTACTATATATAGCTGAAACAACTCAAACCTTTACAAAAATACCAACCTTAGACCTGATTGAACACTATGCTTTAGATAATGACTAGGCCTAAGGTTAGCAGTTTTGTAAAAGTTTGGGTTGTTTCAGCTATGGTACCCTTCACCCCTTACCCCCACCCCCATATTAGCCATGCCTTAAGTCAATTACCAACCCCTAGTATAGTTGTTAGCAATGTCGCATCCTTACAACCACAACTTCCACTGGAGGCAGGTTACTCTTTCACCATAGCAACAATGACAAACAATGACCTGCAACCCTTTACACCCTCCAAACTTCCAATGTGTTATCATGCTACATTCACTTAATTTCACTCCATCCTGCTGATTTCTCTTCTGTCATTCAGTGTTAAAAATGGAGAGTTTAGGAAATATGAAGGGCCGAGGTCTCTACAGGCATTTACAGACTTCATCAAGGAGCAGAAATGGAGAGAAATTGAACCACTTCCTTGGTGGAAGTCTCCAAGTTCGTTTTTGTACGTATGACGCCAAACATTTGTGAATATCTTTCCAGCTTGCTTGGGCTCTTCTGTTCTCCTTCTTGTAACCTTACTGGATGAACATCCAGCAGAGTTATCTTCATGGATAGGTGGGTGGGGAGAAACGGAGGAGGGGACAAGCAGAGGTAGTGCAGTGGGGATACTGGTAGCTCTGGGCCCGGTTGTTCGAAAGCCGATTAACTTAATCCAGGATTAGTGTAAACTTTTGTTTCATGTTTTCAACTTTTTGGTGAAAGTTTCTTTCGCTTACTTTTGTTTTTCAAGATTGACTTGTTCTAATGTAACGTTTTGCCAAATATCAGCGTTGAACAGCATTTGGGAGTTGAGAAATAAACTCCTTGGTTAATTTTTAATCTGGGATTAACGTTAATCGGCTTTTGAACAACCGGACCCTGGTCTCTTACCAATGGGGCCCTGAGGCCCGTTTCTCGAAAGTCCCAAAACTTTACGTGCCATTTTCGGGTGTCACAATTCCCCCTTTATCTCAAGAACGGAGAGGATTTCAGTCGTCAAACTTCACAGTCAGTTTGCTTTTTGCTTTTTTGAAAACATGTTAAAAGATCAACGTTTGGAAATTTCACAAATGGCTCGAAAAGTCTTCGGGACTTTCGAGAAATGGGGGCCTGTACCTGTGGGTGTCCATAAAATTGGGCTGTGTTTATGGTAGGTTTTCTCTTAGGTATTCTGGTTTTACTGCCTTAGCTTTTTTAAACTTCCTGTATGCTCTGATCCATGGTCCATATTAACATTGTTTGGCTGCTGCCAGAGGCACCTTGCATGCTTTCAGTCTCGTTTTGTTTCAAGTTGTGTCGTCAAAGTACACTTTTGGGACTAATTCGCTCTCCTTTTGTTAGCACATATGAGATGAAATCAATTTACGTTTAATTAATGGTACATAGGTAGTTGTTCCCCTCAACACCTAAGAATATAAATTCTCATTATGCAAGCTACAGTAACTGTAGATATGAAAAGAAAGTTTAGGTTATTAATGAGTTTTCTGTCTTTAAAATAATAAACAGGATGTGGTGTCTTGGCATGACATTCAAGTTATCATTGTTTCTCAAGGTGTGTGCAATTCAATGCTACGTGTATGAATGAAATTATCAGTGTAGCCTACAGGGTTCTCTTGCCTGTCATCCCTCTCTTTAGGATTTTTGTGAATGAACAGTTGTTAATTTTTTACTATAAATTTCTTTAGAAGTCTTTTGTATTCAGTTACCCCTGTTTTTTGTTACCATGATTGCGACTTTAATACAGCAATATTTTTCTAGGATTCTTGTATGGGGAAAGGCTGCAACCTTATTTTGTTTAAACTCTTAAAGAAGGACAATTCCTGTCAATAAGCATGCAAATGCCATATCTCTCCAGGAAGCTAAGGAAGGAAATTAAGAGAATGAAGTGTCTTTTGTGATGGAAAGTTAAATGCAGAAAAAGCCAAAGACATATTTTATGGTCAGACAATCTCTGTTAAAATGCTTTGGATGCAAGCATGATGTTGATTAAGTTCTTATGGAACTGCCTTGGAACTGGATACTTTCCTTTTGTAGTGCACCATGCCACTACTCCTAAAGAAAACTGTTTAATTTTTTTCAGGACATGCATGAGCTAATCACAGTGACTTATGGCCTGCCTGAATGGGCCTCATATACTATATTTGGAGTGTCAACAGTTCTAACAGGTCTAATTCTAGGCATGGTGAGTTGTTTTATGTGGCGAAACCAAATTGAGGCAATCCTGGTTGGTGGTTGTCCCTCCGAGTGACTTGAGGGCAGCCCTGGAGTTTCGAGGGAGGTCCTTTTTTGTAAACTTGCTTACAGGTTGGCCTGTTACCAGGGTTACTGCTCCATCTCCCCTCGCCGAAAACAGTGGTCCTGTCTCAGGATGTTATAAATCTATCGAATAATTATTTGTTTTTTTCATTTACTCACCCTTCTACCAACCCAACCCTACTCAAAGAACCCCCTACTAGGAACTGACACCCCTTAAATCAATTCTTTTTCCCCAAACAAAATCAAACAGTGCACCCCCTTCATTGATCTTAATTGAGTGACTATCCTACAGCTTTGTGTCTTGTACTTTGTGTGTGTTGATGGTGATGCATTGCAGCCAGGACGTACGGTGCAACTTTGAAAAAACTGATTCCCTTTGTATTTTGGGAAAATGTCAAAGGAAAATCTTAGCTCACTATGAAGCCAAGGTCTCAGATATTGGGTATCCTGTGCAAGAGACCTGTGGCCTGTTTCTTAAAAGTCCCAAAACTTTTCGGGCCTATTTCAGGTGTCACAATTCCCTTTATATCTTCGCAACGCCGGAGTTCTAAGCCACCAAACTTCGCAATCCTCTTAGTTTTTCTTACATTTAAAACATGTTAAAGGATCAGCTTTTCAAAATAAGCAGATTGTAGTTTGACAACCGGTTTCTCGGGCCCGAAAAGTTCAAACGATGGATAGCTTTATCCACCGGATAAATCACTATCCACTGGATAACTCAATCGGTTTTGCTAGTGTTAATCCGCTGGATAGTGATTTATCCAGTGGATAGTATGATCCATCGTTTGAACAACTGGGACCAGGAGACTCTTTAATAATCTAGATGGGTTGACAAATATGATTGCCAGGAAAAAAAATGTATCATCATCACCTGTTTATGTTATTAGGTGATAGTTCTTGTCTCAGACAAAATCTTGGGGGGGCCATCTGTGATTCAACCCACTAAGCCAGCAAAGAAAAAACCTGAAGAGGAGCCTGGTGAAGAGCATGAACACAAAGATGAGCAGGAAAAAACAGAAGACCTTGTGCAAGATATCGACACTGAAGAGACCAGTGTGAGGAAGAGGGTATGCATGTAGCAATAGCCGTTTCTATTAATCAATACAGGATATCCTGTATACCAGCAGTGTTCTCACCAGGATTTTGTCTTAGGGAGTCCCAGGACCACCTTTGCTGAAAAAATAGGGGCCTTTTAGGAGCTTAAGTGGGACAAAGTTACTTGTGCTTCATGACTAGGGTGGAAAAAATCCTTTGCGATTTCTCCGTTCATTTCATCAAGGCACATTAAAATTGGAACTCTAGCAATGGGGCCCTTTGACAATATTATAAAAAAAACCACGAAAGATTTATTGCTGCTCGATGTTTTGGGGTCATCATGACTCCATTATCAAGAGACTAGATAAATAGCATGCAAATATGGAAAGGTACAAGATAAGCATAAATTACAATAAGCGACCTTGGCGCAGATGGAATCCGTTTGCACGTTTTGGTACAATCTCATCAAGCTACATAATTCAGTCCCTATGACTGCAAGAAAGGGTGATAAGCAAGATCATGTTTGTATTTAACAACTCCTATTCTAGTAGGCTAACAACAGCTCTGGCAAAGCCTTGGGGTCCAATTTTCCCATGGCATATCAAAATTTATCATGACAACTGTTTGGACAGAAGTGACTGGGAAGCACGCAATGCATAAAATTTGTTCAAAAATCAGTTATCATTATGAAATGTATATTTGACAATTGCTTAAATTGTCTATTTAAGTTAGAGGATCACTTCGTATCTTAGTTATCATTAAAATTTATTACACTTCGATTAATAGGTGGTGGCTGCAACTGATTGAAGACTTAAGAACAATGAATACATCTTCAACCACAGGGCATCAAGACCTGGTTCTTTTCTCGAATATTGTTGAGTGCAAAAAGTTGGTTCTGGAGGGATTTTAAACTCTTTGACCATTCATTTGAAAGCAAGTTATCATTACATCCCTGTGGTGTTGTTTACTGGGATGTCATGTGCAGCTTGTGCTTTAATTCAGTGGATGAAATTGCAGTTCCAAAGACAACAACATTAGAGAGGTTAAGCATGACGTTTGTGGCCAACGGCCAACGTGAAACAGCAGGCTCCTCCTTGTCATAAAAGCATGAAAATGCTCTCATTTTAACTTGTCTCGTTCCTTTGAGAAGTTGCTTGATATCTGGAGCTAACAGGGCAGAAATGAGCTAATATCAAGCAGGGTTCTTACATTTTTGGCATACCCTAATTTTACTCCGACGTTTGCTGTTTGGCGTAAACTTCATGCTTAACCTCTCTATTGTCTTACATTTAAACCATTGAAAGATCTCTTATTGGTTTAATAAACCTGCTTGAATTCTCAAGATAAATAAAGCGTTAAAACTTTTGAGTTTATATGTAGTTGTTGATAAATAAAGCGTTAAAACTTTTGAGTTTATATGTAGTTGTGGATATTCTATAAGGACTGTGGAAGGAAAGGAGCTGATTATTTGCTTAGTAGAACATCAATATTCAGCACATACTAAATATTGGATAAATTCCTTGGATTTTGGCATTTCACAGAGGCATGGCTCTGTAAAGGCTAGCAACAGGCAAATTTGTAGCCTCACACTACGCTTTTCTTAGGTTATGCTTTATTGTACATGGGTAGCTGAAATATTTTATGTATTAATTAGCAACTTAACATGACTTCTAATGCTGAATAGGCCAGTTTCGTATTCTAACGGTTGGACTGGATCTAGCATGAAATGGAGGCTAATGCGGGCAAATTAATTTGCATTTGAAAAGATTTGCCTGCATTAGCCTCCATTTCATGCTAGATCCAGTCCAGCCGTGAGAATTCGAAAATGGTCTATTACATGCAAGGATTTAACATTTTTACAAAGTGTATGAATAAACTCCATCATCATTCTTCTTGCTTTATGTTGTTACTAAAATGCAGTCGCCCTCAATTCAACACCATGTGATACCCATTTTGTCCCATCAGTTAAGGTGGCTCATACCACACATACTTTTCAAACAAAGTTAGGTCATATCCCCTTAGTTATTAACTGTTAATTAACAATTATTCCATGAGCGCGCGTTGGATATGGGATGATAGATAGCCAACGAGGCGCGTAGCGCCGAGTTGGCTATAATCATCTCATATCCAACAAGCGCGAGTGGAATAATTGTTTTATTAAAAACGCCCCCAAAATATAGAAAACTAGACTACAATAAAAATAAAAAGGCCCAAAAAATCACGCATATGCTTGCCGTGTTTGTAGATCATGGTATAATGGCTCATAACCTATGATGGCTTAGCCAATGAAAACTCTCGAATTGCATTATCCAATGATCCAGTTTTTAATAAGTTATCATATAACATAGTACGACCGTTTACACAAACAAACGCCATAGATGCAAATGAAAATATTGATCCGAAATATTCAATACGGTCACCTCGTTATTGCGGCCACTGTTATTTTGGCTCGGCAAAACGGCCCTACATTCTCTTATTGAAACCCTCGTTAATACGGTCACCCGTTAATACGGCCATCGGCCACAATTTTAAATCCCAAACAGAAGAATCCTCTGTAATTTCACCCCGTTCATACAGCCACTCGCGCTAAATTTAGAAAAAACAAAACGCCTGTGACACGATAATCGAACAGCCGATTTACTTTACAAAGTACTGTCAGCAACACTCTTCCCTGTTTTCCGCGTCACAAACATGATCTTGACACTACTGTAACATCCAGTAAGGCAAATCGCGAAGGAATTAAGTCATTGTGCTTTCATCAAAAACACGATTGGCCCTCAACAAATGGCTAAAGCGCGGCCGGAAGAAAAAGTAGTGAGAAGAAGATCTCTAGCCAGATACTAAAGAGTAGCCCTGGCCCCAGCTGTTCAAAAGGTGGATAGCGCTAACCACCGGATAAATCCCTATCCATTGGACCCGGGCCATTGGACAGCGCAATTGGTTTTGCAGGTGTTTCTCCACTCAATAGTGATTTATCCTGAGGATAGCGCTATCCATCGTATCAACAACTGGCACCTGGTGTGTGCTGTTAACGTAGGACTTTTGATTTGTGAACAAGTTTTTATTATAGAAAATTCGCGACAAAGAAGTGCTTTTTTTTACTGTTATCCTCTTAGCAAACTTCTTGGCAAAGAAACGGTATAATATAAAAAGGAGAATACAGAGATTTATATTTGCAAATTACCTGTCCTTTTACCACTTAAATCAACCTCTACATCGCTATGCAACATATAAGCGCATTCAAAATCTTCTTATGCGTGATCTTCGCGAATATTACATTGTTCCTCAATAAACCTAAAACAACCAGTTATGGTCTTAGTTCTTTTTCTTAGGTATCAGCTAAGTTGCGGAATGCGCTACCTGATTTGTCCGTACCTATATGACTTTACTGGTTTTAAACTAGATAATCCAAGACCGCATTTTGTAGGGCCGCTTTTCTTTTGAATTAATATATCTTTCAATGTATTTAGTTATGTATTTGTATATGCTATGTATTTTAGTTGTAAATGTAATGTCTTGAAGACATTGGCTCTCGTAGTTATTCTGAAATTCGGCTAGATGAAATAAAGTTTATGCATGTATGTTAACATCAGCAGGGCGCATGCGTGCAATTTGTAATCGGCGACTCAAGTGCTTACCATATGACAGATAAAATGACTTTTCTCTAGAATATATAAGCCATCGAAATCTTACGCTATATTGTAATGGCAAGGGCGGTCTGAGAAGCTGTGAGTAGGCGTGGGATTTGTCTCATATGGTTTAGGGGCCGACATATCCCTCCCTCAATGCCGTACCGGGAGGCAAGGTCGGTAGCAGAAAGCAGCGAAGGTCCAACTGCGTCCAAAAGCGATCGCACGGGCCGAAATCCCGGGATGACTCGTTTGGTACGACGCTCCAGCGCCACGTCTGGAGGTACTGCACTTTTTTCTCTTGTTCAAACATTCCGTCAGCGCATGCATAAATGTTCAGGCTCTCCGATACCTAGCCTACCAAAAAAAATTAAGATGCTGGTTAACTTTTTGCAAGGAATTGAGAGTTCAGTTGATTCTACAGGCGTAAACGTAACGTAAGATCCGTGAGTGTCTGGTCTTCTCGAGACAGAGGTGAGAGATGGTTTCATGCAGACTGGGACGCCTAAAATGCTCTGTTGTAAACATGGCGGTTCACGAGTGAAGATGTCTCTCTGGCCTTTCTGTGGACGAATTCCAGGACCTACCGATACAATTTGGGCAAGTTTTGAAAGCTAAAAACTTCATTCGGTGCTGTTTTTTGCCGGTAGGACTGGGTGACCCGATACTTCTAAAAAAAATAAATGAAATGAGAATCGCGGGGCTTCCCTTGTCGCGGAATGGCAGAATTAACCAGAATTCGTTTCGAGCATGAACAAGGCAACTTGAGAAGCACGAGTACTGGCCTTCATCAAATGGCTAAAGCGCGGCCGGAGGAAAAAGTAGTGAGAAGAAGATCTCTAGCCAAATAATAAGGAGTAGCGCTGGTGTGTGCTGTTCACGTAGGACTTTTGATTTCTGAACAAGTTTTTATTATAGAAAATTCGCAACAAAGTAGTGCTTTTTTTCACTGTTATCCTCTTAGCAAACTTCTTGGCAAAGAAACGGTATAATATAAAAAGGAGAATACAGAGATTTATATTTGCAAATTACCTGTCCTCTTACCACTTAAATCAAACTCTACATCGCTATGCAACATATAAGCGCATTCAAAATCTTCTTATGCGTGATCTTCGCGAAAATTACATTGTCCCTCAATATATAAACCTAAAACAACCAGTTATGGTCTTAGTTCTTTTTCTTAGGTATCAGCTAAGTTGCGGAATGCGCTACCTGATTTTGTCCGTACCTATATGACTTTACTGGTTTCAAACTAGATAATCCAAGACCGCATTTTGTAGGGCCGCTTTTCTTTTGAATTAATATATCTTTCAATATTATGTATTTAGTTATGTATTTGTATATGCTATGTATTTTAGTTGTAAATGTAATGTCTTGAAGACATTGGCTCTCGTAGTTATTCTGAAATTTGGCGACCCGAAATAAAGTTTATGCATGTATGTATGTTAACATCAGCAGGGCGCATGCGTGCAATTTGTAATCGTCTACTCAAGTGCTTACCATATGAAAGATAAAATGACTTTTCTCTAGAATATATAAGCCATCGAAACCTTACGCTATATTAGCTGTGGTCACACTACGCACTTTTGCCCTAGGTAAAATTGACTTGTTGACAGTTTTACCTAGGGAAACTTAAATTTAGAAGTGTGACTGCTTTTTCCCCAGGTAAATTACCTAGGGAAAATTTTTTCCATCGAAGCTTGAATATGTCAAGAGAACAATAGAATTTCCCTTGACAGTTACCCTACATGTTTTGAAGGGGTAAACTGAAATCCCGAGGTAGTTAGCCAATAGATGCTCGTCGGCAAACGCGCTGATGATAGATTTGATTTAATCGCGTCACGTTTTACTTGAAACACATCGAAGTGCAAGTTCTTTGTCGCTTTTGTCGCATGTGTGCTTGTATCAAAGGAAGAAGATGGCCTGGTTCAGATCGAACGTGTAAGTATAAATTATTTGCAATCAGTACACGTTTCATTTGGCTGGATTTAGGCAAGATTTTACCTTTTTTTACCTTTATTAATCCGGCGGTTTATAATTTCGTTTCAGAAACCAGTTTGCTCAGGGAGACGAACAGGACCCGATCCATAATGGCTTTCTTTTCAATCGGCTACATCAGCAGAATCCAGGGCCAAGCGTCCCACCAACTTCATGTTTACGCGGCATGAAATTTAATCACGTCAATCCCTTGTAAACCTAGATGTGATTTTCTTCAGTGTGACTTTTTTACCTGGGGAAAATGAAACCCGAGATAAATTTACCTCGGGTGTACTCAGGTAAAATTTCCCTAGGTAAAACGATGTTCCTTCGGGCAAAAGTGCGTAGTGTGACCTCAACTATTGTAATGGCAAGGGCGGTCTGAGAAGCTGTGAGTAGGCGTGGGATTTGTCTCATATGGTTTAGGGGCCGACATATCCCTCCCTCAATGCCGTACCGGGAGGCAAGGTCGGTAGCAGAAAGCAGCGAAGGGCCAACTGCGTCCAAAAGCGATCGCACGGGCCGAAATCCCGGGATGACTCGTTTGGTACGACGCTCCAGCGCCACGTCTGGAGGTACTGCACTTTTTTCTCTTGTTCAAACATTCCGTCAGCGCATGCATAAATGTTCAGGCTCTCCGATACCTAGCCTACCAAAAAAATTAAGATGCTGGTTAACTTTTTGCAAGGAATTGAGAGTTCAGTTGATTCTACAGGCGTAAACGTAACGTAAGATCCGTGAGTGTCTGGTCTTCTCGAGACAGAGGTGAGAGATGGTTTCATGCAGACTGGGACGCCTAAAATGCTCTGTTGTAAACATGGCGGTTCACGAGTGAAGATGTCTCTCTGGCCTTTCTGTGGACGAATTCCAGGACCTACCGATACAATTTGGGCAAGTTTTGAAAGCTAAAAACTTCATTCGGTGCTGTTTTTTGCCGGTAGGACTGGGTGACCCGATACTTCTAAAAAAAAAAAATGAAATGAGAATTGCGGGGCTTCCCTTGTCGCGGAATGGCAGAATTAACCAGAATTCGTTTCGAGCATGAACAAGGCAACTTGAGAAGCACGAGTACTGGCCCTCATCAAATGGCTAAAGCGCGGCCGGAGGAAAAAGTAGTGAGAAGAAGATCTCTAGTCTTAGTTCTTTTTCTTAGGTATCAGCTAAGTTGCGAAATGCGCTACCTGATTTTGTCCGTACCTATATGACTTTACTGGTTTGAAACTAGATAATCCAAGACCGCATTTTGTAGGGCCGCTTTTCTTTTGAATTAATATATCTTTCAATATTATGTATTTAGTTATGTATTTGTATATGCTATGTATTTTAGTTGTAAATGTAATGTTTTGAAGACATTGGCTCTCGTAGTTATTCTGAAATTCGGCTAGATGAAATAAAGTTTATGCATGTATGTTAACATCAGCAGGGCGCATGCGTGCAATTTGTAATCGGCGACTCAAGTGCTTAACATATGACAGATAAAATGACTTTTCTCTAGAATATATAAGCCATCGAAATCTTACGCTATATTGTAATGGCAAGGGCGGTCTGAGAAGCTGTGAGTAGGCGTGGGATTTGTCTCATATGGTTTAGGGGCCGACATATCCCTCCCTCAATGCCGTACCGGGAGGCAAGGTCGGTAGCAGGAAGCAGCAACGGTCCAACTGCGTCCAAAAGCGATGGAGGGGCGAAATCCCGGGATGACTGGTTTGGTACGACGCTCCAGCGCCGGGTTTGGAGGTACAGCGTTTTTCATTATTGTTAAAGTTTAAAGTGCTATGTTCAGTCAAAGAAGATGCTGGGTCTTAGTAAAAGGCAGTCTGAAAAAGATAGCTGAATATCCTACGGACAGAGAATTTAAAGTTACTATCAGTAGTGTTGAGTTGAGTACCACGGCGATAATTGCTGGAGTCTCCCAGCCAGATTCCATCGTTGGCCATCCGTTGTATTCATTTGGAGAAAACCTGGAAAATCGGGCGATCTACTTATATGCAGTTAACACAACAGTCTTGAGCATTACAGAAATCAATCAATCAATCAATAAATCAATCAATCACTTTTTTAACGTGAAAGGAAAGGAAAGGAAAGGAACTTTATTTAAGTGCGTAGTCGTTGTAGCACTGGAGTACTAATTGGGGACAAAACATAGTTTCCAGGAATGCCACGAAATAATAAAGATAAACATACAATCAATCAATCAATCAATCAATCAATCGATCAATCAATCAATAAACTTTATTTAAGTGTCTAAGACTTTGAAAACACATCGATAGACTTGACGCACGACTCAGGTAAACTGAGAATTTATTCTGGTAAAAAATATTCCAGAGGAACCGGTCCAAATTGGACCCTTGGGGGTAGCCCATTTCTTTCCATTCACTAACCAGAGTTACTAATTTAGATCTTCCTTTGCGTTTTTTAAAGAATGAGTGCATCAGTGATAAGTCCCCTTCCGAGAAGCGGCCGTAAGCCTTTAGTTTATAGCCAGCAGCAAGGTGGGATGCATCGCATCGAAGGCCTTGCTCATATCAGTTGATAGTACGCCTACAGGTTTGGTCAATTGCATGTTTCCAGTCTTCGACCAAACGAACCAATGTGGTCTCACAGCTGTACATTTTACGATACCCTGATATAAAGGGGTCAAAAATCGTTTCAAAATTTTTTGAGATCTGTTCACTTAGAAGATGCTCAAATATTTTGTCAACCACTGTCAATACAGTTATGGATCTAAACCCGCTCTATCTTGCGTCTAAAACCACTCGGCTGCCTCTCGTGGTTTTAAACCCAATTAGACACTCCTGCTCGTTTTTAAACATTACTTAAACCAAGTGCTGTAGGCTACGGGCATCAGAAAACGATAACCACTCGTTCAAATCAAATTAACTCAAATAAAGGCTGATGAATAGAAATCAAATGCTGGTTTTTGATCGGAAGGGAAAACTGGAGAACGCGAAGATACGGAAATTTGGTTTTATCAACGGAGTTGATAATGTAAATTGGCCACCGTACAGAGATTCTAAAAGCTGACGTTTCGAGCGTTAGCCCTTCGTCAGAGCGAATCGAGGGATTATGGGTTACGTGTAGTTTTTATAGTAGAGTAGGAGCTACGCTATTGGTGGTAACATGGCAACGTGAAAATAGGAATATATTAGTTAAATGAAAAGCGTTCGTTAATACCGTGAGGATTAAGGGTGCCGATTTGAAAGATGAATTTTTGTTCCAGATTCTTGCGGCTTTCCGTCGTACCTAGATGTAGGGAAAGGCCGCAGACTGCCATGTGTTTTTTGGAGTGGTTAGGCAGATTAAAATGGCGAGCGACTGGCTTAGATGCATCCTTGTCATTCTTCTCAACATCGCGAAGGTGTTCGCGGAATCGGTCACCTAGTCGTCTACCTGTCTCACCAATGTATAATTTATTGCATAACGTACAGGTTATGCAATAAATGACATTTGCGGAGGTACATGTGAAACGATCGGTGATCTTAACAGATCGCTTAGGTCCCGATATCTTGCTAGTGTTAACAATGAAACGACAAGTATTGCATCGTGAGCGCGCGCATTTGAAAGTGCCGGGTTGCTCGTTAGTTTTGAGCGCGCTTCTAACTAAAAAGTTGCCTACGTTTTTGTCGCGCTTGAATGAAATAAGTGGAGGTTGCGAAAAGATTCTACCAGTCTCGGGATCATTTTGGAGTAATTTAAAATTACTAAGAATGATGCTTTTGACTGCGTGATTATGAGGATGGAAAGTGAGGGTGAATGGAATTCTGTCATTCTTATCTTTTTGTGGCGTTTGTAGTGATGACTGTCGATCAAATTGTTGAGCGCGATGATGGCCCGCTTTGACCACAGAGACAGGATAGCCACGTTTTTCGAAGAACTGGCACATCTCCTCTGATTTGCTGGAAAAATCGGAGTCATCACTACATAGACGTCGAAGTCTAAGAAATTGAGAATAAGGAATGGAGTTCTTGACATGTGATGGATGTGACGATGAATACAACAAATAACTGTGTGAATCAGTAGGTTTGTAGTGCACACTAGTACATAGCGCGTTGCCTCTAATAGAAACTTTGATATCTAGGAAAGCCAATGAAGTTTCCGAAATTTCCCAGGTATATTTAAGAGCCGGATGAAAAGAGTTGACGGAGGTTATAAATTGATCGAGTTCTTCTCTGCTGGATGAAATAGCGCCGATGCAGTCGTCGATGTAGCGGCCGTAGAGTTCAGGTTTGGGGCCGTCGTACTGATTAAAAAATTGGTGTTCAACATATCCTACAAAAAGATTGGCATAGCTAGGTCCCATTCTTGTGCCCATCGCTACACCATTAATTTGTTTGTAATAGTTGCCGGCGAATGAAAAACAGTTAAGCGTTAAAACTAGTTCGGCAAGGCGGAGGAGCGTTTCCGAGTTAGGTTCTTTGACAGTGCGTTGATCGAAAAAGTGTTTGAGTGCTTGAAGACCTTCGCTATTAGGAATGACTGTATATAGAGATGTAATGTCCATGGTGAAAATAAGTTTGTCTTGGCCGGAGAAATTGAAATCGCGGAAAATTTGTAGTGCGTGTGTACTGTCTTTAATGTATGATGGCAAAGATTTGACGATAGGCGTCATAATCCTGTCTAGGTAGCTAGAAATGAGTTCGGTGGGGCAACTACAGGCAGAAACGATAGGGCGACCTGGGTTGTTGGGTTTGTGAATTTTAGGCAAGAAGTAAATGCACGAAGTTCTAGGGGTGTTGATGATGAGATTAGTGGCAGTGTCCGGTAATTCTTGATTAACTATAAGATTTTGAATGGTGTCTTTCACAAGTTTTTGATTTTTGGAAGTGAGATCTTTAGGGATTTTGGCATAAAACGAGGTATCCGAAAGTTGCCGCAAAGCTTCTTTTTGGTAAAGGTCGGACCGCCAAACAACTACCGCGCCGCCTTTGTCGGCCGATTTGACAACTACGTCGTTGCGTTTACTAAGATTTTTAAGAGCCGCCCACTCTTCCGAGGGAAGGTTGGAAAATTTAGTGTTGCGATTGAATTTAAGTTTGTGAATGTCGTGACGGCATTTTTTGGTGAAAAAATCTAAAGAGGCAAATTGTCCCTCTGGGGGAGTCCATTTGGATTTGCGAACTAGAAGTGTTTCAAAAATATCTTTATTAGAAGTGTCCGAATCGTCCTCTTTGTCATGAAAAAAGGCTTTTAATTGAACGCGGCGAAGGAATTTTTCAACATCTTGCTTAATAGAAAATTCGTTGGTGCGTTTGGTAATAGGGACAAAATTTAGGCCCTTACTGAGAACAGATTTCTCTGAGTCAGTAAGCGGAAGATTTTCTGGAATTGTAATTACGGTATTATGACTATGCAATGTAGTGTCGTCGGTAATTTGCGGACCTATTAATTGTTGAAGTTTTAGAGTCTTGGTTTGGTGTAAATGGTCAAACAGTCCAGAATTAAGTTGTCGGATTTTAGCGCGAATCGATTGTACTAAAATGGCTGGACAGATTTTGGAAAGTTCGGAGCGGCAATGAAGAATTTGTTTGTCAAGTGCGATTCGTTTTTGGCACATAGCTCTAATTGTGATCCTCATAATGTTACGTGAAAAAGAATTTTGTGCACATCGAATTTGGTGAAGATACTGATTTGAATGAGAGAATGTAGACGCATGAAAGTTCGAGCGAAAACCTTTAGGAATGACTTTAGAATTGAGGCAACGGCCGATGAAGTTGATGTGACTACAAAACCTAGTTTTGGCGAAAATGAGAGTGGCTAAACGGAAAGCTAAGTTACTGCTAAGTGTGGGAAAAGGAAAAAGATAACTTACGATTTCCTGGCGTAGCTCCTTGGTGAGTTTCTTCAAGCTAGGCATCGTCGTCTTGGGTCTTCTGTTGTAAATCTGTGGATTGAAAAATACTAGAACACAAGGTTAGTGGTCGCAGCGGTTGGATAACAAATGAATGAAGGGGTAGTTTCTAAAGAAACTGTGGTGCTGCGTCGGTGGGGAAGTAGTATACAAAAATTACGGAGCCCATTTAGTGCCACTATATTTTCCTCATCAAAATTTTTCTTATACAACTTTTGTGGAACGAAGATTGTTTTTCTTTTTGTCTTTTTTCTACAGCACGACTTTCTTGGAACTTTTCTCTGCACCACTTTTTTTACACGACTTTCTTGGTACCACCTTTTTGACACGACTTTTTGTTGGCACGACTTTTTTGACACGACTTTTTGTTGACACGACTTTTTTGGCACGACTTTCTTGGCACGCCAAGAGAATATCTTTGTGTGCAAAAATTGAACTCGAAATACTGAAAGCTTCAAACTTTACACACAGGCTTACTCTCAGGCTCATACGACACTATAAACTTCCTTTACATAAAGAAGGTGAAGAAACGTATTGATAGGGTTGAAGGTGGTCTGTCGTGAAAGTTTGCTGCTTTTAACACAAAACTTGGTAAAACTCGTAAATGAGTACTTTCACTCTCAAAACTCTCCTTGAAATCCAATAAAACACACATCACATGACTTGCAAAGAGAAAAGCCATCCATATTTTAATGAGATTTGTCCGAGACATATGGAATGGCCAATCTTTTGAACTTGCAGTCCTTTCAATCATCGCCACGTGTGGCTTCCGTGAAGTTTTATAAAATATGTAAAAATAGCGCAACACTGCGCCGTTAAAGGGAACCTCCACTGTTTTAACAAATGTCCATGTGTATTTTTTAGAAGATCTGAAAAGTCGTGCCAAAAAAGTAGTGCCAACAAAATTCGTGTGCCAAAAATATGGTGCCAACAAAAATTGGTGCCAAGAAAATCGTGTAAAAAAAGTGGTGCAGAGAAAGTCGTGCTGTAGAAAAAAGACAAAAAGGAAAGCAATAGTCGTGCCAAAAAAGTTGTATAAATAAAATTTGATGAGGATAATATAAAGGCACCAAATGGGCTCCGTATATTCGCATTAATGCAACACTTATTGAATCGTTTTCAAGTTTAAGGATGGCAGATTCTTACCTGGGGCCCGTTTCTCGAAAGTCACGAAATTTTACGGGCCATTCACGGGTGTCAAACTTTCCTTTGTATCTCAAGAACGGAGAGGACTTACGTCGTCAAACTTCTTTTGGTCCCGAAAAGTTTTCGGGACCTTCGAGAAACGGGTCACTGGAAAGTGTTCAATTGAAAAGAATGTGTTTCCGTACATGACGTAGCAAGTACCGCAGAAAACATTTGGCGGGAAGTTTACGCAAGATGGCGGACACTGAAGGTTCTTCGCAAAACAGCCAATCATCTTCTCAATTTAGTCAGTCAGAGCTACCAGAACTACTAAATCAGTACTACAAAAGATTGTTTCCTTATAAATACTTTGTACAGTGGCTGTCTTACGGAGGAGGTAAAGGATTTTGAGCAAGCAAGCAATTGATTTAATTGCGAATAGAATTGAGCGGAGTTTTGCTAAATAATTTAACCGTATGTTGATTTCTCGTAGTTCCCAAGACATATTTCGTCCATCGCGAGTTCTCGTTCACGTTAAAAGATGACGTTTATTTGCGATATCAGTCCTTTGCGGATCAGCAAGAGTTGGAAAAGGAAATCTTGAAACGCAACCCGTACAAAATCGACATTGGAGCTGTCTTTACTCATAAGGTGAGTTAAACTATGTTGCTGTAGCTATATGGCGTGTTTTTTTTATTCGCGTATTAATGTATCGGTGAAGATAGACGTCCTCCATTTAACTCCTGGCATCTCACTTTTTTTGTCCTCTGCATGTTTACATCAGTACTTATAGACCATCAGGTACTAACCCATTTTACAGTTGCAGAGATGCCAACCTATGGAGATCTAAAATCTGGAGATTTTTTCCATCCGGTCTCCCCACCCCTCCCCCTCGATCAACCTACCCACTCCCCCTCCCCTCTCCCCCCCCCACTAAACACACCCACCCATCCCCCAGCAGCTCCTTCAGAATACAAGAATATTCTGCCACCGTTGTGAATTTGTGGGAAAACAGAGTACTTATGTCAAGAATTTTTATTGGTTAATCGGAGATCCAATCAAACAATCGGTTATATGGCTATGATAGCTAAAGGAAGTTCTATTAAGGTGTGTTTGAAACTCAGAGATGAAGAAATGCATTAAGAAACAATGAAACGAGTTTGAAAAAATCCATCTATTTTAAACTTGGGGATGCCATTTGAGTCTAGAATGGAGAAACGTCTGTGAAAGGTTCAGAGTCGTTTTTATCCGGGAGATTTAATGACCCGTACGGGAGACCGGGAGATTCGTTCCGTATCCGGGAGACTCCCGGATAATCCGGGAGAGTTGGCACGTATGCAGTTGTGTGCTTAAATGATAATGTACCAGTCAAATTGAAGCGTCATTTGACCACCATTGGGCTGATTTAGCAACAGAACGGGAACGTCAGTGGTGACGTCGCGCGCAGCAAAACTACCAATGAGAATTTAGAATAGAGAAGAAAAGAGTAGAGTCTATTCTATTCTGAATTCTCATTGGTGTTTTTTTCTGCGCGCGCCGTCGCCACTGACGTTCCCGTTCTGTTGCTAAATCAGCCTACTCATAGGGGTTGGGGAATTTGATCGCTTGCCTCGATTTCATGTTACCTTTCCACGCGAGTTGATAAATCAGGGAGGAGACAAACTTCGATGCATTCAAAGGTAAAGATTCCGCAGTCGTGGCTGATTGGTTGAAAAGCAAAGGCCTACACAAACGTTGTTCCATATTTGAAGGTATTAAGAACCAATTTATGTTATCTTTGAATATATAAATATATTAAATTGTATTTACAATATAAATAATAATTCAATACAATACCGACGTCGCTGGATACGATTTATAGAGGTCAATTGCTTTGACTGACCCGGTGTATTTTTGAATATTTTAATACATTTGCGACGATTGATATGTAGGTGTATAAATAATGGAATGAATGTATGGAATGCATTTAAGTGTTGTTGCATGAAACTCTGTAAAACCAATGCATTCAGTTTATAAAAACCTGGTAATTTTCCCGGGGGTTGGGGCATTTGATCACCTGAAATGGACCTATGATTAGGCATTTGAACAGCTTTTTAGCCCGGGGAGGGGGGCATTTGAACAAAAATTTTCCAAAAATTCAAATGTCTGGGGGGTTGCCCAGGGATGGGGGGATGTTGACGCTTCACTTTGACTGGTACATGAGCAGGCCTTTGAATGAAAGTGAGGCTAGAGTTGACCTTGTTTTGATAGAAACCAGTGGCGGATCCAGGGGAGGCCCCCCCCCCCCCCTTATTTTTGGACCAAAACCACCAAAACACCATAAAACACGAAACTGTGAAAGTGCAAAAACAAAATGTTTGAGAGCGGGCCCTTACCTTACCTCCAGGTCTGGATCCACCATTGGAAACCTCGCTGCTTATGTTATATTGATTCCAACTAATTAGCATGAAAACAACATTGTTAACATAAGAAAAAGAGGGAGGTCTGTATCTGTTGATTGGAGCACTTTGATGATCCTCATTGAAGGAAATGTTTCCAGTGTGGTTTGCTACTATACTACTCTTCTGAAAAATGGTTCCCTTAGTGTGATAAAAAGACTATTTTTTTGTTGGAGTGAAGGTTCAGTCATTAAGAAGAATCTACAATTATTCTCACCACTTCAAGTATGTTAACTTGACGTCAGCCTCCAATTCTGGCTAAGTGTTTTCACTTGCGGGGAGAAAAAAAAAACACAAAATAATAATAATATATTTTTTTTTCTCTCCCTAAGTGAAAACAATGATTATGCTAGGGCATGTACATGTTAAAATTCACAACCTGTTTTAGTTAGTGGGAGCTTAAAATTCCAGTGACCTTCTACCTATGGAAAAGACAACAACAACAACAGCAACATTTATTTGTACCTATATTTTTACATTGGTTTTTTTATAATAGATAACTTATAACAGTAAAGTTGGTTTCAACCTGTTTATGGAAATCAGTCAGAAACATGGAAAGGGGACTTTGCAGAGTTAAAATCCAAAACATTTCCTAGGGAACATGCCCCTGGACCCTTCTAGAAGCTTTCTCGTTGTTTTGGAAACCGGTCATTATTTATCCTAGATCCACCTCTGGGCACTGGCCCCCTGAAATTGCTAGAATGCTAAAAGTGCCAGGGAGCCAGGTCACAGGTTAAGTTTACAGAATAAAATAGTATGCCAGAGGTACTATAACGCATACACACATGCACACAGAGACAATTGATGCAGATTTTAAACAGATTACTTCCTGTTGTGAGTTTAGTTCCTTCCAGATTAGTTCCTGTTGTTCTTAAAAAGTCAGTCCTCTTTCCCTGGGTCTGACAATAGTCACCTTAAGATTGGGATCCAGAAAGGACCACATGTATGGGTTTTCTGTGCACACACATATTTGAAACAAGTCAACTCCATAACCCAACAGCAACCCTAAAACCCGGAATCCGGAATCACAGGTCATTGTTTCACCAATACAGAGAGTAAAAACTATCCTAAACATTCATAAAAGCTAACCTTATGCCTAAAAACGTTTGTTTAGGCCTAATTGGGCCTAAGGTTAGCTTTTAGGAATGTTTAGGATAGTTTTTACTCTCTGTATTGGTAAAACAATGACCTGTGATTCCGGATTCTGGATTCCGGGTTTTAGGGTTGCCCTAACCCAATGCATCGATGGTTAGAACTGAAAACTTGTTCTTTTGTCAATGAAGAAGATAAGGATGTTGATTTTCTCAAACAATAACATTAATTTAAAGAGAGGAGAATCTACTCATTGATTT
Source organism: Montipora capitata (assembly GCA_949126865.1). Classification (NCBI taxonomy): domain Eukaryota; kingdom Metazoa; phylum Cnidaria; class Anthozoa; order Scleractinia; family Acroporidae; genus Montipora; species Montipora capitata. Next base: position 29,831,249 of record OX421458.1, on the reverse strand, counting down.
CCCCTATAAAATATCAATGGTCATTGAACTCAAGTAGTTTTGATGCTTTTTCTTTTAGCCAAAGGATCACAAGATGATTAAACCTGGTGCATTTCAGGCAGAAGAGAAAGAACTGGTGTTTGATATTGACATGACTGATTATGATGAAGTTAGGACCTGCTGCAAGTTAGTTTAGACTCCAAGGAATTTTATTAATTTGTCATCTCTGTTTTGTACTGTTTGACATTCATTGCTGTCCTTAGCATCTTTGTGTAGTACCCATCCGCCATGTATCAGTAGTATTGATGAAATAATAGCTTGTTCTTGTTTTAAGGTGACCCATCTACTTAATTAATCATTGATCAACAAGTGCATTGACTGGATGACCGAATAACTCTCAGATACATAGTCCTGACTTTATTACTGACTGACAGAGTAATTGATTGATTTTCTGATTTACTGGGATTAGGGTGGTTTCATTAAGCAAATTTGCCACAACAAAGAGAATTGAAAGGATACTTTTATAGTGTTATTCAACTGTCAGAGCTATTCAATTCTTGGTGCCATTCTGACTGAATAATGATGATGATGATATACAAATTATTTAAGCTTAACCCTTGTAATCTGAACATGAAAATGATATGATCATGATGTGAATGTAATGCAATGCAAGATATACTTGCTAATGGAGATGTTATTATTTCTCTCATAAAATAGAGGAGCAGAAATTTGCAAAAAGTGCTGGCTATTTATGGTTGTGGCAATGAAGATTGTGGACTCTGCCCTTAAAAGTAAGCTTTGTGCAAGTGAATCATCAAGATTTCAAATTCAGATGTTACTCACTTTTAAAGTTGAACATTTTTGCAAATTAACCAGTGGCATGTATTTGCTGTTTTGTTTTGCAGAGGATTTTGGTTTTAAGCACCGATTATGGGTGTACAGTGGTCGCCGTGGTATACACTGCTGGGTCTGCGATGAGTCAGCACGAAAACTATCACAGAATGCTCGTTCAGCTGTTGCAGAGTACCTGAGTGTAATTAAGGTATTGCTATCACTTTGGCAGAATAGCTGATGTGTAATATTGCCTTGAGGCCAAAAAAAAAGAGAAAGTGACGTATGAGTTCATGTCTTGTCAGTGTCATGCAGTTGAATCTGACATTTTGACATGATAATTTATAGGGCGGAGAAAATCAAGTAAAGAAGGTGAATCTCCGTGAACCATATCATCCTTACATCAGGTAAATGAAGAAATAATAATTGGGAACTCGAGTATAATCACACGTACACCAAGCTAACACTGTAATTTGAGCATCATGATCAGTTAAAATTATAAGCGTTTGTATGGGAATTTGCAAACGTGTTTAGGAGTCGAAATAAAGAACATGAATCGAACAAAAATGCCTTACCTTGTCTTCTCGATACCTTATCAGTGTTTTTGTAGCATACTTTGGTCATTTCAGCGCTATTCCAGTGGGTTGTAGGTTCGCTGTTTTCTCTCCCATGTATTTATCTTCAAGGTTGGAAACTCGGATGAAGCAGTCAGAAACACAAGCTGCTGTAATTTCTTCCAAAAAGCTCAAATCGACCTGAAATTCCACTGAGACCAAGGATGATAATGCTGTTACATATTTCAATCCTTCTATCAGACAAACTTTCACAGAAAGGAATTGAAAAATCGCCAAAGTGGGCTGATTTTGCTCTTAGTAACATGCTTGGTCCATTGAAAAACACCTTACCGACCAGGCCCAATGTTCAAATTTCTTACACACAAGGTGGGCGACAAGGCTTTAGTCTCAGTGACAGCTAGAACGTGAGCCCCTCTCAGAAAAGTACTCAGCTGTCACGCAGATACGGAAGAAGCTCAGGGAAATGCTGATGCATTATAAAGATGTTTCACAAACAAAACATAAACATTCAGTTTGTTTTACGGTGTACCTGTTAATGACATCGTTGCCCACCTGGTGTGTAACAGATCTGATCCTTGGGCCCGGTCGGTAAGGTGTTTTCCAACGGCCGTGCACGGAACTTTGTGGCAAAGCATCGCTGGCAGTCCTCGATGGAAAGGAGCCGTTAGATTAGCAACTGCGGCTGTTTTTGTCCGATAGAGAAAGGCATTAGTTAGAGGAGGGTTTAAACATGCACCGGGCTAAATCTGGAGGCAACCTGAGCATTCAAAGTGAATTTATGCCTGATTTCCTTCGATGGATATGCAAGACCGCTGCCAGCAAATAACTAACCTTGGGGAATTATTATATGAGAGAGAAACGGTAGAACTAAAACTCCCTAAAATTGCGCTGAAACAGCCAGAAATGCTATGATAAATAAAATTTATGTAATGCAACAATGATACTGTGTGAGCTTGGGTACCTATGGCATAATAATATTATGCCTTTTTTAGTAACAACTTTGGACCCTTTGTGTTTTGAGTAGTCAGCCTCTTGTTGGTTTGATTTTTTCAGCCATTCATTGGATATTCTTAAAGCACACTTTGTTGATCTTGTGATTGAAAAACAGGATATCCTATCCTGTAAAGAAAGGTGGGATGGCATCCTTGCTCTTGTTCCTGAGTGTATCCTTTAAGATCCAAGTTCTTTATAACATGAGCATCCACCTAAAAAGTTTGTCTTCCTTAATGCTTTTCTTCCCAAGAATGCCTGTTACAGATTTTACTCTGTCTCGATCATCAACAGCAAAACCCTTGGGGGTGGAAGCGTTAACAACATGAATGCATACACTTCAATGTTAATGTCCTCATAATGTTTATTCATGTAGTAAGCTTTTAACAATGGCAAGACTACAACTATTGATGTTAATAATAAACTCTTTGCTTGTCATTGGGCAAAAGATAACTGAGGAATATAACATTGTAGAGCCTGCAAATTAGCTGGACAATTTTTACATTCAGAACCTAGATAAATGGCCCAGCTTCCTAGGAGTTCTAGTCACTCAATGGGTAGAACATCTGACTGGTCTTGAGGAGGTGATAGTTTTAAATGCTGCCTTAGACTGTGATTTTTCAGTTGTCATTTCACTTGTCACCACTTCAGCAACTACTTTACTAGCAAGGGCAACTATCAAGGGAATCTCGTAGGCCTGATAATTTCATACACCTTATTCCAAAATGGCCGTCATGTAGATATTATTTTGTTTTTATTTAAATTAGACATTGATGCCTTGTTCAAGGTGAAATGTTCTTTTGAATTTTCAGCTCAAGAACGAGGCATCAAGGGCTAATTTGAATAAAAACAAAAGAATATTTAAATGACGGCCATTTTGGAATAAGGTCTATCCCCTGTTACATGTTAAATGGATTTCTTAACATGGATTTAGCAATAAGGAATAAACTTAACACGTCCTGGTCAAAATCCAAGAAGACATCAATACAAAGATGGGATGAGCTGGAGAATGAGCTAGAACACCAAGTGCATGTAAGGCATGAATTCACTCACAATAACGAAGCCTTCAAAGCAACATTTTGAGCTTTGGAAACTATTTTTCAGTTTGAATTATCTATGTTAAACTTGTGCCCAAAATGAGTGAAAAAAAAAATCAGTTTATCAGTGATTTACCAAGAGTACAGTTGCTGAGAGTCAGTTGTTAATACTTTTTAAAAAAATATATCACTTTTATTTTATTTGAGCCAATTTAACCATGATTTTATGACCACAATTTACAAGTGATAACATAAGGAAAAAATTGTGTGAAATAGAGAGTCCAGGCTGCCCCATAAATAATCATAAAGGACTAAAAGGATAGGGCAGCTATACACGTACTTAATTGATTTATAATATTTTACTAATACTGGCTACCTTGAATCTTTTTCCTAGAAGTCAAAAATTATGGATGAGATAAAGTTTCAGTATTGTTTTCCTCGTCTTGATGTGAATGTCACCAAGGGCCTCAATCACCTACTCAAGAGTCCATTCTGTGTTCACCCTAAAACTGGTATTATATTTAAATTTACTATCATTTAATATAGGGTCGACTTCTCTGTTCTTTTTGTATGTGAGTGTGCTGATAAGTAAAGAAATATTATTACATGTACATGACATCAGCAATGGATATCACAAGTGTTTGTTTTGCTTCATGTTAGGATTTTATCCAAAACGAATTTGCATGCATGTTTTAACTGTAACAGTTGTGATGTGATCATAGAAACAATTATCAGGTATCAAAATTATCAATGATTTGTTCAATTGAAGGTCGTGTCTGTGTGCCAATCAGTTTTACAGATGTGGATACCTTTGACCCTTTTACAGTTCCCACCATCAGGTTTGGACTTTTCCATTAACTGTTAGTGGGGAGCATATCTCATTCTTTGCTTCACATAATTATGCCCCCTTGGGGGGGGGGGGGGGTGGACGGTTTGCAAGGGCTGTCAGATGCATGCCTTTTGACAGACCTTTCTTAGTAATAACTTTTAAAAATCTACTTCACTGTATTAAAGTTTCTTAGACTTGCCACAAGTCAACTGCCATAGAGAGAAAGCAAAATTGAGGGACGAAGTCCCGAGATGAGCGACAGAGAAAGTCCAGTGCTGGAAATAACAGTCGGTCATCGGACATTGTCCGACCAAATTTTGAAAATGTCCGGCCAATTTCACATTATGATCGGACATGATGACCGAACATCTCACCAGCACATCTTGAGTTATCTTCTACAAGGCGTTGTCAGTCAATGTTTTATGTCCGGCCCAATTTGTCAAATGTCCGACCAAAAGGAGGATTTGAAAGGACATATGTCCTGTGAATAAAAAAAAATTATTTCCAGCACTGAAGTCTGTAAGTTTCTCAAGACTACTTTAAGAATGATGTGTTTATTTTGTGCAGTCAACTTTGTGATGAAATTGATCAACATGAAAAGAATACACAAGACATGATTGAAGAAGAAAAGAAAAAGATTCCAGGTAACAGTAACAAATTCACCTGTACCCACGGCTTGTTTTTGTGGAATGTTCTTCAACTCAGATAGTGAGAGGTATGGATCTATACCAAATTACATTTTGATTGGTTCTCACCTGTGATCTATTAGAGGACAGACGCATAGCTGATGTCATCATAAGGTAAAAGTAAAGTCCGCTGCGAGCCTAGAAGGCCCACCAGGCCGGCACTTATCTCCGGTTTCTGTAGCATGAAGCAACTAGGAGTATTTCTACTCCCCACTGGATGGGATGCTAGTCCATCGCGGGGTTACCCCCAGCATTTTGCCGGTACCCATTTATACACCTGGGTGGAGAGAGGCACCGTGAGAGTAAAGTGTCTTGCCCAAGAACACAACACAATGTCCCCAGCCAGGACCCGAACCCGGACCACTCGATCCGGAGTCAAGCACACTGACCATGAGGCCACTGCACCTCCCAACAGCAAGAAGTAGAAGAGGTTATACTTCAAATCAAACATCTTCAGGAAGCACCTGGTTGACTATTTACAAAGGTGGTGGAGTTAAATTCAGGACCCACCATTTTAACCTTCATCATGAAGGCCCTTTAATTCTTTATTATATAAAGATAAATAGATTCCATATTGCTGTGCATCTGTTCAGTAATCAGTGACACCACAGGTGGCCCAAGCTCTAGATGCGAGTAGTTTGCCGCCGACATATACCATTACATAACGACTGAGTTTGATTATGCGAAATGTGACTCTCGCCATGCAGCATATGGAGGTGTTGTGTTACAATGGTTTGAATTTTTGAAAGTTTGTATGGGGAAAAACGGTAATCGGCATTTCAGCCTAAATTTTGATATTTTTGCAATAAAGATGACTCACCTCAATGCCTTGTTGTCTTTTCTATTGTCATCTCGCTTCTCAGCTCAATCCGAAGCTTTCTAAGCAAGTTATGGCTTTTTGGTTGTCACCTCTAGGAGACACTGAGATGACTCATTTTTATTGCAAAAATATCAAAATTTAGGCTGAAATGCCGATTACCGTTTTTCCCCATAGAAACTTTCAAAAATTCAAACCGCTGTAACACAACACCTCCATATTCTGCATGGCGAGAGTCACGTTTCGCGTAATCAAACTCTGTCATTATGTAATAGATGTCGGCGGCAAACTACTCGCATTGTGAGCTTGGGCCGCCTATGATAGTATGTTGTACAAAGTTTTCAGGCCTTTCACTTCTTTACCTTTTCTGCAATCAACTTTCAGCCTACAAGAAAACCTCTCTTGAGAAACCTATTCGTGTGTTTGTGCAGTTTCTGAAGGAACTTGAAAGTGAAAATAGCGAGAGACGAAAGAGTTTCATTGAAGCTGAAGGTTGGTGTAAATATTTTTAATATGTAGCTGCCTCGTGAGGAGATCTGTTTGGGTACATGTATTTGGTAATGAGAAAAAAAAAAGATTGGCAGAGTGCTAATTCAAAAAAATTACAAAAATAATAATTATTGTTAAATGTTGACCTTTTTTGGTATGTCTTAAACTGTCTTTTCAAAGTGACAATGTTTGAAGCCATCCTAATGGATAATCCACTTGCCCAAGAGGTTCCTCCACTCACCTGGGTTTATAAGTAATTACTATTAATTTTATAGTTTGGTTGCTTGTCCAGTGGATGTGTAGTCAGAGAAAGTCTCTTTCCCAAGTGTGAAACCTACTTCTCCCGGATGCTTGAGCACTGTTTGCATCCAAAATCTTTTCAGAGATGCTCATTAATGAGTTTTGAGTGATTGCAAACATTACCGCCACAATGTCATGGCATGATGAGATAAATCATCCACTTTTTTCTATTATTTGATGACCATGACTTCAATATTTTTGGATTATGACGGCCAAAAACTCTTGCGACACTGTCAATAATGCAAGGAAAAATTACCTCAATTAAAGGTGTACCTTCCATGTATAATATTAAAATTTTGTCATAATATCCTCATAGAAGCCTCAAGTTTCAAATCAACATTGTAATGGGGCATGGGGGAGGGGAAGGTTGTGCTGTGTGAGGCCTTTGAAACAGCTTGTTCCTTATTGACTTCATTGTCCCAACAATTTTATCCAGGACTGTAGTCACAAGCATTCTTAGCAAATCTCACACTGAATTCTTTTTGAACGTCTTTGTGTTAGAGCGAGTTTCAATCAAGTGTCGTAAAACCAAAACCAAAGTAATTACTTTGGCCAATCAAAAAGTACAGAGATAATCCAGTAAACCAATCAAAACTCTAAGTAATTACGCGTAGCAGGAAAAGGAGCATGTGCAAGGCGCAATTGGTTTTGGTTTCACTTCTGATTGGTTGAAAAAGTGGTGCAAGAACTTTGAACCAATCACTGAGTGAAGTAATGCAAAACCAAAGCAATGGGCCCTTTTGCAGGATAGTGATCACATGGTACAAAAACCGCCATACTTGAATGCAAATTGCCCACTGGGACATCTAAAACAAAGCAACTAATCTAAATTTTCTTTGTTTTAGATGTCCCAGTGCGCAATTAGCGTTCCAGTATGGCAGTTTTTGTACCATGTGATCACTATCCTGCAAAGGGCCAGTTCGCTAATATTTACTTTTGACACTCAATTGAAATCCGCTCTATGCAATCCTTTTGTGTAGTGTTTGATGTACTACACACTCAGAAAGATATCTTTTGAAGCCACTATGTTGATACACAACTTTCCATTTGTCTTTTTTCAGATAAGAAAGGACTATGGTGACTGGCATTAGATGTCACTGAAAAACTTTAAACTTTGGGGTGTGAAAAGTAATAGACTTCTGTGAACTAAAGTATAATAATTAAAGCAGACAACAAACAATAAAACTACCACAGCTGAAGTTATTGTTATCACAAATTTATTCAGGAGTAATAACCTAACGAGGGCCATTGCTACAGGAAAATCCAAGGTTATTTATTACCAATGTGAGCAAGGAAAGAAATAATATAGTTTTTACTGCTTTACAGTACCGTCAACACAATTAATGCTGATTAATGACAAATCCTTTTGGCATTGTATTAATATTGCTCTCAAGATTGGCTCGCTACCCAAACCAAAAACGAAAAACTAAAGAAAAGATAAAAATAGACCTTTTTAATGATGGCCAAATAAAATATCCCTTTGCAAATAATGGTACTTATTATTCAACGCATTGTGACATTGTCCAAATAAGGTCATAGCGAGCTCAATATTCATTGTGAGTACCCAACCTATATCCTGCGGTATACGTAATTTTGTGTGTCACAGAGAAAAATGGTAGTTTTCCAGCTTTTTTTCCCAATAAATGAAGAAAATTGCGCTGTGTCATCAATATGATGAATAATGAAACAATTATCCCACTCAATCTTGCGGAATATTGCCTGATTTTAGCCAACTCGGTCTATGGAGTGGTCGGCTAAGTGTCAAGCGATATTCCGCTTGATTTCGCAGGATAAGTGTTAAATGTAAGCCTTTTACAGGCTCACTATATTCAAAAGAATATGTAAACCAAATTGAGGCTACTAAAAAAATAAGTAGACATGAATTTTAAGAAACTGATCAATAGAAGCTACACTGTATTCAAATACCTACTGGACCACCCAAAGTTCTCATGCAATATAACTTTTTGTCATTTTTTCGAGTGTCTAATATTGTAGAGAGAGAAGACTACACATATGTAAAGTTAGTTCTTGACCTGAGTTTATTAAATTGAACACAAGGCAGTTCCTTTCAAAAATAAAATTCAAAGTAAATTGTTCATTCAACAAAGAAAAAAAATAATGGCAAATTGTTGTGCATAAAAGAACGTAGATTACTTTGATGATTCTTAATTAAGCTATATTTTAATGGGACATAGTTTTTCAGTGAGTGATTAACCCATTGACGAGTAAAATCGCCTGACGTTAGACAGAGCAAAATACTAAGTATGGCAGGTTTAGGGGTGAATGGGTTAATTAAACACCAAACACCGATTTATAATTTAAAATCTAAATAACTTATTTACAATCCTTTGTTCCTTAATTAATTAATAAAGGTAAGAATATAATTTACAGGAAATTACATAGTGCTCCACTATCAAAAAGAAAAAAGAGAGAGAACATGACACATGCTCAAACCCTTACCAGAAGGGTTTGAAAAGAGCAAGACAGATAAGGGGATGATCCCTTCATTAGAAAGATTCTATAGGGAAAAACTAATTTTTAGCTTTGGTTTACATGCAGAAATTCTGGTTGGGGTTATAATTTATATTTAACAATTATAATGATTGGTTGAACAAAGTTGTTGTCCCTAGAACTATGATTGTCCAAGTGAAACAAACATTTGCGAGGTGCTATCTTCCCAAACTATGGCTAAACTTGCATGTAAGCCAAAATTAATACAGAAAACATGTGCTACTGAGATGTCCCCCAAAGTAAGTTCACACTGAGTTAACCTTATTTGACATGGTCAAGTTAATACCTGTCATACAACAAGAACAGCTTTAGTAGTTCAGCAAGACAATTTAAGGGGATGTTGCTGTTGTTCACCCTTGTGCCCCGACCTGGTTTCCTAAAATGAGTGAAAATTAGCGGCCTGGCAGTAAACATAGTAAAATCTCAGTGTAACTCTTAGGGTGCAAATGGTTAATTTATCTCAGACACCACATAGGTTATAAATCTAGAGTGAACCCTTAAAAAGCTAAACTAGTCCCCCATGGAAGGGGTAGTCTGTCCTCAGCATCAACTACTTAGTGGTAGTTTTTCAGTCAGGAATTGTGTAAGCAGATGATATAAATGCTGTGAAGTTCCACCACCACTGAGTCCGTGGTTCTTGTCAGGGTAAAACTGTGTACAAAAAGGATAAAAACAGCACTTTACTCAGAACAGACTGTGCCTGGATCACAAGGGTACATACAGTAAAGGCAGGGAGGAGAGCTACAATGTAGTATGTTACTTGTAATAATTCAAATGTTAAGTTTTTTCGTAAGGAAGTCAGTCAGTAGTTGGAACAAGTGGCTTTGTGTCTGTTTTCCAAGTATTCCGTGGTTCTTGTCAGTGTAAAGCTACCAGAAGAAAAAAACAACATGTAAATACAACACTGCAAAAACATAATAATAATAATAATAATAATAATAATAAATACATACATACATACATACTTAATTGACCGCTCCCCATAGGGGCTTTTCAGGGCCAATGAAACACAATCAATGAAACGACAGAACACAACAACAACTGTTAAGAATCCCAACTGGTCGGCGGAGGCAAACCAGTTGGCTATTTACAAGTGCAGCCGGGAAGTTGAACCAGGGACTACCAGGAACAAATTCAACGAGTGGTCAGAGCGGGTCTTGAACCCGGGATCTCCGGATCTCAAGGCAAGCGCCCTAACCACTGGGCCACACTGCCTCACTACTGCCTCATTAATAATAATAATAATAATAATAATAATAATAATAATGATAATAAAATAGGGTAGTTCTAACATTTGAGTGTACAAAATCATTAAGTTTGATCATTCAAATGAAGCTACATGTACCAAGCAGTACTTTCCTGTGATGCTGTTCATTAGGCCGTGCATACTAGTTCTAAGTATTGATTCTAAAAGGAATCCTCGTTCAAGTCAAAGCTTACGAGCAGCACTTTTTCATTCTGGTGCTGCTAACTTTTTCAAGTTATTAGTTGTATATGGTATTTGTTACTTACTTGAACTTGATATTTGACTCCAGCCTTGGTAAGAGCAGCTACAAGTTGAGCAGTATTCTGAAAATGTACATTATCTGAAGAAGAAACGATAATGAAATACTCTCACGTTTCTTTCATGTTTCCCCCTTCATATTAATAGTATTACAAATAAAACATTTTGTCCAAAGAGGACTTCACAGTTAAAATGCATTGACACTAAACTCAGGATAATTATAGCTCCAAGATTCAACTCTGAGACAAATCTGGTTTTCACTACTGTTCTATCCTGTTAAACAACATTAACAACTATTTTTTCAAATAGTGAATACCACTCACCATCCCCTGTTCCATGCACAACAAGGAAGCTTTCACTCTGGAAGTTTTTAGCCAGAGGTAACACAGATGATATCTGCAAAATAATGGTAACCAACATTTTAAAATAAGTAAATGCAAAAAAAAAAAATGTTGTTGAGCATCCTTGGCAATGCAATGGACCCTTGATGCACCATTACCTTGGCAACCAAAAATGATTTAAGGTGATTCCCTTGTTTTGCAGCACGCACCTCATACTGCGCATAACATTGCGACTTCAGAGACGGCGGCGTTTCACGCAGGCCATCTGAAGAGAGGCAACAATGGTCGCTTTTGCTGTTCAAGAGTTTTTAAGTGCAAATATCATGATAATTCTTCTCGGTTAAGGTGTGGTTTTGGAACTCTCCCCAGTCCTTTTGCGGAAAATGATCATTTTGAAGCCGAAATTGCCCCTCTGCCATCCATTTATCATTGTGTTGCGAAGAAACGAGCACGGTGACCCCCCATTTTTAATGGTTTTATTTACTCGTAATAGGTACATGGAAAACATATTTGAAGGAGAAAAAAAAGTTGGATAGTAGAAGTTGTAGTATAATTAATATTTGGTCACTCAACAGCTAAGCACCAACTTGAAAATGAATTGATTTCCAGTTTAAGTAAACGTGGCACTGAGTCCCAGAAAAAGAACAGTTACATAACATAAAAAGATGGGGTCACCATGCTTGTTTTCGTGCTGTATGCCCTTTATTCTAAGTGTTTTTTACCGAATTACACGAGAAGCGATTGAAACTAGATCAACCGGAAAAATTGTTGTTATGTAGCAAAAGCTACTGATTATTACTGAAAACTTGAACCAACTTGTTTGTCCAGGCTATAATCTTTAAGTAAAGTGACTTCAAATTTTTCCATCTTACAAAGAAATGTCAGCAAATTGGGCCGCTACAGTCATCACCTCGTGCTCAGTGTTGGGCTCCAGGTGCAGTTTTCTGTCATTTATATGCAAATTAAACATGATGATATTGGCAGACTAACTGCAAATGTCCCCAATTGACATTACCTCATATCCATTGTGATTTTCCTGTGGGGTGAGCATGTATCGTTCTGTGTATATTGAATCTGAAACACCAGATGAATCAAGGCGCAACCATTAAAACAAAACCCACTAAGCTGTACTTACAAATGTACATGCGGCTAAACACTTCTCCAGCTAACAATTTTTAGTTGTTGTCACTTACCATAGTATCTCCAGTCCGTAACAGGTGCCACAGCCATGCCAACCTTAAACACACCAGAGTTCTGACCAAGAACATATGATGTAAGGAATCCTCCGTATGACTACAAGAAATGAACACAAAGTTATTTACTTGAAGGAGTTAAATGAATAGATGTAATGTTACAAAAAATTTGGCGATTTAAGGAAACAGATCCTACACAGCAAATACCTTTACCAATAAAATAACTATAATTACAGATACCGGTAAAAGAAACTGATTGTCATTTATTTACAAATAAACTGTTTAATTAATTAATTAATCAAAACTAAAAAACTAAAACACTTGAAATAATAGACCAAATTGGCTAACTCATCGTTGTACCCAATTCAAATCCTTTGGGAATAAAACGTTTTGGTCCAGGTATTTCCCTGTCGTTTAAATGTGAATGCAACATTATCATGCAAATGATAACCCCAAGAGATTTGAACTGGGTACAACAATACACCTTATTCCAAAATGGCCGCCATTTAAATGTTCTTTTGTTTTTATTCAAATAAGCCCTTGATGCCTCATTCTTAAGCTTAAAATTCAAAAGAATATTTTATCTTGAACGGGGCAACAATAAGGGCCAATTTGTATCCGCATAAATCAGTGGCCGAATTGGTCTATTATAGTGAGATGGGCTAAACAACACTTTGTAAGGAAACCAAATTAAATATTGGCCAATAAATAATTTCGTTTTCCTTCTCAGTTAATTTTCCTTTAGTTAGTATTGGAAACTTGAGTTTGTTAAAACAAAGAAAGAAAAAGGTCCTTTGGGGAAAAAAAAAAGGAGATGCTGGCTTATATATACACTCACCCATCCCCAGATAGCAATTTTGTCCTTATCCACGTAAGGCATGGAAGCTAAGTATCTGATAGTAATGCAACAAAATAGAGCCAGAAAATGTTACCATGAATCAGAATTTACAGATCACTGTCAAATCTTGCAAAGATTAAACAAGACATTCTTACTAACAATAATTATTATTTCTGAACACAGCAGAAATGGTCGGATGATTTCCTCAACCTAGTTCCAAGATCTCTCCTCCTTCCCACCTACTCTTCACCCTTTACTCCCTTTCTTTTCACCTTAATTAACAGACCAAGTTGTCAAGACAAGACACTTGTCCTTTGATTATTTTTGTCAAATTGTCTTACTGGAATGAAGTGATTACTTCAGATAATTGTCAAAGATGACTTTTTCAGGTCATTACACATGGGTTATTGACCAAGCGTGAGGTCAAGATGGCTGGATATTGGCCAAGTTCTTTTTTTGAGTGTTTATGGACTGAGACGAAATTGAGGTCCATAAACACGCAAAAACGATCCAGCCATCTTGACAGAACAAGCTCGGTCAATAAAGGATTTATTATAAGACTTTTAAACAGAAAAAAATGATATTTGATCTTGCGGGAGCAAGCGAGAAATCCCGCGCGGGCAGTATCGCTCCATCTTGCCCGCTCGGGTAGCCAATCACAGCGTCCGATTTGCTTCATCTTGCCCGCTCACAGAGATACATGTAGTCATATAATAATACCAAATAATATTGTGTTGAACATGGCAAACATTCTAAATCAGAAGCAAAATGACATTGAAGCATATAACTTGCAAATCTTTTCCTTGCAACAACGCTGGGGGTTTTAGGACACCAATTTTATACCCAAATATGGATAAAAATAAAATAAAGATCAAAGCTGCATGTGTGGGAAAATGCACGGGCTATGTTACATCCAAATAAGGAAATCGTTAAACTCAAGAAACCCCAGCTCTGAACCGGAGTTATAACACTTCAAGGTCATGAGCTTCTGTCTAGATCTATTGATAGAAATGGTGTACTGCAACCATGAAAGACCATGAAAGGGTTAGGGTTATGATGGTTTCTTAGAAATGGGTTTACAAAAGGGCAACTAAATAATGAAAATAGGAGTCCCGGACAAGACTAAAACCTGTGATATCATTAGAACCGCAAGGATGCTCTACTCATTAGGCTACAAAGATGAGGTGTTCTTAGACAGTGTCCTGCCGGTCTGCAGGCTCAGAAAATTTAATGTCATGAGCTTCAATGTGATAACACAATTACAGGCTGGTGAATCATGGTAACGAAGGGTTTTCACCAGTTTTGTAAAGTAGTGAACACATTTCTGAAAGCACTGGACATGACATTTTTTGCGCTGCAAGGTGCCTTGCAAGCGCCAAAGGTGCCTTGCAAGCGCCAAAGGTGCGAGCTACCTACAGTAGGGGGTTCTGGGGAAAAAAATGCTCAAATAATACTGTTTCCAGTGTTTCTGGAACCCAAGAATCAGTTTCCCAGGCAAGGCTGGAGTTCACTTAAATTCTCTTTAAAAAGTACTTTTAAAAATATGAAGAAATAAAACAAATTTTTATTTACTGAAATATTGGCATCAAAGTACAGGACATGCAATGGGAAACCACCAGACGTTTTCCAGCCTCAAACGAAAACCCTGGTAATGGGTGTAGTTTATCCATGATAAAATTAATGGCAGCTGTTGCAATGTTGAATATGCATGCTTGCTTCAGGTATTTAAAGGGTACACATAGTATTTGTATACTTGAACTGAGATTGAAATATCTGATTGTCAAACATAATCACTGCTGCTTGCATGAGTTAGCTCAAGAACAGTGTAGGAAAATGTAAAAGGCAAGTATTACTAAATCACCTAGCAACAGCAATTGTATCCTCTGCCTCGGCTTTCCCAATTTGCTTATAAACTGCATGCTTAAATCTACAAAACAAAAACAAAAGTTCACTGTCAATAATTTATTATTATTTCCCAATGAAGCACATACATAACTAACATGAAAATATCCCCTTTCACATTACTTGGGCCTCAAGAAAGACTGCTGTGGCTAACAAAGGAGAAGACAGCAGACTCATTAACTGAAGCAAATTTGGTAAGACTGCGACCTTCTGTCTTCATGCAGATTTTCTTCTAGATAAGATGTCTAATAATGGCATAATAGCCAGAGTAAAAACTATATCAAAAGCTAGTGGCATTGTCATGACTTTCAGGGTGAAAAAGTTGGTAGTGTTAGGGAGTCCTTTGTTTTGTTTTTGGTCCCTGTGACTGGCTGAGGTGCCAAGAAGTCTACTTTGATTTTACCTCCATGCACATCTTTACAAAGGTCCCACATTGACTTAATATGTTGACTCTTCCAAATTCCCTACCCTACTCCCATTAAAATACAAACAATAATTATTGCTGTAAAGTGTTGGTAACAACATGGCCAAATTAGGATAAGTGTCGACGCTGCTTGCTGTAGTTAGACTTTATTGGTCGGTCTTCGGGGGTTACCGGCTCACACAGAGTCCAATAGACTAGACTTGAACACACTCAAGGCTTGATTACATTCTGCTTTAATAGTTAAATCAAAGTGCTTATATACATAATGGTAGCTAGCTAAACATGATTAAATATGCGAGGGAGTATACGATGTTTCCGTCCTAGTAAACATCCTAATTCGTATGTGAGCATTAAACGCCTTACTTACATAACGATACATATGTAAATCCTGAGGAACTAGGCGTTTAGAATCCTACATGAAATCCTAGTAGAAGAAAGGACTAATTCCAATAATGTAATACGATGGCTGTGTATGCCACACATAAACAGCATATTTGCACGTTTGATTGAGCAACAATACAAACGTACGTACTTCCGATTTGTATCAGACAAATAACTGATCTACTTATAGTTCGACAGGTCACGTTTTCCTTAACTTTACTACATAATTATTATAATATTATAGTACATTATTATTAAAGCTTACCTTTCTCCCCTGCAACAAGTTCCCCTGGCATCAAGACTGACCGCAATCAAATCAAAGTTGCTCACAAGATACCCATTTACAAATCCATACCCATAGGTATCTGTCACCTGGTGTCCAACAAAAAAAAAAGAATTCAAATGATATAATGTTTGAAGAGTCTCCTTGGACATTAGGACTATGAAACCATGGCTTCCACGTCGCAAGTCCCTCCAGTGCTGACAATGGTTCCCTGGGATGTTAAAAAACTTGCACACACTTCACAAAGAGAAGGGCATGGAATTCATGGTATTGTCCTTTGTCCTTTTCTCAACTGTAACAGTAAACAATGACCAACCTTTCCCCTTTTAGTAAAATGTCTGGAGGCAGGAGCTCATGATGTGGAGCCTAATTAAGTTTCCTTTTTGTCTCGATCCTTAAAATTTTCTTGGACCATCTATTTAAAACATCTTTCCTGCTACAATAATTATTGTGCCCCTTAGCTCATTAATTCACAATGTCCCTGTTTACATCATAAATGCATATATCAAACAAGAAAAATATGGAGGATGTGAACCTAAAAATAACTAGACCATCTTAAGTGAAGGAACCATTCTTTCCTCCTATTCATAAGCTGCGGAACCAATGGAACTTAACCCATGGGGAGTGCTAATAAAATTTGTATTTATATTTGTATGGAAGAAATTCTTGACGCTAATGTACTTAGGATGAGCACTTCATGAAGTTGAAGTTCTCCTCATGCCTTCATTCAGATAACCATGTGAACTGCCAACCCCAACCAATTCACATGTACACTGCTTATCATAAAAAAACCTGTAAATTCAGTCTTAAGAATGAAATACCTTCTGTGACCCTGGTCCACCATACCTGTGAATAACAAATAGAAAATACAATGTTTGATAAATTTATTTGATAAATGCAATCAAATCAAAATTGAATTAAATCAAATTAATTTTGCAACTTAGTAAAACCAATAATAAATGATGCATAAAAAAATTATTAAAGAGATGAAAGTCAATGTTTTGGTGACAAAAAGTGATGATGATATTCTGACTATTCACCTCGATTTCAAAGAATAATTATTGTTAAATATGACTTAGGTTTTAATATAGCAGTTTCATTGAAATTTGGTTTTATCAACGGAGTTGATAATGTAAATTGGCCACCGTACAGAGATTCTAAAAGCTGACGTTTAGAGCGTTAGCCCTTCGTCAGAGCGAATCGAAAGACAGCTAGCGAATTGAAAGACAGCTAGATTGTGATGCACTTACACTGAAAACAAAACTGCATATTTCTTGTTAATATCAAAGTCAGGAGGACGATACTCCTTCACATGGAGATCTAAAATTAAAGGAATAAAAAATCTTACTCATGATGACCCATTCAGTGTACATCATTCTATATTTTCAACAAACAAAAAATGAAGAAAAACCATCTGAAGAAAAACGTGAGTCTTGCGCACCGTAACTACCAGCAGTAACTGTGTAATTGTCCACTACTGGTAGAGCCACCTTCTTCAATCTGTCCCTCAGATCTTTGTTGTTCTCAATTGGAATTACTAGGATTCAATCAAGACAAAAGCAATTATTAATCATGAGTAACATATATGTACAGTACAACACATATGTCATGTACATGAAGACAGGATTTATGAACATTCCTCACAGGCAGAAAGTTCTGTCATGTCACTGATAATAATTTGTAAACAGTGTCAAGTATTATCACGTAACCTGATGGTTAGCCCATAGCTTCTTAATTAAGAATAGACGAAGAATCAAAACAATAATTATTATTATTATACATCAGACTCACTATGAAAAATCTGATTGGTCGAGAGCATTCAATCAATTCACAATAGCTTCTGAACTTGACATGATAAATGAAATATCTGCTGCAAATATTACATTTATCATGTCAAGTTCAACGTCTGCCTGGTTACTAAGCCCCTTGGAGTGTTCTCCTCAGAAACAAAATGGCTGAACGCTTCGCTCCTGTTTCTGAGAATGAATTATGTGAAAAATGTATAATAAAACAATTATTGAATTCAGTTTTCGCATGATATCATGAATTATCAAAACCTCGTGTCTGTGTTATCTGCCAAAGCCTTCGGCTTCGGCAGATAACACAGACCTCGGAGTTGATAATTCATGATGTCATGCTCAACCTCATCCAATAATTGTTTAATATCAGTAGGTCCAGATACATGCACTGTAAGTCCTGATGGAGTTCAAAGTCCACTACGAACCCAGCTTTTTCAAAGCTTATATATATACATAAATACACATTTTTTATTTTGTGATGAAATGTTTGGCGAAATTTGCAAGGATAATAAATAGTTTTGAAATAATGCGCTGCAGTGAAAATTCTTCTTTCAATAACTAACTTAACATAGGAACAGCTGTTGAAGGATTCCAACCTGAGGGACCTAAACTAATGCCAATTATTACAATTGCCAATGGTTGAATTAAAAAAAAAGTAAATGACCTCTGTCAAATGTTTGCTACCTTTGTCAACCTTTGTACTACGTAGGGTTATTTCAGGTATTCCTGGTCCTAAGCAAAGGAACAAATAAAACAGAGATGAGATGGTAATATACTGTACACATAGTGTCCTGGTTTGACCGGTTTAGAACAGGGAAAGTATGGAGTTTTTCAATCAAAGAAATAAATTGTTTTCAACATGATGCAAAGCCCGAGAATTTAGATTGTCATGGCTTGTGACTCGTCACTTAGTTTATCAAATGGGACATTGAATAGTTTTGTCTGTGTTGTTTTCGTCATTCACACGCACCTTATGACGCACTCTATATGATTCTCAGTCAATGCAGGAGGAAGCCAAAATACTAAAAAATGGCATAATAGTGGACTAATAATCCCTTATTGAAAGGTTTAACACATAATAAGTGTGGACATTTTGCTTGTTGCTCTGAAAAACACTACAAAACTGGCAAAGTATCTGTGCATATTATACATTAAATCATCCAATTAAGTGTATATTGACCTTTCAAGGTGTGTTTCAAAGATCAAACAATGCTTGTTAAGAGCCAAACATGGATTTCTATGGAAATCCATTATCTCTGACAAGATCAAACAATAGTTGGTAGAAGCGATACTTTAAATTTACTTAAACATGGAAATTTAATAATTCAATATTCTCACAAGACTACAAAGTTATGATGTTGAAAAGGATCTCACCTCTACATGACAATAAGTACCAGCTTGCCTTCAAACTGAAACTTGCATCATAATAAGAACACTTGTTCCCAGCTGAAAAGGAATCAGTTAACTTTAACATTGTCAATCCAGGGTTTACCAGTATATACTTAAAGCAAAATGACTATCAGTTGCAAGTCAACCATTATAGACGCAAGATGACCACCTAACAAAGCAATCTTAAGGTTGCTTGAGCAATGACCACAGATGCGAGAATTTGTTTGCTTGCTATATTTAATATAATAATTATTATAGTTACTTGTTTTTGTATGTTTTTTTCTGCATGTTGTCTTGGAACATTACACCCATCCTTCCCCCACAAAGAAGGAGAACAAGGCCAGAGGGCCTTTCATTTTAAAAGTCTAATGGTGATTGACAGGGATTGCAAGTTTCACTGGAAGAAAGACAAAAAACATGTTTAATCATGATAAATTAGGTTCCTATGGCCTGTTTCTCGGAAGTCCCGAAAACATTTCGGGCCCAGAAAGCCATTTGTGAAACTGCCAACCGCTTGTTTTGGAAAGCCGATCTTATAAAATGTTTTTAAGGTAACAAAAAGAAACAGAACTGTGAAGTTTGACGACTTAAATCCTCTCCGTTTTTGATCGAGATACAAAGGAAATTGTGACACCGGAAAATGGCTGGTAATGTTTTGGGACTTTCAAGAAACGGGCCCCTGGATAGCGACCTTGTACATCACAAAATATTTTTAATGACAGAAAATGCACTCACGAATTAGCGTTGGTAGGTTGCAAGTCCAGCAGTGAAGTTGTTTTGTTTTTACACTGACACTAAAACAACCAAAAATCACAAAAACCAACGTGTTAGTCTGCAGTCTGCTAAAAGTTTTTTTTAAAGGTTCCAAGCCATGATAAGCTTCAATGATCAATGATACGCACTTAAAAACCTCACACCACATTTCCATTTAATTTACTTAACCTTCAGTTGATAAATCCAATAATACTCATTTCTGATCAAAAAGTATGTGATTCAAATTATATAGAATGATATAAATTTGTTCCTTTCTAATAAGGGATGCAAACTAATTGACAGATTCAACCACAGGGAATTAAACAAGTGTGAATGAGTATGGCATATGCAGGTCTGTTTAAGTGTGAACAAGCCTTCACAGGGGAAAATTGGCTAAGTTGGGACTACACCTGTACACATGAGATTGCGTAGGTGACTCCTTTGTTGCTTTGAAGTATCTGAAATGGAAATAAATGCCATGCAATTAATTTTCTGAATACTTTGCTTAAGAAAAATCCACAATTTTAAGCAACATTAAGTACTCTACAAACAGCATTTAACCTTTTAAAGTGCCCCAGCCTGTGATTTAAAAAAAAAAATGACATCCTTTTTTCTTCAGATTTTGAAAACTTGTGTGTTTGCTTAACACTTGACTGGCAAAATTTTGAGCTTTGATTTTTATCCAAATTAAAGGCCATGTACCTCGAGTTTTGGATTTCACAGTCTACCATTACCCACATTCAAAACTGACGGAATGGACCTCTGAGGGTTGGATCCAGGGAAAAGTGACGTCAAAGGCTCACCAGCTTAATTTTTTTTGGAATGCAGCTTATTATATAAAATTATGCAAAAAACAAGTTTACAAGTCTGAAATCTCAAAACTCCTGTGCTGCATATTAATTCTGTGGCATACACATGCATTGCATTCTTAAACTAGTGAGCCTTTGGCGTCATTTTTTCCTCGATCCAGCTCTCTCAAGAACTTAAAGTTAGTAATGGTGGACCATTAAATAGGAAAATTCCAGTTAAAATAAGCAGGTGTCTTTTTGAAATCAAGCCTTAAAACTTTGGTCGCTTAGTGTTTATAGTTAACATAGTTTTGAAATCACAAGAAAAATAAGAATTGATTTTTTGGTCACTGGTCATGGGGCACTTTAAGGGTTTTACAACTCTTACACTATTTCATAGGTGTCATCAAAAGCAAGGATCTTCAGTACTTCCCAAGATCCATGTGTTAACGCTTCTGCAGTTTGCTGACCCTAAAAATTAACAACAAGTTCCAAAAATTATTGTTGTTCAAAACAAGACTTGCAACTTATATTAACTGAGGGATTCATAGCCAACAAAGCTCATCTCAGTCATACAAAAGGCTACAATTTGAACTCAATTCACAGAGAATAAAAGGATATGAAATTAATAATAACTTAATCTTTAAGGCAAGGATCATTCCCTCATTTAAATTAAAGTTTACTGATGTCCTCATTTTGTGATCAAACTGATATACAGTGTACATGTACAGTCAGCATACAAGAAATTGATTTCAATATTGAAATTCCAAAATAGGTTACTTTTAAACTTTTTAAACTAACCTGTGGATGTGTACTGAGTTTTGCTAAATGAATAAATTTTCCATCTGAGCCCTGAGTAAATGGCCACAAGGTGATGTAATATGAACCATCACGAGATACCAGAGGTGTGACGTACTGTGGATAAAAAGGAAAACTGCTTAAGAAAAAGAAATTAACCTAAATATGGACAAAGATATAAACGACCTTACAGTATAAAAATGCAAAAGAATGAAGAAGCAAAGTAATTTTAAAACTAAAAAAATATTAACTAAAGCAAATAAAAAAGAAAAAAATTATATCAATAAAAGAAAGAGCGACATTTAGTGAGACTGTACACTGAGGCATGTTTGCACAGTATCTTCAAAAGAACTTCCTTAAAACCAAAAATACTACTGCTTAGATCATTTGGCACTCAACTCTATTTCAGGGCATAAATTTGCCATTAAGTTGATGAAAATAACTATTAAAAATAACCAAATACATGTAACAAAAATCACCAATCATCTTTCTGCTCAAAGATGATTCGTAACTAGTCTTCCAATACGTAACACGCTTGTGCTCAGCTCCTTGAGACGTCATTGTCATCATCACAGAGATATTGCCACCTGACGTCCTTCAACGGGACCAGCATAACAAAATATCAATCACAAAATTACTGTAACTGGTGCTTTAATACCTGATCATCAACCCATCCACCTTCCACTTTCAGTTCAGAATTCTAAACACAAAGCTGAGTATCAGTAAATCTGTACATAACTACAAAGCAACCACTCTGCTATTAAAAATTAGAGAGGTAGGGACAGAAAAGTCAAAGGGGGAGAAGAGTGCGGTTGTTGGAGAAACATAGCTTTGGAACAGGCATATTTCTCTGCCTATGCCCTCCAAGGCAGTAAAGCTCATGCTAGATTCTGCTATTTTATATAAAATTAATGTGGGCAATTCACTTTGTGCCTAGGCGTCAGCACACAAGGCAAGACTAAAAGCAGCTGTACCCCCCCTCCCCCCTGATCTCTAGAATTTTTCTGTGGGATGTCTGTAAGGTGGACTGCATAGAAATTCCAGTCAAGTATCTTTTCTTCTTATTTGTAGTGGCAAATGCATGGCATGTTTTTTTTTAAGTTTCCAGTATCCTGGAGGACCACATGGTCTTGAAATCATGTTCTTTGTTTTAAGTTGAATTTTAATAAACTTTTCTCGTGACACTTAAATGTTCTTCATTGCATAGGCTAAACTAAAATCTATACAACAACAAAGACTGAAAATGTCCCTTTCCTGCAGTCAAATTACATATCCTCAAAGGGAGACACCCTTTGGGGCCCTGATCAGTTTCTCAATTTATTTCATGTAAGAAATTCATTGTATCCTCCCAAAAATCGGTTGCCCCTCCACTTTATAAAATTCCAGGCTTCCCTCGTTGCCACTTACATGTAATGCAAGCAGGAGCCTTCCTCACGCAAGCTTGTTTGTTAGTGTAAACAGACTGTTATTATCGCTCCCCATTAAAAGTTTAATAAGCTTATATATCGACCCAACCTGCGTTAACACCTCCAGGCGTCTTGTCTATGATTGGGATCAACATGAAGGAAAGAGTTAATAGGAAATGAGGCAATGTGTTCTGAGTAGATCTTCTGGTCATTCAATTAAGAAGTGTTCTAAGACAGTGCGAGATGTTGAGTCATTTTAAACCCAAAATCCAGTAAATTATTCAAAAAAAGCTTAGTACCTGTTTGCAAAAGAAGTGAGATTGAGCATTTCCTTCACACACATGCAGAATGACTTGATTTTGATCCCTGTTTAACCATGTGACTGTAACATCTTGATTTGAGATCCAACCCACATTCACTACATAATGGTCACTACAAAACCAAACAAAATTTTCAAATAGTTTTACAACTTTTCAAAGATTTTAAGAAATGAGCACCACCTGTACAGCCAAGCCTTGTCTATAAGAAGGACATCATGACTGATCGAGCGACTCAGTAGCACCATTTGGTGTTACAAGCAGTTGTCGCAAAAATAAAAATGATTCTTTTAACTACTGTATATAGCTTTGTCTTGAGAATGCTATAAAGCCAACCGCTGCTTTGAAAGCAACAAACACTGCAAGCAAACACCTGTGGGTAAGTGACTCTGTCACTAATATTCGAGCTGGTAATAATACAGAAATATGCCCACAACTCAAAACTTAAAGTAACAACTTAATAACCTTATCAAGACTTTTTTACAGTGCAATGCGCCTTACTGTGGTCACCTAAAAAAGTATTTTTTACAAATTATCAG
Organism: Montipora capitata; assembly: GCA_949126865.1. NCBI lineage: Eukaryota > Metazoa > Cnidaria > Anthozoa > Scleractinia > Acroporidae > Montipora > Montipora capitata. Next base: position 29,807,550 of record OX421458.1, on the reverse strand, counting down.
CCAATCAGGGTGTGCAAATTTGATTGACAATAACGCTAGCATGCAAAGTTCATTCGGCTGTAAGTTGAACACCGTTGCATGAACTGTTGAGTTGACGCATTTACACGTAGTTGTCAAATGTGACAGTTTGTTGGATGGCCATGGTAAGGCACATTGCACTGTAATAGTACCAATGTAAATCTCTTACATGCTCATGAAGCTAGCTGGTTCAGGCAGCTCAATCACTTTTTCAAGCACAAGGTCCCTAACAAACACTTTAACTGTGGGATTTGGGTATCCAGATTTGGGGTACGCAATCTTTCGAATGGTGGTGTAAGAGTCCTTGCTGCTGCCATACCACGGGAACTGATACCATGTGACTGGAGTGTCGTTAAACTGAATGTACGCCAGGTATCTGCTATCGGGTGAAAACCAAAGGGCATGGTCTGAATTAAGCACTTCCTCTATTAACAAAAATAAAGAAGTACATGTATTAATTAATGCAGTAAGCTGAAGTCTCATTGACGTTTATCTTAAAACAGTCATATTTTTTGAGTGGATGCATGGGATGCTTGAGTCCTAAAGCACCCCACATTGACGAGTAGAAAACATTGGGCATTAGAAAGAGCAACATCTCTTAACCCATTGACGGTCCCTGGGGGTGAGATGTGACACTCATTTTAATCCAGATGGCTAACTCATCACCTGGGGGTGTCCTAGGGTATTTGAGGTGTTAATGGGATTAAACTCACTCATAAACCCATTGACCCCGAGAGTGAGACTTAATAGATTTTCCTCTGTATAACGCCAGACGATTTTACCCATCCTAGCGTGTTTGAGGTGTGAATGGGTTAACCATGTTCCCTCCCTTAAGGGTGCATTTGATTGACCCCATTCCGGAATAAGAATACGCGGAGTGATGATTCAAAACGGTTCGTCTGGCGTTTTGAAACAACAAGTATAATAAAGATATGTTTCAAATAGTATTTTTATTAGCAGGTGTTTGACAACTTTAATGTGAATCTCCGTAAAAACGAACAATTTCTAACTTCTATTCCATGTATTCCTATTCCGGAATATGGTCAATCGAACGCACCCTAAGGCTCACTGAGAATCAATGGGTTATGGGGTCATTACGGCTTTGCAGTACAGCAAATTTAAATGATTTTCCCCCTAAAATATGGCAAAGTAATTGACGGATAAACCCCTTGACTTTTTCCTCCTATGATTGACAATTTTACTTGTCGATTGGGGTTGGTTCAGGGGTCCTCTTTAACCTTTTCTCTCCTACCTGAGACACAAATAGATTGTACTCTGTCTAGCACCAAATGACTCCACCATACATTGAATATTATTAAACTGACAAAGGTTGGATTTGAGATTAAATCTAAAACTTTATTGCTCCTTATCTCAATGTCTATCTGAATCCTAATCTTAATCTCGATGAATTAGGAGCAATAACGTTTTTGGCCTAACTAGGCCTGAAACGAAAACTAATCTCAAAATCCAACCTTCGTTGGTTGGACAAGGTATTCTTTGTGTGGTGGGGTCATACATGGTGTTTTGGTGTCTGGTTTCACGGTTTCGGTGTTTAGTAATGTCCGGTAAAGTCATGGCAAAATACAGTGTGCACTGTACATTGCACACAGGTGAACAATTGGTCCTGCATCCAGTCCATTATACAAGTGAAGAACACAGCCCTTAAAATAAGCCAATCATAGAGTGAGTACTACAGTACAGGAAAAATGTACTAAAGTGGCTTTTCCTTTTACCTTGGTACACCCAGTCAGGAATGCCATTAAATATCTTGTGTTGTATGCCGCTATCAGTTAGTCGTTTAGCATCAGTACTGGTTGGTGAATCCAAGTAATATATGTCATTTCCATAAACAAACACCTGCAAAGAAATAGTAAATAATGTGAACACATGAAGATTTAAAATAGACTGAAGAGTGTCAAGCAGAAAAAGTCTAGAATGCTTTCACTTGATATTTCTTCGTCACAACTCCTTTCCACAAGCACATGGCACATATTCAATGTGGAGATTCAAATGCCTTTTCAACATTAATATTGGTAAAATAACTATTTTAAATCAAACAAAACATAGGCTGTACTAAAAAACTTCAACTCCCAGCAGGTCAGTCCCCTACACATAATTATGAACCACATTGTAGACAAATTCCGGACCCTAAAGCAAGACAAATAGAGCCAGTGCTTTGAAACATCTGTATGCAAATTCAGAACACGTCAAAAACACTGGACCACTGTGTAGGTTTCTACAGTACTTACAGTACTGCAATTAATTACCAAATTAAGACAACCAGGTTCATCTCAGATGACTTAGACAATGAAACTCTACCAAGTTAAATGCCATTTCGGGGTTCACATCAATAATGTAAAATAAGTATACAAACTTGTTCACTATTAATAAACGTATAGGGGTGGTCTGTACATTTAGGGGCCACACAGGCCAGGGCTGGCGCAGTGGTGAGAGCACTCATCTTTCACCAATGTGGCCCCTGGGGGAATCGAATCCCGAGTTTGACACTACTCGTGGGTTGAGTTGTTGGCTCTCTACTCCATTCCAAGAGGTTCAACATTTGATTTGATTTTTCTGATTTGAGTTGATTTGTAGTCTCCCCAATTAGTAAAACACTCATGCTTGGCTACTGTACCTAACCTTGAGACTTAAATAAAATGATGATGATGATTATTATTATTACAATGTATCATCGTCATGATTCATCATCATCATCAAGAAAAACTGTGATGTCCACCTGAGTCACCGATTTGGCTACAGGGTATGTGGACTTGCCACCTTTAAGTTTATATTCACAGTAAAAGTCATTTCCTCTACCTACCAGGCAATTTTTCTTCTGACCCCATGCAGCATATTGTATTTTTGTGGGGTCCTCCTCAGGCACTCCAGGCTTTATTTGGATTGATAACCTGCAAAAAAAGATTAACAGTTTTTCCACTGAAGTTCAGTGAATGCATGCAGATAGAACAATTGGGTGATAAGCGCCTACAAGCAACTGCAAAAAGAGTTGAGACACTCACTGTTACTAACTGTACAATGCATGTCACTCAAGTCAGCACATCCCCAACCCCCCCCCCCCCCCAAGCAAAGTTGTTTCCATCTCCACTTGGCTTTCAAACGAAAGGGTATCAACATGGAAAAAGAGGGGAGGGGAGGGAGGGGCCTTGGGACTTTTCTTATGAACTGGAAGAGGGGTTTTAGGAAGAAGAGGTGAATTTTTTGATTCCGTGTCTCAACCTTTTGTAGAAGAAATGAAACTGATGACAGCCAAGAATGCCAATGAGATTGCCAATTATGAATAATAATCTTGGAAGAGAGTTTACTATAAGAGCATTCCAAAAAAATAGGCACACATTGCGTACGTGTGGTAGTGCAGTATCTTGACACTGTGTTTTATTCCATAACTGTCAAGTGAGCTGCATTTGGTTTTCCAGGAGATTCAAGTTGTCTTTGCGTAAGATGTAGCTCAGAATCTAATAGTACATTGTAATATTGTTTTGGTATTGTGTTAAGTGGTATTATAGTGCTATGGTAGATGTCTTGGGTAAATAGCCCCCTGAGAAGACATGCAGTTACTAGTGAAATACTAAACCCAGTAAAATTGAAGAAAATAGAAGGGAATCGAGAAATATTGGCTTAAGCAGACGTGAAGTTTGCTTCAACTTCTTTTCCACAACAAGTTTAAGAGTGTTCCCTGCACGTCTGACACCTTTCCACGACAAAAGTTCAAAACAAAAAATTAATATTGATGGAAAAGTAAATAAATATTGATACACAGTTTTTAGGAAGTGCTGATCCAGGAAAAAAAATACCATCAGCAACAAAATTTGTGACATGAAAACAACTTAAATTTCGTGCCACAAGTAAAACAAGTTACCATCAGCGAAAAACATTTTGGGAGATTTTTGCTATGTTCAATTTATTTTTCTATTGTACTTTTGGCTGCAAAAATAAATCGAAAAATCCAAAGTGACATTGATTTCAACGGGCACCTGTGACCAAGGACCACGAAGTTATACCTTTCGTGTTACTACCAACTCAAGAAACAAAGGATACATAGATGTGACACAATGACAACAAGAAACCGAGTTTTTGTATTTGTTACCTTGTTTGTTTTTCTTTAAAAAGTTATAAAGTTTGACAAGAAATGTGCAAATTCAACACAAAGATCACAATCGTCTAACTCTTGAGGTTGACCATTGTTTCTGAAAAATCAAAAATTCACTCTCCTAGACGAGGTTATTTATCATCAGGTAAATCCATCGTTTCGGAAATAGTTGGTCTGTCTCATGGGAGACTTTAATAGAAAATTCAGCAAGAATGGCTCATAGGGAGGATGCAAAATGTTGGTTGATCGACTCAAGTCGGGTTGTTGGTCGGAGTCAACCCAACTCGGATCGACAGGTCGACTCAAGTCGATTGGATGGACTTGATCCATTGAGATTTTCTGCACTCTCTATGTGTGTTGTATTTGTCACTTACGACCTAACTTCCGGTGAGACAGATCAACATTCGTAAAGACGAGTCGAGTCAACGCAACTTGGATGGTACAGAAACTGTCATGTTCGTGTGCCTGCTTTAAGAACGAAGGTTTATTACTTCGTCTTTTGTGCGACTTGACTTCCGGTGACACAACCCGTATAATTTAGCCAAGACCTTTATTTCTTATAATCTGTATGATTATAGGAAATAAAGGAAATGTTAATTTAAATATAAATACCAACTTTATTCATTTAATTCAATGAAAGGGAAGGATATCAGAGATTATTCCTATGGAGGGTATCTGCCTGTAGCCGGATGTAATTGACTGAGAGTCGATTTTAATGAGGGAGGAAAACCAGCCTACCCGGAGAAAAACCCCCGGATTCAGATTGAGATTGACTGAAACTCAGCCCACATACGACCCGAGGCCATTCAGGGTTGAACCAGGGTCACAGAGGTAGGAGGCACTGATAACCGCTAAACCACCCTGACTCCCCACAAATAAGAACTGGTAAAGGTTATGTACTAGGGAATAAGGAACACAAAACTCTGCTAAATAAGTACAAGAGTTCATAAGATGCTGATTCAACAATTTCATTACCATTATATCATATACAGACTGAGATACTATTACATACCTCTTACTGAGATCGTAAACATGATACTCGGCGAAGAAGGAATACCTATATTGCTGATAAAAACAAGGTTAACAAAAATTAATGATAAAAATACCAGCAACTCTCGCAACTACAGAACAAAAATTATTTTTTTAACATTTTATAACTAAGAAGTCTAAGTCTCATCCCATTACCTGTTTTGTAAAAGCACAGTCCAAAATACAATTAAATGTTGTTGATGCCTTCTGGGTCTTCAAGTAATGTTTAAAAAACAAGAAGCAGTGTTTTATCGGGTTTAAACACACAAGGCGTAGCCAAGTGTTTTTAGACCCAATAAAACACCTGCTGCGAGTTTTTTTTTTAACATCTTCAAAAACATTCCACCAAAAACGTGTCCCTCGGGATTCCGAACACAGGTTTCCAAATTGTGAGAGGAAGATATTAGCATACAAGAAAAACAAGTGGACCTCATAAGTAGTATGGTAATTTCAAAAGCATGTTTTTTTCCTTCAGTTCTTTCTTTAATTTGTTGGAGTTGATGATTGAAGAAGGTTGGTTGAAAATGCTGCATAAGAGAAAGTTCAGAACATTGAAAACTGCTGATGAAGAAAAAGCCTTGTTGGAAAAATCCTTTCCAAAATCAAGTGAAGTGAAGTGAAGCTATTACTCTCTCCCCTTTGGGCTTTTCAGGACTAATTTACAATGTTTGGTGGGGGACTTAAGCCAGACTGCTTGTTACGCAGTTTACAATTAATTGTAGGAGGTGAAAGATGCCCCCGTCCAGATAAGGTCAGACCACAAAGACGATATAATTATCTCACAAATTGGTCTTTTAATATTTTCGCACATTGGCAACAATGCAAGGCTGAACAAACAAGCGGCTAAGGAAGAAGCAGGGTTCAACATAGAACTGGTCAGCATAACATCCAAAGTCTACATACGAACATTGTTAACATGGCAGCAGAGTCGATGACTTTTTTGGTTGACAAAATTTGTTAAAAGAAGTTTGGAAGGACGATGAAAGTTTGCAATGGCTGAAATTTCGATGAAAAGTTAATGATAAGGACTATTTCATAAAGATCACAAGTGATCTTTATATAAAGAGTATTTCATTTGAGAATAAGCGTCGATTTCATTGTTTGCACATTCAGCCAACACTGACCCCTGGGACTGAAATCAAAACCACCACCAGGCTTTTCAGAATGATCATGGACTACCAGGTATAAAGGTTCATACGGTGAGTCAAGTGACTTTTTATTGATGTTTTGATAGGCTGTTAGGATCATGAATTATTAAAGAGTTTTTGAAGCACTTCAAAGCATGTAGGTGTCACTCAACATGACTTCCTTTTTTTTCCTTTTTTGTCAGTATTCACAAGTTTGAAAAGTTCTTTTGCCTGTTTCGCAGAAGAAAGGATAACACTGCTTAAGCTGAGCCCCTTGATTTACATTGAATGCAATCAATTTACTTACCTGTTTCTGGTTTTTTGTGAACAAAATATATTTCCCGTCGGGTGAAAACCAATGTGATTCCATTTCCAGTTTCTTCTGAAAATGTGGTTATTTACCAGAAGAAAATTAACTTGAAATTGATTGCTGACTTACTGTGCATGTGTTGTTGCCACTAACACAGTAAAATGATGATTATTTTACTTAATTTAGTTTATTTTACTTAATTTGGACTACGTTACTGTGCAGCAATGACTATCTGCCAAGTTTCAGTATTAAACCACATGCCAAAGATACTCTAACTATTAGTACAGTTAAACCTCCAACAATATTATTTGTCTGGACTGGCATGGTGACAAAGGTAAATAGTCAAGACAATCAGGATCAGTCAACAATATCATCAATAAAAATATTGATGACATAAAAACCAAACTAATAGTCAACTGAATGAAAACCAGATTTAATTATTATTATTATAATAGTAAACCTGAAATTACTTTTTGGAAATCATGCAACTTCATGCAGAACTTCAGAATTCAAGTTCACACACAAAAAAAAAATTTGCTTAATCCTTTGACGTCCAAACCGGCCACTGACTTAGTATTTTACTCCGGCTAACGCCAGACGATTTTACTCGTCAATGGGGAACCCCTGGGAGTCAATGGGTTAACCCATTTAAACCTAAAGCCTCCCCAATAGGTAAGTAAAATCATCTGGCATTAGATAGAGTAGGATCTATTAAGTGTCACTCTCAGGGGTCAATGGGTTAACCCACTCACATCTCAAATGCCCTGGACTCCCCCCCATTGATGAGCAAAATCGTTTGGCATTAGACAGTAAAATCTATGAGTCACTCTCAGGTGGGGAAGGGATGAATCAGAAAGTGGTTGCTTTAAATAAAATTATAGCATGCTCATCTGACAAAGATGATTGTCTTGCAATTGCTCTTTTCACGGTTAGTTTTTCTTCTTTGCATTACAATGTAATCTAACATGGATGCCAGGCAATTTCGGGTTAAAACTACAAAATAGCCTGAAATTGCCTCACATACATGCTAGATTATATTTTAATGCAAATGAGTAAAACTAACCGTGAAAAGGGCTATTTAGCTGCAAAGATGACCAGATGAAAAGTCTGCCTGGGTAATTAACTAATAATATTTAATTACTTCTGTATTACATGTATAAGAACAAGAAAAATCAGTTCAGTTTTCAGTCAATGGCTGTTGAAATACATGTAGGACCTGGCCAGTTAATTATACAAAGTCATGTACAAGCATGCATGAAAGTAATGTGCAACAGAGAAAAACTCTCCACTAACATGTTATTATTAAGTCTGTTTGACTGCAGCTCTGAAATTACCTTATTCTTTCAAAATTATACATGATACTATTCAACCCATGCCATTACACACCTTATCATCAGCACTTAGCAACAGCTGTGATGTATTCTTTTTCAGATCAACTAGTTCCAGGCCATGCACACTAGATGTTATATATTCGTCATCTAAAATGAAAAACCACATAATATCGATCAAAATGCCTTCAGTTACTTTACCTTTTGTTTAATGATCAAACTTACATGTAGTCAGGTAAAGATAGAATATATTGCAATTTTTCTGTTGAGCTGGTGGGAATGGGAGTGGAAAGGATAACTATTCCAATCTGCACCTCTCAAAACTAATAATTTTATAGCACATAAAAGTCACTGTTATATAGCTGGAATTTTTCCCCCCACAGCGCACGTTCATTTCCAGCCAAAAGTCTCTCAGCAGGAAACATTGCAAAATCTATGACGTCAGAGGGTTAAAGCAGTGCACTTTTACCCGTGAATGCTGACTGACCACTACCGTTGGTTGTAATCTTACAGTGAATTTCCATTATTATTAATTTAAGGACGGTACCTAACTATTGTAACAGTTATTGCGCATACGTTCTGCGCATCTTCAGATACTTGGGCTTCCTATTGGTGATTCTTACCAATACAGGGACATTTTTGTGCGGTTTAAAAATATGCAGAGATTAAGTAGATCTTCGTAAGTACTCTTGGCATACAAAAAGAAAATTGGGGGTAACCATGAATTCTTCAGAGACAATTAATCTTCAATTTGAGAAAGAATGCCATACATTGCTTTGTATTTTAGAACTTTTTACAAATATTCATCATGAATTATCTTTGAAAAATGGGTGGTTACCCCCAATTTTCTTTTTGGATTTTAATAACACTTGTTAAGGACGTTCGTGCCCATTGCAACTGCGCATAATTTCTTTGCGCATGTCACGCACACGTCATGCATCGCAGCACGAAGGTAAACACGATGTTAAAGGTGCAAACATTTTCCACAAGAATGGAACATGAAAGCATGTGGCATTATGGGATAGCTGTGGACCCAGGTCTTCTCGAAAATGTCACGCAATGGCGTGACAATGGAAATAGACAATCGCTTTGAGAAGTTCGCAGCAATTTTACTCTCTTGAATGCTCGGTGACCTCCATTTTTCTTTCCGTAGATCACTTCCTTTCCTGATTTTGTCCATTTTAACAACAAACAAAAAAAATCTGTATGTGAGAAGTTACAAATATTTCGCCTTTTATGCTCTCGTGCGACTGAAATTTTCTTTCTCAGACTAACATGTATCGTTTTTCAAGGTCTATTTCACCTCAGAAAAAAGACATCAGCTGTTTTGGTACATTTTAGTACCCTTTAGTTTACCTTTTTGTACATTTTGAGCATTGTATTATTTTGCGCTCTTATTCGCTTGCGTGCAATTTATCAATAAACTTTCCATTGGTTTTCACATTGCATCTCCTAAATTCCTAAAATGCCTTTATTGTGCTTAGTAAATCACTTAATTACTGGTCCCTAGAAAACCAGTTGATTTTGTTTCCCAAGGGACCAGTCATTAAATGTTAACTTTATTATTACCAGTAATTTATGAGGGAGAGAGCCAACAGAACCAAACTATTTACTTTGTACCTCTCAACATTAAAATGCCTACACAGTTAAACATTTAGCAATATTGCTTGCTCTGACGAAGGTTAAACGTTCAAAATGAGACAATTCACTCGGATCAATTGCAAAGGCCTAACACTCAAAATGCCAGCCTTGTTATTTATATCTTTTCACAGTGGCAATTAGACTTTTATCAACTCGTTTAACACTGTGACGTCCAAACCGGCCTAAACCAGCCAGACTTAGTATTTTACTCTGTCTAATGCCAGATGATTTTACTGGTCAATGGGAAACCCCTGGGAGTCAATGGGTTAATAAAACCAAATTTTCAAGTTTAATTAAGACTGCATATACCCTGTATCTCTTTACTACAGAATGTCCATTCTGTATCTTAATTAGTTATTAATGACCTTTGACCCATTCACTCCTCAGGCACCACAGGAGGCCACCAGTTGACAAGTAAAATCATCTTGCGTTACACAGAGTAAAATCTATTAAGTCTCACTCCCAGGGGTCAATGCGTTAATAATAATAATAATAATAATAATAATAATAATAATAATAATAATAATAATAATAATAATAATAATAATAATAATAATAATAATAGAATTAAATGACTAAATGAAAGTACACAAGATTCCCTGCGACTCTGAGTTTCGTGCGTATGCACTCATCAGGCAGGCAGGCATACGCACGAAACTCAGAGTCGCAGGGAATCTTGTGTATTTTCATTTAGTCATTTAATTCTATACACCGCTCTACACAAACGTGTATTGAGCACTCTTTAGCAGTGTTTGCTACAGTTTCTTATGATTAATAATAATAATAACAATAATAATAATAATAACCCAATGATTAATTCGCGTGCGCTGTTGTGTTGTACAAGATAACTTGGGAAATTTTCGAGGTTTTGCATTGGAAAGTGAGCGTTAAAAATAAACCATATGCGCAGTAAATGTACACAAGATACTGAGTTCTAGAATTAAGTTCACCTTGAAGAAGAAACAGTGAACTTCCAGATGATGTAAAAATATTGCTAAAAAGTGATTCAAAACACGTCCTAAGGCTCAACTGAAAATGTAAAGGTAGAATTTTCGAAGCAGCGCGCGTTAAGCAATCAAGAAAGTTTTTGATCGCTAAATAAACAAAGCGCTTGAAAAATATATATTATAACTCAAAATATGCCTTATGCAATTTACAGTTAAGTCTAACCACTCAATGGATAAAAATTGTTTGAAATTTATTCCAATCGCTTTGTTTTCTTTCAGGTATTAGTGCAAAAAAAAGGGAAAAACGCCGCGCTGCCGAAACAAAATTTCACCACGTGTTTTCTGCTTGTCGAAATACACAAAACCGCAAGATTAATTTAGTTAATTGATCACTATCATGTTTCATGAGAGAAGAAACAAGGTCAAATTGTGTACAAAAGTGTTCTTTCGAAAACTTTCACTGAAAGATAACTTACACAACACAAGAAAAACAACAGAGAAAATCGCTGGAAGTTTTCTCGCATTTGCGGAATATAAACGCACGATCGGATTGATTTATTTGTTGAAGATACCGATCATTCCGAGGTATGCCGAAGGCGAAAATTCCTTCGATTACCAATTTATTTTAGGAAAAAAAAAACTTGTTATTTGCAAAAACTCCATCGGTTGGTCAATATAAAGCTAAATTCGGGAGCTAATCAATGCCCATTATGACATTAATTGCTACGAAGGCCTTTAATTCTGCGCGGCTTACTCGATGAAAAAAGAGCAATGCGCTCGGGGATTTTGAGAGTTTTTGACAGGCATACCTACTCGTTTTGTTTACCATTAATTCCCATGGATCATCTCCTATGAAAACTAAGAAAAATATTTAATTCATTACGATTATCTAAAACGAAATAAAGAGCAGTAGATGCCACGAAATCTGGAATTTGAATATTATCGACCTGATCATTCCAGCGAGCTTCATGTTTATCATCGGTCGCTCGGTTTTCACCGTCTTCTTCGTCACTTTTAAAGCCATCTAAATCAAAATTGTTGTCTCTAGTATCCCCTCCTCTTTCAGGAAAACCATAAAAGATTTCTTAGATCCCTAGATCCTTCGAATCCGAAAAAAAAAAGCATGAATATCCCCATCGTTCGGTGCGTTATCCGGCGCATCGGCTGTTGTTTTCGCGTAATTTGATCGCGCGATCGAAAGGGCAAAAAGCCAGCACTTGTGGGGTCTCTTATCAGCTGTCAAAATATGCTCACAACACGGCAAATGATTGGTCAATTATCCTACTAAATCTCCATAACAACAAAAAATTTAGATTTACTAAGGGAGACTGGGTAGAGGCCCAAGATCACCTCTGGTCAAGACGCCATTTTGTACGGCCGGTTACGGCCGGTTTAGGTGTCAATGGGTTATCCCATAATAATAATAACAACAAGAAGAAGAAGAAGAAGAAGAAGAATGACTGAAAGAGGAGGAATCGAAAGGTCAACAAATATCGTGATCTAGCCTTCGAAGTCAAAACCCTCTGGAAGCTGAAAAAGGGTACCATTACACCAATTGTTATAGGAGCATTGGGGACCTATACAGACAGACTGGAAAAATGCCTAGAGGATATCCATGTTGGGCTTCAGCCCCACACAATGCAAGACAAGTTTTGGATTGCTGAGGCTGCTTGTTGCAGCTAACGCCAGAACTTCCAGCATGATATTGCTGTGATTTGGGACAAATAATAATAATAATAATAATAATGATGATGATGATGATAACAATAATAAAGTACTATATCATATTTATTTCAGAAGTCAGATCATACAATATTCCCTTACAGAAGTAAATGCATACAGATCTCCCACTTAAAATGACTCTATTACTTAGAATTTTGAAGACATGAAGGCATGCTAAATAAAAATGTTTTCAAAATCAATCTGAAACAAACCTGAAAACCAATGGCAAGAGTACCCTCGAGCTGAGAAATCTCCACTAAATATATCATTAAATGAAAATCTTTTTGACTTGTCCCGTGCTACTCTTCCGGAAAGTGGTCCAGCTTTTCCTGATAGAAAAAAGTCATAGATACCAGTAGTAAATATTAACAAAATGTTGTGAGTCCAGAATTTTGAAAATTTGAATCAAGTAAAGCTAAACATGTGCAGGTTTGTGTGAGTACTTTGAATTCTTTAAATAGTAAAAAGAGAAAACATTTTTCAGTGAATATTAAAAAAATTAACTAACTGACATGAGCATATGATGAAAATAATAATAATTATAGTCCATTTTACATTTGTGTGCTTAGTTACCTGGCCTGTGAATGAAAGTGAGGCTGGAGTTGACCTTGTTTTGATAGAAACCTCACTGCCTTTCTTATGTAAATTCTTACTAATTATCACCATGACAACAACATCATTAACATAAGAAAATGAGGGAGGTCTGTATCATAACAGGGTCAACACCAGCCTCACTTTCATTTAAAGGCCAGGTAACTAAGCACACAACTGTAAAGAGGTCTATTCACACAGTACTTCAATTTTTGTACATTTTAGACAGCTTTTTGAAAGATCTTGAAGCTTGCACTGAAATGTATTTGGAAGCACTGAAGAAGAACTTGGTCAGGCGTGTAATCATATTAAGCTTCACTTACAATATTAAATATAACTGCATGGACAAAATTTGTATCACATTAAATACAGAGTCCCAATATTTTTTTAAGGACAAAAATCCTGTCAAGTCAGTGACAAAACTTAAAGGCCCATCTTCAACCGGCAAGGCTTTCAAACATTAGTTTTTCTTGTGGAAATTCACATTGCTTATTGCAGCAATCAGATTGAATGAATTTCAGCTTTGGCGGGACTTTCATAATGTGAAAATTGTACTACGGCACGCATTGCCTATAGGGTGAACACTGGCCTTTAAAAGTGTACCATTTTTCTTATTTTATTCTTAAAAACTATGCAAATTCTACATGGAAGACCAAGTTTCCACCATCTAACTAACATTATTCACACAAAAAAAACAAGGAAAACATCCATCTTAACAATTCTGAGACACAGCTGACACCAACTGATCACATACATTCAAGCTTTTTCCTATTAAATCTTCCATGTTCACATTTCAAGATATTTTAGGGTTCCTAGTAGTAAAAGTAAGGTGAAAAGGGGTATTGTCATGAATGAGCTAATATTTAAGTCAAAACTCAGCACAAAAATTATATTTTCATTCTTTATAATCACAATGTTAGGGGCTTGACTTAGAGTGACCCTGCGATAAAGAAAAAAATCACTTCCTTTTTTTTTCTTCAGATTTTGAAAGTGCGTTTGCTTTACACCTGACTGACAAAATTTTGAGATTTGATTTTTATCCAAAGGCTGTTTACTTTGAGTGTAAGTTTTGGATCTCACTATCCACCATTACTCACGTTCAAAACTAACCAATTGGACACCAGAGGGTTGGATCCAGGGAAAAGTGACGTCAAAGGCTCACTACCTTCAACTTTCAGCGTGTGAATGCAGCTTATTATATATGCAAAATGCGAGTTTAAAAGAATGAAAGCCCAAAACTCCTGTGCTGCATATTAATTCTGCAGCATACACACACATTGCATTCTTAAACTGGTGAGCTTTTGACGTCATTTTCTCCTCGATCCAGCTCTCTCAAGAACTTAAAGTTAGTAATGCCGAACCATGAACTAGGAAAATTCCAGTTGAAATAAACAGGTGTCTTTTTGAAATCAAGTCTTGAAACTTTGGTCGCTTAGCATTTAGTTAAATTTAAATTAAACATAGCTTTGAAATCCAAAGAAAAACAAGAATTGTTTTTTTGGTCACAGGGCCGGGGACCTTAAAGGAAAAGTTTAATTAAGACTCACAAAAGCTATGAATTTTAACTTTTGCATGATAACTAGCCCAGACGCCAGAGGTTCTCCTTTGCACAATATATTAACAACCATTAATCACTGCAAAAAAGAAATCGATGACGGCCAAGAATTTAATGAGATGTTTTGTAAGCACTCTTAGGACTCTACTAATTTAATAAGCTGTGAGCACAAATGGTCTCTGACTCAGCCACAAACTATTAAAGACAGACAGAATGTAAAATATTTCTTATGTTTGTGGTTTAATGCTTGTTCTTTGCTGATGGCAAAGCGTGAATCTTACTTGTCTTACAATTAATTGCTGTAAAGAGCATTTAACCGGAAAATGCGTTCAACTGTATTGTGTGATCTTAGTGTCAGTATAATTCACCTTTGTTAATCAAATTCTCTTCCCAAACATCCTAGCCTACTGTAATAAAATAAATAATAAACACTGTTCAAATCTCTAACGACTGAACGACAAATCAAACATAAAATTTTTTAGGTTGTTTTTCAAAGTATTCTACCCAAGTGCTACCTTGATTTAATTAATGAAGACAGAAAAACTCTTTCAAAAGAGAAAAGCGCCCATAATTTAATCAAAACGACAAAACCATTTATTTATAAATCCACCCTAAACTTATTGGCAAGGCTATTTTCTAAGGGCATAAATCTTCAAAACACAAATCTGTATATTGAAGATGAAATGGATTTTCACATCACGCAAATAAATGTATTATCCAGAAAAATTAACATCCTTCTTTAACTTTAACAAGTTTGATACGGTAATAGTTATTCCATGAAAACCATAACGCTAAACATTACATACAGAGGAGTCGGATAAGAAAATGGCCTTTCCCGGGAAAGATTTCATTTTGCTGGTGTTTCTGTCAATATCCCGCTGTTTACAGTTAAAGGTCAACAGGAAACTTTACAGGAAAAACGAAATGTTCAAGGAATGGAAAAAACCTTCGAGTAAGATAAAAAAAATCTTCATGGACAAAGAAATTTCCTCTCTTTCAAAGTACGAGTTCCTTAAAAAATATTACGAAGTCTCACTATGTAGAAATAAGTGTCAAAACTAATCTAAACGGGTCGCTAATTTTCATGAAGATTCTTGTCAAATTGACGCCTAAAAGCGATCGATCACCTTCTTGTGATTAAGCTCATAGTTATTTTAAAGCATTTAACCGCAGATTCGCCTCCTTTAAATATGAAGTCATCTGAAACCCACGAGTACAAGGAAATTGGAAGGGCTTCTCGAACTGAATAAAGTACTACGTCTTCTACAAGCACAGCTGTCCTTCCTCAAATTATGTAAACACAGACGGTGGTGTTAACATGTTCAAAACAGTCTATAATTTTGACAATAAGAACAAGAAAGAGCCATTCCTTACCAGAATACAAAGTTATCATCACTGTAGAAACCACAATAGCTGCTGCCACGACCGTGACCCCAAAGAAAATCACCAAACTCATTTTGTTGAGACGCGAAGTACTCGAGGTTATTTTCTCTTCCTCATTCATCAAATGGAGTTCTTCGCTCGGGTCGCCTTTACTCGCAGAGTACCGAGTTGCCATTTCTTGATCTTCGGTGAGATATTCTCTTCCTACACACCCATTATAATTCCATTTAGGAAAGCAAGATAAATATAGGGTATATTCACCTGATATTCACCTCCCAACGATTCTATTAATGTATTACGAAAAATATCGTTGTTTATTGAGCCCGCGGAAAAAAAGTCAGCAAACATTCCTGCAAAACCTGCATAATTATGAAAAATTATGTTTGTTTGCACCCACGTGACAGGGGAGCCATGTTGGATGGCAATACAATACAATTTCTTTTCGTTGAATTTGTTAATCTTTCCAATCTTTTGTCACGCTCACCAACGACGAAACTCAACTGTTAGAGGGCTGTACAGGCCTGCAAATGATCCCAGCCCGGAAATGATCCCCTGACCGCAAATTATCCCCGGACCGGAAATGATCTCAAGAAATGATACCCCAAAAAATCAGGAATGGTGTGGACTCCATGAAAAGTCCAAGTATAATGAGGAAACTACAAAATTCCCTGGCATAAAATAAAAAACGGTAAACATGCTGTGCCAAATAACGCAGTTAGCATAATAGTTTGATTTTAATCTTCCTCTTTCTTTTCTTAAAACTTTAAAAAGTCTTAAGTGGCCCGATCTTTAATTTTCTTGTGCTCGCAACCTAAAGAGTATTAAATTTCTAGTCTTCTCTTGTTCTCATTTGATCTTACATTTCAAAGACAAACCAAAATAAATAAACAAACAAAACGAAATTTCAATGCACGCTTCTGTTATATCGTGGGCAATTTGTCAATAGAAGGTCTGTTCCGGGTTAACTGTTTTTTTTAAGGTGTGTTTTAAAATTTACTTCGTTTTGTTAGCTCTATTAAAAAAATCAAAAGTATCGCGCAATTCCTACACGTTGTAATTATCGTAGAATAAACGAAATGTATACATGTTACAGTTAACAGGAAAATTGTTCTGTTGCACTGAAATGCTTCAAAGTAACTTTTAAAGTTGAAAAATTTACATGCTAAAAGTTTAAATATACGGACTGTTGCGTTATAAGGAAAAAAATATGTTTAGTTTAAACCCTCTTACTAGATTCAGAGAGCCTGAACAGGTAATTTGCAAATATAAATCTCAGTATTCTCTTATTTACATTATACCGTTTCTTTGACAAGAAATTTGCCACAAGGATAAACGCGAAAAAAAGCACTACCATTTGATGAGGGTCAGTCTCGTGCTTCTCAAGTTGCCTCGTTCATGCTCGAAAAGAATTCTGGGTAATTCTGCCATTCCGAGACAAGGGAAGCCCCGCGATTTTCATTTCATTGATTTTTTTTATAAGTGTCGGGTCATCCAGTCCTACCAGCAAAATACAGAGCCGACTGAATTTTTAAGCTTTCAAAACTTGCCCAAATTGTATCGGTAGGTCCTGGAATTCGTCCAAAGAAAGGTTAGAGAGACAACTTCACTCGTGAACCGCCATGTTTACAACAGAGCATTTTAGGCGTCCCAGTCTGCATGAAACCATCTCTCACCTCTGTCTCGAGAAGACCAGACACGCACGGTTCTTACTTTACGTTTATGCCTGTAGAATCAACTGAAATCTCAATTCCTTGTAAAAAGTTAACCAGCATCTTAATTTTTTTGGTAGGCTAGGTATCGGAGAGCCTGAACATTTATGCATGCGCTGACGGAATGTTTGAACAAGGGAAAAAAGTGCAGTACCTCCAGACGTGGCGCTGGAGCGTCGTACCAAACGAGTCATCCCGGGATTTCGGCCCGTGCGATCGCTTTTGGACGCAGTTGGCCCTTCGCTGCTTTCTGCTACCGACCTTGCCTCCGGGTACGGCATTGAGGGAGGGATATGTCGGCCCCTAAACCATATGAGACAAATCCCACGCCTACTCACAGCTTCTCAGACCGCCCTTGTCATTACAATTTAGCGTAAGATTTCGATGGCTTATATATTCAAGAGAAAAGTCATTTTGTCTCTCATATGGTAAGCACTGGTGTCGCAGATTACAAAATGCACGCACGCGCCTTACGGAAGG
>OX421458.1:29744602-29782102 GCA_949126865.1 Montipora capitata | reverse complement strand
TGTTTCCATGCAAATTGGCCCTTATGGCCTCTCTTTCAAACGTAAAATTCAAAAAGAATATTTAACCTTGGACGAGGCCATAAGGGCCAATTTGCATGGAAACAAAAGAATACTAAAATGGCGGCAATTTTGGAATGTGGTGTATTTATTTTTAGGAACAGGTTTTTCCCGCGAAAAGTATCGTAATTTCCTTGACGCTGAGATAGCTCTGTTTTGATTGGCTTTTACAACAGTAGGCGCACAAAATCTCACAATGGAGTCGTTTTATAAATAAATCTACTCGGGAAACGGTTTACTTCTGGACTAAGTATAGGAGATTGAAACTCCCTTTGATGAGGTCCTGGTTGAGTAGAAAAAGTGCAGCGCACTTTAGCTATGATGACCTTTCCAACTTTCATTTTATTATATCCTGCAGTTCAAATATATCATATTTCACTTTCACCTTTGCATTTAAGTTGGTAAAGCTTGTAAGGCATCATAACAACTATATATTCTAAAAGAAACCACTAAGCAAGTACATCTACATGGCCCTAAACGCGGAAAGAACGAATGCGGGCAATTGCAAGTCACTATTGATTTTTGTCTTTGCAGATGATTGGCTAAGAATGTAGGGCAGGATTTTTAAGGCAATCTGAAACGTAGCAACACAACAACAACAATAGCATTTTATTCATGCATGCAAACAGATAAGCCGCGGTATCAAATACGAATCCGAAACAACAATAAAATTGCTTTGAACACACTAGCTGACGAGAACCTCGGCTTTATTCGCAGCAAGCAAAGCGGCGACGAGTTCTCAAAGTAATCACATCTTACTTGGATATGTGCATCGAGCGAGAAGATATCATGAGGCAGATGCAAGCCTGGATTGAGACCACAGTGGATGAAGAGTTGAGTAAACCAGCTCGAATATTTTTATTCAGCCCGGAGTTGCTAATGGATGATCTACCAACGGGGCTTGCTGGGGAAATCGGCTCTCTTGGGAGCACTTTAACGCGGCTTAAAAGCATAGCTGACTCTCTAGGGATTGGTGGTACAAAAGAGGAGGAGCAGGAGATCTTGGATGAAGTCGCTGCTGAAAAGGCGCTGGTCAAATTTCGTGGACCTCGCGCTAAAGTTGTCTTTAATGGTATGAATTTTTTTTTAGATCAACAACAACAACAACAACAACAACAGTGAGCTTTATTTGCATTACTGTAACAATACAACGTTATGAAAGCGTTGAAAGCATGATAATTACAGTAATTTAGATATCAGGGTAAAACATTGATAAAGAAAGATTAAAATATTTTAAAATTAACATTTATCCAATATTCCAAAAAGGCCCAACTCAATTTGGTTTTATCAACGGAGTTGATAATGTAAATTGGCCACCGTACAGAGATTCTAAAAGCTGACGTTTCGAGCGTTAGCCCTTAGTCAACAAAGCACGATGAGATGTACACAATTAATTGAAGATTAATGTAGAGTGTTTTCACGTCACGTCACGGCAGCCATGTTGGTGTGCCCAACTAATCCTCCGGGAATTGAGCCCTATTATCATGCAAAAGCTTTCTTTTGTTTCGGTGGAAAAACAAGGTTACCGATCACGTGAGTGAAAACACTAACTGGGATATCAAATTTTCATGCGATCAGATTTTCGTTGAAGCTAAGTTAGAGTTTCCAACATTGTCGGTCAAAACTGCTTTTTTTGATCAGCATCATTACATTGTGGACAAATCAACGACCATGAGACACAAGTACGAGGCCCCACAACCTCTCTCTAAAGGCTTTTCTGCGTTCCACTCTCGACGGATAAAAGCCTTGAGAACGAGGTTGCCCGTCCCAGGCTATTTTGGCAAGCTGCGAATCCCAACCAACCAAATGCTCCCCGACATTGCTGGGACAACAAGCCGTAGTGTTTTTATATCTTCAAAAACTCAAATCTAAAAGAACTAAAAAACAGAGTCGAAGCCAATGATATTTTTTTGTATAGCCATAGTTACTGTAGTGTCTCTGTGTGAGATAACTGTAACATTTGCAATGAAAAAGACAGTTTGGAGACAAAACACTAAAGCCTCTCTGCAGCAGCATTATTAATTTACAATGAAACGCCTTTTTCCAGTGTATGAAATTTAAATATCTCCCATAAGTTTTAGAGATGGACCCCGGTGTGACGGTGTCAAGAAATGTCAAGGCAATATCATATAGCCCGCAAGTTACAGAGTTGGGGTAGTTATGAGAATGCCCTGGGGTAGGGTCTTCCACGAATGTAGCTTGGATTCGATTTGCGGACTCGACGTCATAACTCATGTGTGTGTTGCGTTTATTGGCTATCTGCTCTCCCCTTCCATCGAATACAACATTTGCCTTGGTCTTCTTTAAATGTCATGAAGTGTGTCTTAAATATTTTTATTTCGGTGGTTACAGTGGATGAACTGGATTCCTCAGAGAACTGGAGCCAAGCCGAAGCGGAGGTAGACAGTACCTTGAAGCAAGCTGTTCGAGTCATTCCAGTTCGCAAATTTCGCTTGAGTGTGGACCATGCGAGAAAACAGTTTTTAGTCATGTCTCAGCTGATGGGGAAAAGAAATGAAATAATTCGTCAGGTAATCTGAAAGACTAGACATTTGCTTTTTGGTATTACAGCGCATGAAGATGTTACGGGACGTCTTCGTAAGTAGGAAAGGGCGGATGAGTTGATCTACTGAGATGAATTGTTTATTCATTACTTTGGTTAGGGTTATATCTTTATTTTAAGGTTGGTAGGTTAAACTGTGATAGGTCATTACGTCTCCCTCCCTCCTTAAATAAAGTTATTGTCTTATTGACCCCAATTTGGGATATGATGTATTCTTTCGTAACCCCTACAAGAAGTTTTCCTAATGATACCAGACCTCCAGTGACTTAGCAGCTCTCGTAACCTGCTATTGTTTGGTATTGTAAGCGGCTTCTATTTTCTTTAAGTGTAAGTCACTGTTTCAATTTTCTAGTCTTTTGTTTTTTGCTAGGGTAGCGAGCTAATGACATTATACGTTACGAGAGTTGCTACATGGTACAACTGTACCAGACATTTCATGGAAGGATCTTATTTGTCCGAACAAAAAGTTTTTTTTTTAAGAGGGAGATATCACTTTGACATAGTTGCATCCCACCAATGTCAACACTGTAGCCTCATTCTCTGACTTAGAGCTAATTAAATGTTTCCGTAGCCCTTCATGAAAGTGCTCTCAGGTGCAAAGGTACTGGATATGAACTAGATTTATCCCGCTTTTTTGGCTTTTATTTTTTAGTTTGACGAAAAGGTTATTGATCTGGAAGCGGGGCTGGTTAAAGCGAAAAAACAGACCGACGACCTAAAAAAAAACAACAAGAAAACAAAAGTGAGAGCCGACAAATTTCAACACCAATGCGAAGATCTACAAAAGAGATTGGTCAGTATTTCTAGGTGTAATTTAATTACAATTGAGGGTAATCTTTTAATGATTGTCGTTACGTTTCTCAATTCTATCCAAGAGCAAAATGAATGTCCAGTGACGTACTCATTAACTGTAGAGTCTACTTTAAATTCTTCTGTTTGGAGGCTATTTATAGTCCAAATGCGAAGTCACTTAGAAATTAACTTCACATAAATGAGACTCCAGGTCCTCTCGTTCTTAAAAAAAACTGTCCGAGGCCTGGATCGAAGAAATCTGAAAACTTCTCGGGCCCAAAAAGCAATTCGTGAAACAAAGATGGGCTTGGTTAACACTGAAAATTTGATCTTTGAACGTGTTTCCAAGATCAGAGAAAACAAAATAATTGCAAAATTCGCTATTTGAAATGGTCTCCTTTTGACGATAAAAAGCGTTTTATGTCACTCTAAATATGCCCTAATTGTTGTGTCTTTCGAGAAACGTAAACTTCACAAAGAGGCTATTCTTCACCACGCCCTGTCGGTGAGTGTACCTTGCAGAGTCTAAGCTTTGAATTAAACTTTGAAAACAGTAGATGATAAGACATCGCGGAATTCATACTAGAAGATGTTGTAATAACGTTTTCAAGTCATTCATACTTGTTTCGAAATTTCCTTGATCGAAACATTGACTCTAAATGGTGAAACGTTTTCGCTTGATAAAATTATATTTTCGCATTTTTTTTCACAGAATGAACGACAAAAGGCTATCGATGAACTCAATGAGAAATTAGAGGAATTCAAGAAAAAGGAATCTTTTGGTTTGTACAAAAGCAGCAGCGACTCAATGGCAAGTTTGAGCAAAGACAGTAGTGAAAGTGTTTCAGTTATTAGTCTTGTCGAAAAACCATCGCAACAACTTGGTCCAACAGGAGAAAAACTTGCCATACAATCGCCGAAATCATCAAAAATTCAAGCTGTTGTTGTCGAATCCCAAGAAACAAAAAATGAAGAACTCAACAAGCTTAAGGAGAGTTTGCAGCGAGTCCAGGACGAGCTAAAAGTTGAGAAAGAGAAGTCTGCGGCTTTTGAAGTAGAGTTTACATCACTGCAATCGGACAAAGTCAAAGTTGAACAAGAAAGAAGTGATTTAGAGATTCAACTTGAAGACGCCAAACGAGAAAATGAACGCGCGGTTGAAGAGCTAAATCAGAAGATAGAAGACTTCGAAAGAGAAAACAAGAGGTATCCAAACTCCAACCTCGTTCCCAGGGTCTCTCAACGACAAAGGACTCAGAAAAGAGAGACTCTGGGAAGGAGGTTGTACAAATTCTTCGTGTTTTAATAATCCATACTAAATTGTTTTCGGCTCCGTTTTTGGACTTTGAACTTTTTTTTGGAGAGAGGGGGGGGGGGCAGTCATGATTTGGCCACGCATGCGTAAAATCTAATTCGCCTCGTAGACGCAGTCCGAATTGGAATCGAACACGGTATCTCCTCATTCAGAGGCAATCGCGATGACCACTAAAGCACAGACGACTACGCGACACACTAACAGGGAAATACGTATTAAAAAATTGTGTGAGAACAGAAACTAGTAAAGCATCTGAGCACTGGTTTTGATTCGAATCATTGCCGCTAATAACAGTTTTAACTGTGAGCAACTTTAGGGAATTGAACTGGATATCGACAAGATTCTGTAAAGAAAAAAAAAACCCACTAAAATACTGTGAACTTCATAGGAAATCGACTAAAAAACCTTCGAACAAAGTGTAGGCTACCTGTAGCCTCTTGTTTTGGCAGTAGGGCATCTTTCAGTTGATTGCCTCAAGCTGACCAAATCCAAGGCGATTATTTTGGCCACAGTCATAACAATTCGCTCCGACAAAGTGTTAACGCTAGAGACATCAGCACGCAAATCTTTCTTACGGTACTTCATTTAATTTTATTAACTCGTTTGATCAGAGCAGTGTTCAATTGAGTGTCGAAAAAATTACCGAAGTAATTACTACGACCAATCACAGCAGGTACAAACAGCGCAATGAACCAACCCAAACATGTAACTTGATCAAAGCCGGGGAAAAATCGCGCTTGGTTTTGATTTTCCTCCTCATTAGTTGATAAACTGGCCTGAGATTTTTAAACCGATCACTAAGCGTAGCAATTGTAATCGCTCCCCACCAACAACACAGCACCACAGTTTCCTTGGAAACTAAAAATTCTTTCGTTCGTTTGGCCCATTGGTTAGGGCGCTTGCCTTGAGATCCCGGGTTCAAGACCCGCTCTGACCACTCGTTGAATTTGATCCTGGTAGTCCCTTGTTCAACTTCCCAGTTGCACTTGTAAATATCCGACTGATTTGCCTCAGACCAGTCGGGATTCTTAATAGTTGTTGTTGTTGTTGTTCTGTTCCGTCATTTCGTTGTGTTTCATTGGCCCTGAAAAGCCCCTAAGGGGAGCGGTCAATTTAGTATGTATTGTATTGTATTGTATTGTTCGTTTATTCATTCACTCACTCATTCTTTCGTTCAGTCATTTACTCATGTATTCATTCATCCACTATCCATTCAGTCAGTCAGTAGGTGAGTCAGTCGGCCCGTCCTTAATAGAGTGTTTTTTCATATGACGTCACAACGGCCACGTTGGAGGAGTGAAACAAAGAAACGGTGGCCATGTTGGAAGACGGAAATATTCTTTTGGGAATTGAACTCTATTTTTATGAAAATTTTCCTTTTGTTTTATTATGCAAATATGGTTGCAGGTCACATGAGCAAAAACACTCATTTTATGCACATAATTATTTTTATTCTCATAATTTTGTAGAAATTTAAAGAAAACGACAAAACTTTTGAAATTATAAAACATGTTTCGACAGAGACTTCTGTCATCTTCAGTTGATTAATGTACAAAGCGTTAAGTTGAATTTATAAGTACGGAAAAAAGTGCTAATTATGCCAGTAACAACGGAATGTACATAAAACGTGACGATGTGAGAATTAAAAGGATAGTTTTAGATTTACGTGATGCAGTTGTTGATTAAGAGAAGGTTGTTCTCTTTGTAGAAGTCGTGAATTATCACTTAATTCCAAACTATTAACGCTTACCTTCCAAACTATCCAAAAAACTTACACTAAAAATCTGTGCAAGATAATGAAGTTTCATAATTTTCTAAAATCAACAGATTGACAGGAGAAATAGAATGCAACGAGGAAATGATCAAATATCAAGAAGAAAGAATGGGTCAGTTTATGGAAGAAATCCAAAGCCTGGAAGAACGAATGATGTCCTTTCCCCCTACCCCTGCAACAACGAGTGTGATGAGTATGGCAGGTACCCAGAGGCGGGAAAGACGAAAAACGTCATTGCAATTGGGACTAGAGCCGCAGACTGCGAGACAAATGGTGGCTAAAGTAAAACAACAGTATGAAGCTGAGCTACAGAGTCTAAAAGATCACATGGCAAAAGAAAATCTGCGACATCAAGCAGAAATTAGGCGGCTTGATCATGATCACAAAAAAGACGTGCAGAACATTCACAAAGAAGCTCTGCTTTTGCTTCGAGCCCTGAACAGGTTTAAAGACTGTGTTGCAACTTTATTGGACAGAGAACGTAAGTTTTACATGCGTCGAGGGGCAATTTATCATCTCTCATAAGGTACACTTTGATTGGCTTACTACTCAAACCCAAATGAAAGATGCTAGACGATAAAAATAATAATTTGCCCTGAAAAACAATTCTATTAAAAATGAAGACTTTTTTTTTTTTAAATGCAAGTTTAAAGGATTAATTGAAATGCCCCCAGATATATTGACAGATACCCTTTTGGTGATTGTCTCGTGCAACCAATCTCATGGCTTCATTGTATTTAATTTGATCTGTCACTCATTTCAGACTTACCGCAAGAAGCGCATGCCATTCGGTCCCACGCACCATTGCCGCTGGACGAAAATTTCGGTGATACGCGACAAATGTTGGCTCGCATGGCTATTCTATCCAATGAAATGTTGATATCTGTAGAGCTGCATCTCTCCAGGGGACTGATGAGTAAACGACTGGGAATGAAGGTGAAAACTGATATAGTTACGATAATGGACTGGGGTGCGTACAGTCTAGAACAACTTAATAGTATTCACTTTATTTAAGTCTCAAATGTTTTGCATTGCATAACTGATCCACTACGCGAGTAGTGAACAAATCAATTTAAGGAGATTGAATCAAATCATAAAAGGGGAACTACACTGAGTACCCCTCCTGGAGAAGAGTGGAGAACCAACAAATTAATCCCTCTTCGCGTCTTGTCTGTAAACTGAATCAATCCCAGGCGGAGAGAGAGTGCTCTCGTCAATGTGCAAGCCCTGCTGCTCTAAATTTGGTCATTACTTTGGCCAATCACAACAGGCATAGGCATTTAAGGTGATTCCCTGGTGTTGCATTGCACAACCCTACTGCGCATAATTGCTCGCATCATTGCCGCGCGCATTCAGTAGAGTGCGACGTCTTCGTCTTTAAATCAAGGAGATTGAAAATCGGTTAAGAGGTCTATTGGGTATGAACGAGCCTCCAGCATCTAGACTTACATTTATTATTTTCTTGTTTTTCTAAAGGACACTGGTTATGTCAGAATGGATCAACAGTCAGCTGATTTCTCACAGAAAATGAAAGACTATGGATCAATGCAAATGGTAAAAGGGAAACGAGGCCGGGAACAATTTCAGGGGCAGCAGATGGAATTTCAAATATGGAGACTTCTAGAGGTACGCCACTAATACTGAATATGTAGATGGAGATCCGAAGTGTAGGACTCAACGTTTTTTGGCACATTTCAGGAGGGAAAAAGACAAGAGGTCATGGAACGAGTCCGAGAACTTATCGCTCAAATCACCACACACGAGAAAGAAATCCAATCCGTGAAAAAAGCAGGCGAGGAATCTTTCAAGAAAAAAGACGATCAGATGAAGAGAGTGTTGGCAAGAGAATCAGAGATAAAGAAAATGACTGAAGAACAGAAAACCATCATCAAGAACTTGGCTTCAATCTGGAAAAGTCGTAGAATCGGACAAAAGTACATTCGTAGACAGGATCAACAGAGAAATCTCAAACTACTCGAGGAAGCAATGAAAGAAAACGAAATACCTTCAGATCTTTATAAGGTATGGCGCAAAATTCTGACTGGTTCTTAATTGGAGGTTCCAAATAACGTGTTTGCAAGTACGCATTTTCATTGGCCCGTACATAAATCTCGGGCCATTTCTCAACCAATCAGAAGCATGTGCGACTCGCTAACATTCATTCCCCGCGCTTTCTACGAGTTCTAATCGGCTAATTGTTTGTGTTAATGTGCGAGGGTGACTTTCATCTTCTTTTGCTTCTTTTTTTCAAGCTCACAGTCTCAGAACCTTGATTTCAATTTTAATCATGTCTCTTCTATGCCTATTCACAGTCCACAAAGAAGCTTATAAAAGAGGCCATGGAATTCCCTCGAAAACGTTTAATCGAAATTGTGACAAAGTACGTACACTTTCGGAGAATGAAAGAAATAAACGATAACGTTCAGAGAATGAAGATGGAATCCAACATTGACGAGAGAGTGCTACAGGCGATGAGAGATGCAGAGGAAAGAATGCGTAAGGTAGCATCAATATTTGAATTGAGCATAGCAATAGCTGTGATTAAAATACTTTACTCTTCATATTAGGTTAATCTTCTCCACTGCAGATACACGATGAATCCGAACGACTCAAGTTTCCGTATGGATAATTTTTTTTTCTAAGGGGCAAAACTAGAAATATTAATTGTTGCGGAAGAAAGAAAATGTTTAGGAATTACCCTTGAACCATATTTGCTTAACGGATGACAATTTTATCTAGCAAAGAAATCTTGCTCAGTTGAATTGATTTCTCTTGCAGCAATTTTTTGACCGAACCTGAAGTGTCCGCGACAATTATGCCTTGGGTAGGACAGGATAGACAAACCCTCGGATGAACCACCCTACAGGCAGATATTGAGTTAATTATTGATAATTGATAATAATAATAATAATAATAATAATAATAATGATAATGATAATGATAATGATAATGATAATGATAATGATAATGATAATGATAATGATAATGATAATGATAATAATAATAATAATAATAATAATAATAATAATGTAACCTTTCACTTAACGAATATCAGGCAGTGTTGGGTCTCTTTGCAAAGAGTTTAATCGTTTAATAAATTTGCGGTCGTTTCGCCCACAAGTCAGTTACTTCACTTGTGTAGGCGAATCGAGTAAGTGTGCACAATCCCTGTCTCGGGAATCCCTTGATTGTGGACAAAACGACTGTATACCTTCAAAGCACCACTGTATGCAAATTACGTATGACAGAAGTTTGAACTGCGGAAGATCAGCAAATTCCGGAATGTTTCTTAAGCAGTGACATAAAGAAAGCCTGTATGAAGAACACTGAGCTTCCAGCTATTGGTAATCGAGCACCACAACGGTATTGTGGAGGTCATGGATTCAAATTAAGGGCGTCTAGCCTGGACTTTACGGGATTTCCTCGGTAACGTTCGTAACTGTAATCATCTACAACTCTTAGCAAGGTTTTCTTTCTCTTGCGCAGCAAAAAGAAACATGGCGATTGAAAAAGGAGACATTAATTAAAGAACGCGCGGACATCTTGGATCGCTTACATCAAGCGTAAGTAATTAGCTGAAATTCTCTAGAGAGCACGAGGAACAAAAACCAGACGAAACTTTTTTAGAATAACTCATAATTTGAGTTAAAGACACCATCTATACCCAATAAATAGCAACTGCAACAAAGGGGCATATGTACTTGAAAAATGACAACAACAATATTCTGACTGATGGATCTCTTCCTCGTCAAATTGCTTTAGACCTGAACTAAAACGGACGAATAAATTAGAGTTTTGCCGCATGGTTCAGCTATCTGGATTTGCTGAATTTCCCCGCCAAACCTTGCTTTGTTTTTCCTTTTTTCCTGTATAGCATCATAGTTTCTGGAATGGTTGCAACCTTCCAATCAGTGCGGAATTAATAACCTGAGAATTAGGCCCTTGGGGAGGGGGAGAGGAGAGGCCTGGTACTCAGTGAGGTATAAACGTGTTCTCAGTTTTCAGTTGTTATTGCCCCAGACTCATTTTCTTTTGTGTTATCTCCAGTTTAACTCAAGTGCACGAAGAAACGGGGCTCCTGTTGACCAAACCGATGGACTTGATTCCCCGACTAGAAGATATTAAGGAAGATGTAAAGGAGATAAAAGAAGAGGATATCTCGAATGCCGTTAATATTCCCAAGGAACGAGCAAAACTACGCAAAGAGCAATTGCAGGCTCAAGCTGTCAAAGACCAACCTCTAACCACTGTGGATGGTACAGGAGTCACAAGTGAAGGCCTCCAGGGGGCAACATGGAAGGTAATTGAAACAAGAGGAGAATAGATCCTGAAAAATAATCACATTTCCTGTGATGCAGCCTTCCGTTGTTTTTGTTCGAAAAATGCAAAGGGACAGCCTAAATGCAAGAAATCATATGCAAACAGAATTCTTCCGACACGAGGTGCCCTGGTAAAATCTGACAATTCCCTTTTTTTCCAAGAATAAGTCAAGTGTTTGGTTAATGCAGCCTTTTATCTTAACTTGAAGAGCAAAGTTTAGGGGACACCCCACTTTCCGACGTTAATTGCCTGTATTCCAAGACACGGGTGACGTTGAACTTGGGGAGAAAAGTAACGCTTGTCAAAATCGGCGTTCATCTAATTACGCCGGCGAACTTCCGAACATACCCGGAGCATATGGAGCCGTCGGAACCTGTCGGTTAGTGCGCGGCCTTGGTGCATAAGGTCCTGAGTTCGATCTCCGGATCTCACATCCTTGTTTCGACTTCTTTCCTTTCAGTGTAGCCTAAGTAGCTTTAAATACCCTTAAAACGGAGCACTGATGGAAAGAGGGGGGTAAAATGAGCGCGCCGTCGGCTTCCTGGGAGAGTACTCTCTAGAGAGTAAAGCAACTTCCGACGTTAAATAAGGTGTACCATTATGTTTCCCAGTGGTTTCCTTGGTATAAGACAAGGGGCTATCCACCCGAATTGTTCACATTCCTTCTGAAATCACTTCTCATAATCAATTTCAGGTCACGTCCACGTTTCCCCCTGCGATGATTACCACACCCAAACTTCTGCACATGGACATTAATCGCAGCCGTTCTGTGGCTCAAGAGTAAGCTATTACCGTGATAATGCAACCTGACTTGATGCTACTGTTCGTCCGTTTTTCTCTGATAGTATATTTGCCCTCAGAATCAGTGCAGTCTTAGCGATGTACTTTTTTCATTATGCTCCAGTTGTTTCCTTTCCCGTAAGAAAAGTTAATTTTGTATTTTCCTAAAAACCCTGAACGCCTACCTAACCCCTCATTACGCCAATGTTATTGTGGCCTCCACATTTGTAACTTCAGTTTTTATGTGGTTGCGTGGAAACGATGACTCGTTTTTCGCAAATTGTAAGTAAGTGAAGCAAAAACCCAGTAGTTGGAAAATTATGGATCAAAGCAACCGAAATGCAGACGAACATTTCTCTACATTTTCTTTTCCTTTCAGAGTTTTATTGCGTTTAAGCCAAGGATCTCTGGATAAAAAGTCAGTGAGTCTTCCCCCAGCAACCTTTTTCCCATCGCTATATGGTTACTACAAAAGACCGGATGACGGCATTCGAAAGATCCGAAGCGAACCCTCTGCTAAGCCAAAGAACACCATTAGAACATTGAGATCGAAAGTAAAGTTCCTTCCTCCCATTGCAACGCTTTACCCTGGAGACGAACAAAAGGACAAGGATATTTCTTAATCGTATTTTACCGTTGTAACTTTTCATCACTTATTTTTGGATTTCTGTTAGATATCTTACGGTGTACGCCCTTTAGGCCAGCAGACCGATAAAGACAATAATAAATGCACTTGTCTCGATTTTGCCGAACTGTCACGATTGGTGAGTTCGTCTTCGTTAACAATGTGAATAAATTGGCCCAGAATTCCATGAGTAGGAGCCTCTCTATGCAGTACTATATCCTAGAGTCAACCTTTGCGCGTATCTTTCTGTTTTTAGAACCAACCATTCAGCAGGAGTCACATTTCCTTCAATTTTACACAATTTGCATGCATTGTTTGTGCTATTTTTGTCTTCGTTTGACAATAAATTTATTCTGATTGGCCACTGTAAAAAGTACGTGCAAAAAAAAAAAAAACAGTATCAATATTTACCCTCAGATTTTTATTGAACCAGGGACTACCTGGAACAAATTCAGCAAGTGGTCAGAACGTGTCTTGAACCCGGGATCAGAGATGCAGAGACGAAGAACTCGTGGCGTTCTAAACATTGAGAGATACGCGCAAAGGTTGCCTCATAGGGCAGCTTCATAGGGCTTGTATGGGAGACTCATGGGCTACTGATTGGGTTAGTCATTCCTCGTCCGTTGACAAGGTGACATGTTTGTCTAGTTTCAGTGAAAGCCAAGTTACCACCTCAGTCATCTTGCAATAAACCCAACCTTAATTTGAGAGGGCGTTAGCCCTCGAAATCTTCACTTCTTATTGCGTTCGCTCTCATCTTGGGTATCCTGCGCATACGGTGAGCTTCAGCAAGTTTTGGTTCGTCGCTTTTTCAGAGCCATCTAATTTCGACCCCAGAGCTCTTCTCTTGACTGAGGGAGAGAAGAGCTCCGGGGAACCCTGAAAGAAAGTGTCTTCTCATTGGTTTTCGTGAAGAACAATCAAAAGCGTCTCTAATTGGTGCGTTCATGTTAGCACGAGGAGTGAGCGGGAGCCGTGAGGTTCAAATAGCCAATTTTTGGCTATAAGAAGCCTACGGCGCATGTTCCCCTGCACACAGTTTCCCAGAACCTTGGCTTGATCCGAGGCTCTGATGACGAGAATGAGCGCCATCTTGAATAAGTCATATGCGCATGCGCATCTCGGCAAACGACGATTGCGCAGCTCGTGATTGTTTGTGTTGAGTCCCCATGGCACCAATTTTGGTAAGGGACATTTATAAGTGTCTAATCTTCTAGCGCTGTAGAGCACTAATCGGGGACACTGTAAATTGAAATTAACAAGTTAACGCAAATCAAATAAACTTTTGCTTTTTGAGGAGAGGGAAAACCGGAGTACCCGGAGAAAACCTTTCGGTGCAGAGTAGAGAACCAACAAATTCAACCCACATATGACGCCGAGTCTGGGAATCGAACACGGGCCACATTGGTGGGAGGCGAGTGCTCTCACCACTGCGCCAGCCCTGCAATGATCACTCAACTTAAAAATATTTCAACAATTCAGTTTTTGTGAGATCATCACTTGTGTACTCCATTTACTTTCCAGTTTTAGCTACATTCCACAAGCCTCACATATTAATACTTCCGATAGACAAAAGGATCCACATTGACCTGTGCTGTTTATCCCAAAGACGAGTTTTTATGATAGGGTTCTTGACAATATGGATACTTCCTTGAGGACGTCAAGACCTAACGCTCATTTTGAAAATAAACGTTTCCTTAATGCGTAATGCGAAACGTTCACATTGTGTTTCATCATAGTTTCGTGTCTTGCTATACACAAATTGGTCTCAAATTTAAAGGATCATGTTAAAACTAAGCTACCTTCCGAATGATAACACTATGTTTTGATAACTCAGGGTAACATAAGCCAACAAAAACTGAAAATTTCTTGTGAGGCAGAAGCACTAAGGATCCCAAACATTCCCTGTAAGTGTTTGTGAAGATTTAAAGTGCCCCTAACCCCAAAATATTTTTTGCACTAAAATGAATCTTTGCACCTGTTGGAAACGCATTGCGGCCATTTTTTCCTTTTTCTAACAAATCCTGCCTTTTTATAGGCTTCAAAACTTGCGAAAAACCAAGTAGAAGGGGAGTGGGTCTATTCCTGATTTGACGTCACAAACTACTTTGCATGCATGTTTACAAAGAGTTTAATGCAATGTAAATCAGTTTGTGGCCACAATGCGTTTCCAACAGGTGCATAGATTCATTTTAGTGAAAAAAAAATATTTTGGGGTTAGAGGCACTTTAAAACAAAATTGCACAACCCGGTTAGGTACATCGTATATCAGGCACAAATTTTGTAGTTATCTTATTATTCAATGCAACTTCAATAAGAAGTGCTGATTTGTTGGAAAATTGACTACAGAAAAAATGACCTCATGCTAACAAGGCAAACTTTGCAAACAAAGACACCCCCGCAGTTCCCAATATTATAAGTTTGTAATCAAGTTTGTTACTAGAAAACCCACTTCACACTGACCAATCAAGACCATAGTAGCTTTTCATGTGCTTTTATTAGTTCACATTGTTTTGATGATGAGAAAGGTCAGTTTCCTCCACCACCTGTTTGACGTGGTCCACCAGTTCCTGGACGTGGAGCTTGAGGATTGCCATTCTTAAAAAAATAAAATTGTCAAAAATAAATGAATTACCTTTATAACCCCTGAACTACTATCAAGCGTTATACATGTTTTTCCAAACTTTACAAGCTCTTAAATGATGAATGCTTGTCACTATCACAAAATTTTCGAAAATGATTGGTTATCAAAAGCCCTGATTTCAGCCTTAATAGGTCATCTTCTCGTATTTTGTGAAAGTAAAACTTACGATTAATTGATAACAGGACTTGTGTTGTACAATTCAGGGAGTAATTGTGCTCGAAATTTCAAAATTATAGGCATCAGGCAAACTTACTTGCTCGTTTACTCTCTAAATCATAACCATTAGAATTTTCTCAAATTTGATTGGTGCATTAACTGCTTTATTTTTCACTAATTACTGGTATTGTGTAATTGGAACTGTAATCGGAAACTTGGCTGTAATTGGACACCTGTAATCGGACAGTTACATCAGCCAATCATATTAAGTGCACTCAGCTTAATCCACCAATCACAGAATTTATCACAATAACCATAGCAACAACCACTTACCCTACCAAACTGGGGATTTTCCAAAATGGACAAATTTGTAACATTAGACAGTGAAAAAGGAATGCATATTTTTCCTTGGACATTGTCATGGTTATGATGAATTGGTAATAGGACTTCGTGTCATCCAATTCGGTCTGTAATCATACTCGTGATTAATTACAAAAATCAGACTCCTGCAGATTTTGTTAATCACTCGTATGATTACAGACCGAATTGGACTCCACTCAGTGTTATCATTACTATTGATAGAGTATTGCACTACACCTCATCCAATCGGAGCTAAAAATGAAAACGAAAATGGCAGCAAACTTACCCTACGAGGAAACCTTGGAGGTGGAACTCTGATTTTTCTGTCTGCCTTTGAGCGATTCCTGACAACCTTTGAGTGAATTGCACAGCTCACACAATAGTGAAGTTTCACATATAGTTTGGGAAGAGGGTACACTATAATGAAGAAATTCAACCATCAATCCACAAGCCACCAAAAGGCTTTGGAAGTTAAATAAAGGATGAAAGGAACTGTGCTTGAGGCCATAGCACTAGCACTAGCACCAGCACAGTGAAGTCCATTGGACACGTACAAAAACCAACTACCGTAAACACTAGTGTATAAGCCACACTCGTAGATAAGCTGCACCCCTTATTTTGCTGATCAATGTTAAGCAGTCAAAAACTATGAACTCTCCATTCACCCCTTGACCCCTGGGGGTGCGACTTAACATATTTTACTCTGTCTAATACCAGACGATTTAACTTGTTAAATGGGGGCATCCTCGGGCGTTTGAAATGTCAATGGGTTAAGCAAGGAAAAAAAACCTTCAAGAGCTTTAGCAGACCCCAAACCATGCTATTTATGTCTTCCAAAAGAAAATAGAAACTGATGGTCTCATAGATAAGCCACACCCCCAATTTATGGTCCAAAATCTGACCAAAAAGGTGTAGCTTATACATGTATACAAGTGTTTACGGTATTTTTCTTTATTGTATGAATAGCCCCATGAGCGGACAAGAAGAACCAAATCCTGGGCTGTGATTGGCTACGTGAGTGGGCAAGATATTGATTTCTCGCTTGGTCCCGCAAAATCAAAGATCATTTTTTAGTTTTATCCCATATAATAAGTCCTTTATTGACCAACATTGTTTGGTTAAGATGGCTGCATATTGGCCTCATTCTTTTTTTGCATGTTTGTCTCAGTCCATTAACATGCAAAATAAAAAACAAGCCATCTTGACCTCACGCTTAGTCAATAACCCATATATCCAGCCTGACTCAACTCAGTCGATCAGACTGTGTCCAGAGGTTTCAATAACAGTTGACATTTATGACTTGTTTGAGTAGAGTAACCAAATGTTGTCATTGTCAAAATGATTTTTAATCTAAGGGTTAAAAGGATCTGCCTTTAATTACATTGATTTGGGAAAAAAGTAGCTGACTTTTCTGAGTGAAGTAGATGACACTTTTCATCGGCTGATGGGTCTCACTGAAACCACAGAGTGTTCTATTCCATGACCAGGCAAAATTTATGTCTCCCTCACAAAGTTTTCACCAAGTAATGAACTTTTAATTCTTTCAGTGAAGAGTACAGCTGTAATTTCAATCCTTGTTCTACAAGCTCATATTCGGTATTAGTATAAATACACAGGTGATTATACAAAATCGCGTGCTCTCATTGGCTCGCTATGTCGGATTATCAGCCGATAATCACCTTGACTGACAAAATGGCTGCCAGTAGTCGTTTTGCCACTGTAAGTGAAGATGATTTCGCGTAGAAATGTTTTTTTTTCTCTTTTTTGAAATAATCACCTGTGTATTTATACTAAAACAATTATTCGCCTCAGGCTCAGTGATTATAGGTGAATATTCACCTTGACTTCGTCTTGGTGAATATTCACCGATAATCACTTCGCCTTTGGCGAATAATTGTTAAATATCATATGGGCATTAACGCTTGCTTTTCATTGTGTTCACTGCCATCACTCACTTTATGCCACAAAGAGAAAACAACAAATGATTGTGAACTGCTGTTACCAAGCAGCCTGCTCAAGAGGGTCCAGAGAAGTTTTCTGGACTGGGTCTCATCAACCTTTCTGGACATGCTCACATCACCTTGCGATGTGATTTTCTACAGAAGGGCCACAGTGCATGTTGTACCCTCCTTTTAAATAAAAAAAAAACAGCATTACCATCGTATACACTTGCATCAGCTATATCCCTCACAGCAGCTGCCTCCACAATGTTCCTGATCACAAACTTCTTGATTGCTTTGTCCTTAGGGACACATCGTGCACAGTTTGTACAACGCACAAACTTGACATGACCACGCCCATGCTTGCTGCGCCCCCAATTACGTCTCTTCTTAGTCTGTAAAATTCATGTAGAACACCAAAACAAAAGGAGCTTAAAAAAATGGACTGTCAAAGACCTCAAACTACCGGTAGTTCTTCTGTTACAATGTCATCTATACACTATAAAACACACTATAAAAGGGTTGCTTCACGCAATGCTTTTGTTTGAATTCATTCTTGAAAGCACAACTGATTAATTATTTCAACATGGTGATCAACACACAGCAACAGAGACAAAAGCCCTAAAATATATTTCTAACGTGAAAAAAAGGGACCGCAGATTACAATAAAGAACAACAGATAACATTTTATGACATGTTACCAACACATAAGGGGCTTTTTTATTGCACAAATTATCACAGAGCTTGATTTGCCTCCACGGTTCATTGATAAATCATTTGCCATGTGCATAAGGCACTACACCTTTTATAGTGCGTCTTCGTGTTTAAGCTATGTGTTGTGAAATTAAAAAAAAAATGGTGTCAGAGTTATCATACAAGAAATAACAGAAGTCTACAAATTCACCTTTGGTCTCAAGCCAAAGTCTTGCAATTAACCTTTTTAGATACAGACCTTATTCGCTTATCACAGCACTTACATTGCGATAATATGCAATGACTAGTCTGCATTAAAATAAGAGAAGCAATGATGCATTTGCCAAAGCAAGGTCAACAAAGCCCCACTTCTATTAACCCATCTACTCCCTGAACCGTCCCGCCAACTGAGTGATGCCTGCAAATGTTGGTTTTTGAGGAGAGGGGAAAACCGAAGTACCCGAGGAAAAACCTCTCGGAGCAGAGTAGAGAACCAACAAACTCAACTCACATATGGTGTAGAATCCGGAAATCGATCCCGGGCCACATTGGTGGAAGGCGGGTGCTCTCACCACTGCGCCAGTCCTGCTCCCTAATATATCTATCTCATTCCACTTTCCAGCTTAATTAACCCATAGACTTGACAGATTTTCCTGTCTAACGTCAGACGATTTTACTCGTCAACTGAGGGCCTGCTAAGGTACCTGAGGAGCGAGTGGGTGAAAAGGGATGTGTTAGAAAGGAATATATATTCAGTAGAAGCTGAGTGGAATTTGAAAACGGATTCATTGCTATTTCATTCCAAGAAGTTATTACTCGAAGCAAAACGACCATCCAAGATCAACTTTTTAGTGCAAACAAAGCGAAGGAAAGGTGAAAGATACTGAAAATATAAAATTAAGCTAAAGATAACGTGGTTTTCGTCAAAGTAAAGCTAATATAGGACATATACTTAGGATGAATTATTTCTCAAAGTATTTCAATCAGTATGTCAACACTAATGTGCACTAGGATAGACAAGTAAGGCTAAGAAACGCTCACAACAGCCCTAAATGCAGTAAATGCGAAGAAAACCATGAACATATTCGGTGAACATTTCTCAAAGACCCACCATTTTGAATGTGGAGAAGGAAAGAGAACGCACGCGTGTGGCCCCTGATATTTGTCTGAGGCCACCCCTAAACTGTCTTATAAAATTATTGCGGGCCCCAACTACTTAGTAGTCGTCTTTTTTCGGAGGACCGACATAAGAACGAACACTTCCGTTCAAAGCTCGGGTTTTGCCACGAACGACTGTTTCATCATTTACGTCCATTCACGTGGTTTTGGAAAATCAAGATGGCGGCTTCATTCTTCAACAGGCTTGCAGGTCTCGGAGTTGGTGTTGCAGCGGTTGGCGGGGTTGTAAACACAGCTCTTTACAATGGTAAGAAATCTTTGTTTACTGTTGTTGAAGTTTCGCAGCTATTGGAGAACAATGGCGAAAAATGTGGGGAGGGAGTTTAGTTTATCTGATATTGAGATCAACGTATACAGTACATGATTCATTGCACATGAGCTTGTAGTGTACATATGATTTTCCACTGCAAGCATGCTCTCGTTTTAGCTTGTTTTCTTTGACTCTGAATAAGATTCAATATGAAGTTGTCAAGATTTATTGTATTCCTTAAAAATATTATTTTGTCCTCTGTTTCTTTGAATGGTTTAAAATAAAGTGGTGAAATTTTAAAAGCCATTTCATCAGACGTGTGGATCGATTAGTTAATCCTTTTACACTGAAGAAGTGCCTCCATTGAATATTAAAATTGACTGTCATTAGCCAGATTGAAATTCATTCGTTGCACTTTTTGTGGGTAAAAGGATTTTGAGCTGAATTGTCAAATACCCTGCAAAGTGATCCCAATAAAACTTTGGCTACAAAGAGAACCCAACATCCAGACTCTCTGACAGAGGGAGCTATGCATGGCAGGCTGTAGCTTGAAATTGCATTGCATGACACATGTGTACAAATTATCTCTCAATTTTAAACT
Organism: Montipora capitata; assembly: GCA_949126865.1. Classification (NCBI taxonomy): domain Eukaryota; kingdom Metazoa; phylum Cnidaria; class Anthozoa; order Scleractinia; family Acroporidae; genus Montipora; species Montipora capitata. Next base: position 29,762,053 of record OX421458.1, on the reverse strand, counting down.
ACATCGAACAAAGACTTGTGACAGCCATAATGCTCGGATACATGTATAAGGTGTACTTTGTTCTTAAGGCATCCAACAACAAAATGGAGCATTCTCTGGTCATATACACGCAGCCATGTAGTAGTCTTGCTGTGTAGTTCCCTACATGCATAGCCATGCAGCCCTGGTTTTTAAGGTTCTTTTCCAACTAGTGGGAGATTTGGAGGAAGTAACTTTTTAAAATTAAACCTTCATCACTTTTTTTGTTATTAGTGGAAGGAGGCCACAGAGCTGTTATATTTGATAGATTTCAAGGTGTTAAACCTGACGTGGTTGGTGAAGGTACACACTTTCTCATCCCATGGGTCCAGAGACCAATCATATTTGACATTCGCAGCAGACCAAGGAATGTACCTGTTGTAACTGGAAGCAAAGGTTGGACTGTCAATTATAATCATTGATGAAATTACAGACTATTTTGAAGGATTTTCAAAATGTGTCTTGCTTATAAAATAGAACAGGAGATACAGAGTCCAATTGTAAACGTTTTTGCTTCTTTCTATTTGTGCTTGAAATCCTTTTGTCAACCCTGAGAAATGAAAAAGAGCTAACTTGTTTTTAGCCTGGAAATCAAATGAAATAAAATATTATTTGTACGCAGGCTTAACTGCCAGCTGGTTGGCTCGGTGATTTTCAGTGTTGTTTGAAACAAAAAAACACCTGCAAGCCTTGTTTTGTGCCTGCCATGGTGTGCAGGAGTCAATTTCTTGAATCAGTAACTTTAAAAGGAATAGGAACCTGTAAAACAGCAGAGCGGCTCTTCACTACTTGTTGTCTAATCAACTTGAAAGTTAAACAATAATTATTAATAAATGAAGTTCCACTTGAGAATCAACTTTTTTTTGCTGTTTCAGAAACTTTTTATTGTAAAAGGCTGAATCTCTCAACCACTTTACCTTGCAGATTTACAGAATGTTAACATTACTCTTAGAATCCTGTTTAGACCTCAACCTCAGGTTTTACCCAAAATGTACATGAATCTTGGTGAGGATTATGATGAGAGGGTTCTGCCATCAATCACCACTGAAGTTCTCAAGGCTGTTGTGGTAAGGTTTCCTGGCTGCTTTGAATGCATACAAATAAAGCAAGGAATTCATTCACAGTTGATGTGCCCTTCCTTGAAAACCTGTGGTTTAAATTGTGCTCCGTTAAATTTTGCTTACTAGGCTCAGTTTGATGCTGGAGAACTTATTACACAGAGAGAAGTGGTATGTGTTTCTTATGAAAATGAAAGCACATGTCCTCTTACAGACTGTAAATGAGTGTCAGAAAGCCAAGTCCATGTTCATTTTAATTTGACATGAGGCCAGGGGCCTGTTTCTCGAAAGTCCCAAAAACATTTCGGGCCTGAAACGCCATTTGTGAAAGTGCCAACCGCTTGTTTTGAAAAGTCGATCTTTTAACATGTTTTCAAGCTAACTAAAAGAAACATGTCCGTGAAGTTTGACGTTTTAAATCCTCTCCGTTCTTGAGATACGAAGGGAATTTTGACACCCGAAAATGGCCCGTAAAGTTTCATGACTTTCAAGAAACAGGCCCCAGGTCACACAGAAGCCACTAAGGAGGACCCACACAGCTTCAGCTTATCCAAGCTTCTGCACTTATGCTTAGAATACACCTAATTAGATTTATGCCCAATTTTGACATTGAACACAAAGTGTCCTTGCTATCTATTTCCAACAATAAAGTAAGGGTTAAAGTCCCCATTAACCCTTTGACTCCCACGCCAACCTGAATGGGCCATACTAAATATTTTACCCTGTGTAATGCCAGACGATTTTATTCATCAATGGGGAACCCCTGGGAGTCAATGGGTTGAACAATGACAATGGTGACGGCAACAAGAACGTCACAAATTTGCATATTTAGTTGGCAAAAACAATAGCTTTGCACACCCTGCACATGTGTTTTTCACTTTTGTCCATTTCTTTGCCGTTGCCTTCAAAACAACAATGTGAAATAGCCAAATTTGAGGTTTAATCAAGGGTGTCAGCACTTGAAGATAAATTATTTTCATTTGCTCCCCTAAATTAAGCGCCGTTACGATAAGTATCATTCTTGAGGAACTACCACACCCCTGTCGTATTAATAACACGCATTTATATTTTGAGATGACGTTCTCATTGCTGTCACCATTGTCGTTGCTTAGGCTCCCTATTAATTGTCTGTATTCTGGGAAATGAGTGATGTTGAAGTTGGGCAGAAAAGCAAGAGGACATGTATATTCCGTGACGCTCATGGAAATCTGTTTGCCTCTAATTAGAGGCATTTCTGGCCATGTCTGAATAAAACAACATGCTGACATAGCTTGTCCTTGCCTTCAGCCTTCAGTGACCCTGGAGTCAGGAATCTGGCATGCTAACCACTATATACTTCCATGCCACCTCCCTTTTGACAAATTAATGTCTTCAGAATTTTTTTTCAAATTATGAAATGCAGATGCAAGGTTGTGTTGTCAACTCCAGCTCCAATTTAATTTGAAATGTTGTTGTTCATTTTGAGATATTTTATTGGAAAGGCAGTTTTCATTATGTTTATTAGGATGCTTCTTTTAAGTACCAGATCAAAAGGGTATACATGTAGTGAAAGCAAATCTACTAGTACTTGTTGGTTTACTGGAAAAGCGTAAGTTGCACTTGAGGTGCTTATAATAACTTAATGGGAGACTCGTAAATATTTCTAGAGGCAGGTGAGAATGATAAAACAATTGTTATTTGCTGAAGGCGAGATGAAACATAATAATTTTGTTTTAGTATATTTGCATAGGTGATTATTTGAAAAATACGCATTTTCTTTAAAAACCACCAATTTCTTCGTCTGTCACCTCGACAAAATGTCTTCTGGCCATTGTGAAAAAACCGCTTAGGTGATTATCACATAATAATCACTTCAAGTACAACCAGTCAGTGCAGAGAATTTTCGATAATCACCTATGTTATTATACTAATACCAAATATATGTACAGACAGAGAGCTTTCTAATGACATAGGTGTTAAGGGTGATTGTGTCATTAAATTTTCAGGTTTCTCAAAAAGTTCAGGAATCCTTGACTGAACGAGCAGCAAGTTTTGGACTTATTTTGGATGACATTTCCTTGGTGAAGATCCTTTATGATAACAAAAATAATAATAATAATAATTTTATTTCGAAAATTGCAGTGTGCTTGTATAAAAATTAATGAAACATGTTTATCCTATCATTGTCATGACGGACATTGAAAAATTTACGCAAATTAATAAAAGTGCTGAAAACATCAGTCATGACTCAAAAAACTTTGAAAGTAAAAATAATTTTATTTTAAGCCCATATTTAAAATATGGAACAGACACAGCATCTTTTAGGGAGAGAGAGAAGGGCATTCCAAGGGGACGATGCACAAAAAGAAATGTCTGTTGACTGGATGTGCTAGAGTTGGAATGGTATAAAGGAGTGATGGGGAGAATGAATGTAACCCATGTGGTGGATGGTATTTTTGCAAGAGGGAGATGAATATTATTGGACTGGAGAATCAGTGATCTCACTTTATTATCAGTTTTATGCCCAGTTCAATAAATAGAGAATATTACATGGCCGTGCTGAGATACAAGTGTTAAAAAATGCAAACAAGTGAAATTTTTATCAACACAAGAAGAGAAATTTTGTATCTCCAAGTGGTCATGTAATGTTCTGTTTATTATTATTATATATACACCAATGAAATACCAAATCATTTCACTTTAAATATTTTTTGTAGTCCTAATGTAGAACAACAGTGCAATTTATTATGTAACCATAGCAATGGTAATCTTTTTCACATGTGAAGATAACACATGGCAGATCACGGCCGCCATGTTTGTGCCCCTAAACAAAGAAACAGCGGCCATATTTGTGTTCCCATCCAATCCTCCGGGAATTGAACTCTTTTATTATGCAAACGTTTTCTTTTGTTTCCGTTGAAAAACATGGCTGTTGATCATGTGCATGAAAACCAACAATATGATACATGTAAGAAGTAACATTTTTGAATACAAGATTGAAAACTTTGATTTATTAATGATATTGTGACCCAGATTTGTTACCTAATTTTTTTTGTCTGGCGAAAATTTAAATATTGGGGTGAAACAAAACCATAATTGATTCTTTTATTCCAAGATAAAAATATTTAGACTATCTTGTCTCACTTTTCACTTTCAGACACATTTGACTTTTGGAAAAGAATTTACAGAGGCTGTCGAATTGAAGCAAGTTGGTGAGTATGTTGTTCCTTAATTGTAAATGCTCTGCAGATTTATCCATATATTTATAGCAACTTATAAGAACTTTTATTGTTGACTTGTGATTTCCTTTTGTGTAGCTCAACAGGAAGCAGAACGTGCAAGATTTCTTGTAGAGAGGGTAAGCTGAAGGATTTCAGTTTTAAATTTTGATGAGGTAGTAGTAATAGCAGCAGCAGCAGCAGCAGTAGCAGTAGTAGTAGTAGTAGTAGTAGCAGCAGCAGCAGTAGTAGTAGTAGCAGCAGCAGAAGCAGCAGCAGCAGCAGCAGCAGCAGTAGTAGTAGTAGTAGCAGTAGTAGTAGTAGTAGTGGTAGTAGTAGTAGTAGTAGTAGTAGTAGCAGCAGCAGCAGCAGTAGTAGTAGTAGTAGTAGTAGTAGTAGTGTCATATATAGATAAATAATTATTATTAGTGTTGCCTGTAACAGACTATTTAGCCACAAAAGTGCTGTTTATCTGTGAAATTTAGTATTTTTGTCAGTAGTTAGTTGAGTCCTGTTCAAGATTCAAGTTCTCCCAAGAAGGATCTGAACCTGAGCAAATTGCCCGTGTATAAGCAGCACCAGTAGATAAATGGAGATAACTGAGTAGCAAGTTGTCCTGAAGAGAAACTGCACTCCATATCCAGCGTCTCATTTTTACATAAAAAGGTGCAGCTTATACATGGCGTTTTACAGTAGATACAATATTGCGGTACAGGAACTACAAATAGCTTTTTGCAGGGTTAAAATATGTATATTTTTCTCAACAAAATTCATATTAATGCACAGGAGAAGTAAGGCATGGGCAGAATTTGAGTCAAATGGCTAATAAGCCAAGCTGGCCTCATCTTGGCTTTCACAGCCTCTGTGTTTTTTGCCGGAGAGGGTGGGTTTTTTGCTTCTGTGTTGCTTTAGCCCTTTGGAAGACCATGATGGAATTATGCGTTTTCACATGACGTCACGGCTGCCATGTTGGTGATCCAAAACAAAAAAAAAATGTCGGCCATGATGGTGTACCAAACAAATCCTCCGGGAATCGAACTCTATTTTTATGCAAATACTTTCTTTTGTTTTGGTAATCCAATATGGCTGCTGGTCACGTGAGTGAAAACGCTCTATACTTTCACTTGATCCTGTAAAATAGACACGACAAACTTGTTTTTAGTTTACTGCGGCTTTGCGTTCATTTTGAGTTTGGTTTTTGGGGTGGCAAACCAGTGTATATAATAATATTAAGTCTTTGTTTTGTTAGGCTGAACAGCACAAAAGAGCTGCCATTATCACAGCTGAAGGAGATGCCAAAGGAGCTGAGTTGTTAGCTGATGCATTTAAAGAAGCAGGCGAGGGACTGGTAGAACTAAGAAAGATTGAAGCTGCTGAGGAAATTGCAGACAAGTTATCGCGTTCGCGGAATGTTGCATACTTACCACATGGACAGAATATGCTGTTGAATTTACCAGTTGGACGGCAGTAAAAGTAGGATGGAAAAGTGCAGAAGCGAATGAACTTCTAAATAACATAACTTCCACTGAACAAAGTTTTCGTCTTGCTAGTAAAGAGTCTGCCCTATTTTCAGATTTTCGAAAGTACCGGCCGGCACTTGCAGCCAGGTGCGAGCAAAAATAGGCCTTATGCATGATTGCGGCATACGCTCAAAATTCACCACCAAGCCTTGTTTGCACAAAAATTTTCGCATCATCTGGACATGCAATAGGCCATTTCCGAGTTCACGTCTACCTCGTCTTCAAGGCGAGTCTAAGTGCGAAGAATTAGTTTTAATTCATATACAAGATAGAACTAATTACCATCACAAAAACTGTGCACTTAGACTCGCTTAAAAGAGGAGGAAGACGTGAACTCGGAAATAGTCTATACTGTTCCCACGTGGGTTTTCTTTTCAAGTTTGCTCCTTTGGGATTTAGCTCATGGTAAATTTAAAAGTTTGATTTTCGAATTCGAGTCTTGGTGGTGAAATAAGGTAGTCGGACGTCATCACCCCATAAGGGCTATTGCCAACATGTGCTTTCCTTGGTGGGTTACTCGGCTCTGCTGTTTGTGAAAATACCTTCGGTACTCAATTTGTTATTAGGCTGACTTTTTCATGCAGCAACCGACTGCAAAATTATTTGCCAACCTTGTCCTTTTTACATTTCTTTTTCCTGGCAATCCTGCATGGACCTTGCTTGTTTCTTTTCGTTTTTACGTGTGATATTATTGTTCCCGCTTTGATCTTTCAAAGGTTTTCCACACAAGATATGTTTGGAATTTCTGTCTGGTAGCAGGTCTCATTCGACTAACAACTTAGTTGATAGTGGATTTAAGCTCTCATCTTTCGGTAATTGCTCTTTAAGCAATCGAAATAGTAGGTACAGGAGCAGGACTTGACCGGAAGCTGTTTGTCATACAAAGAAAAAAACACTTCATAGGATGGTCGTTAATTTTTGTTAATTTAAATGGGAAATCATGTAATAAATACGTGCCCAAAACAAAGTTTTGGTTTCTCCTTGAATGTAAAGTTTCACACACAATTCAGTTACAGTGCTTAAAGTGCATGGGTTTTTCACCACTGGTCTCCAAAAAAGGACTGGACCGTGCATAAACTTGTTTGAAGCGAAACACAAGAAAATGTCGGTGGTCATCTTGTTGGAATCATCTTGAGATCTCGGCATAAGAGGAAAGTAATACATATGGGTTATTGACCAAGCGTGAGGTCAAGATGGCTGGATATTGGCCAAGTTCTTTTTTTGGGTAGGGTCGTACCTCTTGTTGAACACTATATTTCATTGGCCGTATAGTGTCGTACGTCGTGTAGTTTTCTATGCTAAATCCATCGTTATCTTTGTTCGTTCTATTGTTCTTTTGGCCAATCCTGAAGCCCGTTCAATGAGGTACGACACGACCCCTTTTTTGGGGTGTTTAATGAAGCACGCCAAAAGAAAAAAAAAACGAGGCCAATATTCAGCCATCTTGACCGAACAAGCTTGGTCAATAAAGGATTTATTATTGGAACCGGCTTTCACCTCAGAGAAATTTTTCTTGCGGGGCCAAGCGAGAAATCCCGAGCTTGGGTAGCCAAGCACAGCGCGGGATTTGGTTCAACTTGCCCGCTCACGGAGTTAGTCATAATAATAAGGCAATGCTCTAAAAACCACTTTCAAAGTTTTTCCGCAAAATATTGAAGTAGGTTCCACTTCTCTGTCTACACGAACCTTTCACGGCCAAAGTGCGCCGCGGGCTTCCCAAACGATGGGCTCGCTCGATCTAGTTTTTTTTTTAGATCAGTGATTTTCATTGATGCTCTCCTCTGTTTTGATACAGAGGACCCTGGGGAAAAGTTTTTTCATAACTACTGTGATAGGGCATTATTTAAACGCGTTAGGAAAGCGAGGTAAAGAAGGCAACTGTCTTAGCAACTACCCCAAGGGAATTCAAAATCTGCCTCCTCCCAAACAATAAGACACGCCCTTTTCCGGTGTCAGTGTTGCACTGGCGGAACATCAGGGATTGGTCTGTCTGTGACGTCATCAGAAACTACTGTCTCATGACAATTCTGCTCCAAAGCTGTTTGCGTTGCTTGTTTTTGTTCTAGTTCAGTTTTTTGCTTCCTCGCTGCTTCCTTGATTTTGTGTTCTTCGGACGATTGGTCGCTAAATAATTGAGCAATTGTGAAAGTCCGTGAACGAGGAGTGCCTTGAAATGTAAGACCAAAACAAACAACACAATTAACTAATCAGTAAGCGATGCAAAGCAAAGCTCGCGCAGGAAACAAGGAACTGGTACCGATCGCGAGGAAAACATGCAACATTCTTGGGTGCTTACCATTTGCTGGAAAATTGCGGTTGGGGTGACTGTTGCATAACACTAAGCGATTTTCCAAGTTTACCGACCAACCGGACGAAATTGCTCTTACCATTGTTCCATTATCAAACCTTGGGTGCCAGGCGTTTCCTTCCCTCATCACTAGATTTCGCGTGAAATTGGGCCTGGAAACGCAAGAATCGGTAAAATGGCACAAGAGTTTCCGAAATTCCGTTTCTAGTGGAAATTCAGGAGTACCTCTAGAGGTACTCCACTTTTTCCAAACGGGTTTTCCGTTAAATGACTGTTCCATTTGACATTTAAGCGAAATTTCCGGAAATTTGGGCGGAATGATAAGCACCCATTTGTGCCTTTGCCTAGCCTGTGCTAGGCTCCCAGATAGTCGGGAAAGAGAAAAAAAACTGCTGGCACAGGCTAGCTTTTGCCAGATAGTCGCCACAGGGGGTTGGGAACGCGGATTATTAGAATTAAGTCGGTATAAAAGAACAGGATTGCTTCCATAACTTGAAAACCATGCATTGTTTTGACAGTGCAATAATTTTTTAAGAATCTAAAGGAACTAGAGCTAACCATCCGATTTCTCTTGTGGTAGTTCCAGTGTGTTTGCGAAAAACATGAATGGTTAAAAACGTCCTTAACTGCATGTGCGATTCTAAAGTTAAATTGCCGTCTTCCCAGTTACGGATGAAAAATTTCCAACTATAGATAACTGTACATGTCAATCACATAGTGGGTTAATTATCATTCCACTCTTTTTTCTTAATTCCTTTAAGTGTATCACACCCAAGATCTTGACAATCACACAAAAGCTGTAGTTCTGTTTCTTTACCCTGGACAATTTCCAAAATGGCATTATCTCATCTTACGTTTAGTCGGCTGAATCGCACGTGCAGCTCTGAGGAACAGAATGGACCTTTAATACGCAACAAATTACTTGCAACTGCTGCCAAGAATAAAAAACTGAAAGCAATGTACTGACTCACTTATACTTGAAAATGAGAGACTCCATGACCTTGGCCTCCTTCCGCAAAAGCAGCAGGCTGCGGTAAATACTCTCCTGTAGGCCCACCTATAACGCATGCTCATTGTGCCGTATATTATGGGATTTGCCGTGGCATAAACAAGAGAGACCATTCCAGTAAGAAGTACAACAAGTTTACTTGACTTCCTGTCTGTCACCATCGTAACTATATTGCTAATCTGAAAGGAAGCGAAACAAATCTTATAAACCTACTTGACTAAGCCCCACGAATTACGAATGACACTTCTGACAAACATGTCATGATGTCGTACTTTGAATTGCTCTAATTGTAAGCCAAATATTTCCAACCGTTTCTTTGTTCTCAGGGCAGAAGAAAAATCTTGGTAACAGCATTTTGACATAAATTATAAATCAAAGAAAATCCCCAGCTGCTGCTGTCAAGTTAGTCAAAAACACTCAAACCATTTAGCAACTTAAAAATTCCTTGCAGAAGGTCAAAAGTTTGATTTCCTCTAATGTTTTTTTTCCCGCTCCACAGCCGACAAGACAGAATTAATCTCTTTTTCTCTCAATTAACGTAAAAATCTCCGGGAATTACATGTAATTCTCCTCGCAAGTTGAAAGACGCGGTCTATGTTTTCACTCGGAGCATTCTTACGATCTCAGAGGTTATATTTTAGCTGGGAAGAACTATTCTTTTGCAGGAGAAATTTTCCATGATTACTGATCTTTATCTCGTTGTGGCACGCGCTTTTTGGCAGTGAATCTCGCGATTTCAACATTCGATTACTTCGAGAAAATGTAAAAAGAGATTTAATTGCTAATCGTTGTTATTAAAACTTACCAGAATTGGCAACCAGCTCACGCAGTAGAGGAGGATAACAAGTGCCATCATACGTGACAATCTTCGAATTTCCCGCACCCCGGAAGGGTTACTTTTTCGTCTTATTTTTACTCGCTCGCACTCCAGAATCTCGCACGTCGAGTCACGTTGCGTCCTGTTTCCTGCTCGCTTATTTTTGTTGTCCATCTGGGTTTGTCTTGAAATGAACCTTGAACTTGAAGATTTGATAGCAATGCAACATGCTGAGACTATAGTCAGCAAAAGGAACGAGGCAGATAGAATGAGGATAGCATAAGCCCTTCCCATATCAGTGAGATGATAAAAACATTTGCCTTCTTCATAACCAGATGTCCCAACTCCTATAAACGGCAAGATTGCGAAGAACACAGCGATAAGCCAAGTGATTACAACAGCTTTCTTTATCCGCGAAACCGTTACTTTCGTGTGATATTTCAAAGGCGAAAGTATCATGAACGCCCTCTCAACAGCGATCAGTGTGACTGTACCAGCAGATGCAAAGCGAAGCGAATTCACGACTATTATGTACAAGTCGCATAAAAATGCAGTCCATTTTTGCTGAATGAAGTAATTCATGAATATTATCAGCTGAAGAGGGAGTGTTCCATCGACAAAATCAGCCGTTGACAACGAAAGTAGAAGAACATCAGTCACAAGCCAATCTTTGAGAAATCGAAGCGAGATCAGAACTAAAAGATTTCCAAACACAACGGCCAAGATACCAGCTTCGAGGATTAAGCCAACAGCGAATGGATTTAAAGTATTTGGTTCACCAGTACTCGTACTTTTTGGAATGGTTGTATATTCCGAAGAGCCGGTCGTTAAATTGAGCCCAACTGAAGTAGTAAGGGCGGCCATCTCAATCCCGACTCATTGATCAGAATCCAAACTGTGAAGAATTGAATATTGAGTCAAGTTCGTTATTTCAACCAACTTTACGAAGGCGATAAACGGCGCCTAAGATGTTTTTCACTCAATTGAGTCGTGCATTAATTGGGGGCATTTCGTAGGTACAAATGTAGTGCCTTAATCCGTGACCGCACGCAATCCAATTACCACACAACACCACGTTAAGACTGTCTACATAAGAGTTCTTAGAAAAAACTGACGTGGAGTGAGCCGTCTAGCCATTAAGACCTCACCAAGGATACCTTAAAATTTTGGCTTCAATTCCAGATATTTCAAAATGGCACAATAAAAGAGATTACTATGGTTTTCAACACAATAAGCCATTTCGATCGTTCGTCATCATAGCAATACCTCGATTGTGATCATTACATTGTGATGGAAATATGAAAAAAAAAACAGGACTTGGCCATTCCTAAGGGCAAAAAACACAGAGATACGTTTTTGATAAAAAAGCATAGTATAAAGATACAAATCCACGATTTTTTGTAAAACAAGCGTGCTTGAATCCGATTAATTAATTTTCATTTGCTTGGGCGAAGTCTGCGCCAACCCCATTAAACAGAACTTGAACCTTGCGAGTTACTAATTTGATCTCGTGTCGGTGCTTGACAAGGTCCACATTATGAAAAACAATACTTCAAAGAACAATTCTTAATCTATGATATTTTGTCAACTTTGGTAAATGCACTGTTTTCGCGACATATCTTGGGTTAAATAAGCTGACAGGAAGTGTAAGAATTTTAGAATTACTTAATGAATTAAAGAGATTTTAACTTTTCTCTTCTGACTCATATCAGGGGCACCCAACGAGAATATAGTCTTAAACCACTTAAACATAGCTTTGTTAAACATATTTTAGTATTTAAACGGTAGATATAGGCATATTTTTATCCCCTAAAAATTTTTCATCTGATTTCCTAGCTGAAAGTCTAGTGATCCGAAAATTATAGGGCTCAAAACTTACCTTTTCGAAAATTTCAGCCAGAAAAAAGGCTCCCGAAAATTCTAGGTGACCTTTTTAGGGTAAAAATCCGTTTAAAATGGGCAATTATACCATTTTTTAGATGTTCGAAAATCCTAGGACAGGCAGGCAAGCAAGAAATTTTACAACAAATGATCCGAAAATTCTAGATCTCAAATCGTCTTCCGAACAGTTATTTTCCGAAAATTGACGTTGGGTGCCCCTGTCATATCACAAGACTTGTGAAGTTGTACAAGAGACCGTTGCAGGAAGCGATTTCGCTAAGTTTGTTTCGAGACATCCTTGTTTAGAAATTACATTGCTGACTTATTGTTGCAACACCAAGCTGCATACTTGCCAAAAATAAACGACCCTGGTTTTTCAAACGTCTCCTTAATGAACTTTCGGTCTAACTCACAATTCCTGGAGTTTTACTTGATCTTTCACAACCTAATCTATCTCTCTCGACATTATGACCATTAATCGAGGAACTGAGCAGATTTGAAAACCAAAACTGAGCTGACTTTCTTAACCTTTGCGTTTTTAGGGGGTAAGCAATAATTAAATGGACCGCGAAGGAAATCATTCAAAAGCCGACATGTATTGTTTTATTCACAACTAAAATTGCGAGAAATTCAAAACACAAACTATAATCAATTTTCGCATACTTTTTAACCACAAAAAGTTAATTTGCGAGGTTTTCAGTTGGTTTTCTGTCGCATTTGGACGATTAATAAAGGGCGGGGATTTAGCCAGTAAGATTTTTGCTTACGGCTTTCGCATGCAATTAGCGTACGTGACGTTTTCGACCATTCTTACACACGCACGACTCGCAAACATCCGGCGTAAGGGCGTCTTCAGCCTACGTCTGATTTAGAGTCGTATGCGAAAGTATTTAGCAAAAATAGCAATGTAAAAAAGAAAGAGTCACTGATTCAGTGCGCTGAGCGGTTGTCCTCAGTTACTTTCATTGATGCTAAACCTGGTGTAAAAGAATTCCACGGGTATAGTTTGAAAGCCGAAGAATTCTCTGACAGGTGAAATAGCCCGGCCAAGTTTAAAACTCACATCTTCGAGAAAGAGAATTGCAGCTACGGACTAAAGTTTGCTAGAATCGTTAATCCAACAAAAGGCGACTAACGCATGAAGTTTCCTTTTGACCTTGGCATTTTTCGATATTGCAACGATCAAAAACAAACATGGTCTCTTCAAAACATGTGACCTGACTTACAATGACAAATGAGACATCTCTCACAAGCCCCCTTGCACATCGGACGGTTTGAGGAAGATACTCCGGCCAAACGCCACGTAAAGGACAAAATGCGATTGACTTTACTCGGACTGTTCTTGTGGTGATCAAAGGTTTCGTGAGTAGAAATTGATTCTCCAAATTGAGACTTCCACGAGACATTGGTATTTGGCAGGCTACATTTCAGCCAAGAGGGGTTTTGTAAAAGATCAGACACGCTTACACATACAGTTGTCAAGGAAATAATCCTCTTGATCCACCACATGAATTCAGGTCTACGATTTATCTTTTGTTTTTTTTTTTGCTTTTACAGCTATTGTGCTCATTGTATTTTGTCGTTTGTATTGGTTACCATATCCATTTTGTATAACTCACTAAGAATATAAACAAGAGATGACTCAGGAACCATAGCAGAAGTGCAACCAAAAATCCATTGACTTGGCTGACTAAACGCATTCTATTAACACAATGAACAAAAGCAAGAGGAACGCCAGAAAAAAGAAAACAAAGTGTACCGTACTTTTCTTTGTCTTTCTCTTCCAATTTTCAACGAATGATGAGCACAATCTACGTTTTCAAGACAACGTAAGCATATAACAGAAAATATGCTTTCTCACACTCCCCCACTCATCAATAAAATTTTCGTCTAAATTCTATAATGAGATGAGATGAAATCATGTCGAGATGATCAAGATATCGCCGAACTATTATTTAAAAGATATATTATTGTTGGCGTTGTCACTGAAGAGATTAAGCATTAGGTTTTAAGTAAATCGATAAACGGCCATTGAGACGTTGCTCGAAATTTGGAGCTTTAAGGCAAGAAATGAACTGATTTTAAACCAGTGTTTTCCATTTTTGGCAAAACGTGAATCTCAGTCCGACATTTGCACTTCGCTGTGAACACGATGCTAATTCTTTCTATTGTCAAAGCTCACAAACTACAGCCCTATGAACAGGTAAACCAAAGAGATAGCTACAAAGGGGTTACCGTTTGACAGAAGTTCCTTTTTCTTGCTCTTGTCACGTATTTCAAGTTCTCCATCCATTTGCCTAGGTCTAAGCTTAAACGGGGACAAAATTTGTTTCTTTAGCAAACCACGCCGACACCTGTCTTCTCAATTAACATTTCATATAATTGACGCCAGAGCAGGTGTTTTACCGTCATCCATTCCTCATAAATGGTATTCTAGCGATCTTTAGTGTTTCTACGAAATGATCTTAACTGTTTTTTTTAATGTTTGGCTTTACAAAACGAATCAGTTGATAACGGAAGGAAGCAATTCTTGTTTAATGCGAAAATACTACCGCTGTAACAATATATATTGTGGTTATGTTTAAACTAGCATAGCGACTGGAACAACATGATCAACCACTGAATCGGTAACATTCGTCTATATACATGTCACACATTGTTCACATGCTCTGCTTTCCCTTAGGATTAGTAACCTAGTAAATAAACTGTAGAGACGGCCAGAAAACCCGCTTCTCATGTTTAGGTCTCCTTTGATTTGTTTGCCGAGTTGGGTCTCCCAGAACAAAGGGTTTTACTTCGGCCCTGGGAGCTGTTTAGTATGCCGCATAAGATCAAGATCAGGGTTCTACGTTAGGACTGTGTGGATGAAATCCCAAATATGTTCCCATTCAAGAGGGCAATTTCCTGTCCATGGTGGTGTTTATTGTGCTGTAAAAAGTAGCCGTCTAACTTTCGGGGCTGTGGCGGGCGAGATCCTGAAGTTTGATCATTCAAATGAAAGCTACAGAGCAGTTCCTTTCGCTGATGCTGTTTACTGTGCCATATAAAGTGGTTGTAAGTATATACTACGTAGATGCAATCCTAATGTGTGACCATTCACATGAAAACTCTTAGGCAAGTCCTTGTCGTGCTGTTTATCATGGCGTATTGAGTCGGAATATACAATTCAAGTGTGAGCATTAAAATGAAATCTTCTAAGAAGTACTCTGCAGTGGTCAATGTAATCACGCTATGAAATAACAAGCTTTTCAGTCCAATCTTTTGGACGACACTGATCGAAATCCTTAATTACAATAATTAAAATGACAGTTAATGCACTACAGTTTTCATGGGCACTTATTTTGTGATTGAGAGATTTAAAACACGTTCATACCTATTGAACTTCTGTTGGCTTCAACTCTTACTAAATCAAGTCTGTCCAATACTCCCAATGTGCTCGCAGAGGTGAACCAATGGTCGTGTTGTTGACGGCGATAAATTTGCTTCTTTCGATCTCATGTGAGAGCTTGAAGATCTCGATTGAGAATAAACGTGATCTCCATTAAAAAAGCAAAGATGTGTCAAGAACCAGGTGTTTGTCACTTTAATCTCCTTAATCTGCAAAAAAAAAAACTCCAGTATAAATTACATCTCAAAGTGGTTTCACTATATGTGTGGGCAGTTTATCCGAAAATAGTCAGTTTGTCCCAGACTGACTTGCATTTAGAGCGTTATCCTGTTCACCCAACTGAGAGCATTTCTGACCGGAAAAAAAAAAAAAAAAAAAAAGAAACACTCAAATTCATCTCTTTTTCTCCAGGTCACCTGTCGTCATGACGACTCCTCATTGGTCAGGTCAGCGGAAGTAGTAAGCACCAGGTGGTTTTTTCACGTCTTTTTTTTCAGTGAAAAAAACAACAACAACAACCACAACAAAACAAAAAAATGCAAGGTGACACCAACCAGGTGTGGCCAACACAAGTTCAAGCATGCGCATAGCTCCGAGAGTCTTCGCGTTTTTGAGCTTCAAATTGTTAAACGCACTAGACATAGAAGCAACAATATTTAAAGTTCTTGTGCTTTTTTTTTTTTGAAAAAAATGAAAAAAAAAATGAAAAAAAAAATTGAAAAAAATGAAAAAAAATAAAAAATACATCTATACATGTATACGTGACCGGAAGATAAAAAAAGACATTCTTGTATCGATCATTAACAAGAGGCTCTAAGTAGCCTATACTAAAAAAAAAAAGTTCTTGTGCTCTTGGAGTGGAAGAGGAGACTTATTTCAACAAAAAAAAAACAAACACTTTTTTACAATTGACCTCTTCAGCTTGAACGGTTTGTTTTTTCCATTTCAGATCACGTGATGTTCCCAAGGGAATTCTCCTTTTGTTTTTTCACAACTTGTTCGTACATAAGTACGTGCATAAGACATTATTTGAATCGAAGGAAACTGTTCTCTAAAGTAACATCACGTGATCTGAAATGGGAAAACAAAACGTACAAGCTAAAGAGTACTATTACGAGGACTTCCAGACATTTGTGATTTTTTTGTCAATTCCAGTGAGAAGTCATCTTGATGTTGATAAATTGGAAACAACTTTTCAAATACACAATAGACAGGACACACAAAAAAAATAATTCATTAGCTGTTTTAAAGGAAGAAGATCTTCACCATGATTGCTTATGAAAGACACAAGAACGATGAGACTGATATCATATTCTCGGTATCTGCAACAGAGCAAAAAATATGTGTTGTTGTAGTTCTAGTAAAACGATGAGACAGCACACCGAATTCCGTAGAAAGTATTTTCCTTTATAGTCCTTTGTAATTTCCTGTCAACAGCCTTACACTGCACCAACACAGGTACATCGAAACAATCATTTTATTTGCACTTTTTCAAACCATTAGTCGCATTTAAAGAGTTCAATTAGCCTTGTGTCAACAAAGGAAATACGCGAGTAAATACAAAAAATTGCGACAAATGCCATCTATTATGGTAATCACAAACTGTCACGATTTTTGTCGTAAAAGCCCGCTATCAGTAACAAGAGTTTTCAATCGACAGTTCTATGAGAAAACTCTTAAATAACCTCGTTAGGCGGCGTGGAGATCATGGACACCAAACATGACAACCTTTTGTTGACCAATGGGTTCATCTTACAACAATCAGCGAGTTATGTAGCATATGGGAGGCTCGGAGATCACCAGAGAACCATAAAAGTTTGGATAACTTTGAGATGTCAGTTGTGAATTTCAGCCACATGGATGAACTCTTAAAGTATGACAAATCGTGTGGTGCTGTTTCAAAATCAAGGCTTTGAGTTTTGTTCGATTTCTGTCTCATTTGCGTTTCTCTTTCAGTTTTTGCCAAGTGCGAAGTGAGTGATTTGTTTTATGCAGGGGACGCCCACATGGCATCCGTCTAGGTACAAAACAATTGATAAATTCCAACTGTTTATACAGCGGCGAATTCTGTGTTTATTTACTGCTGGGATGTTCGAAATTCGTCATCTTAGCCTAAGTCCGCACTGAAGTCAAATTTGAAGAAGCAGAGTGTCAGCATGAATAACTTTTCAGCCATAATTAATATCTCGGCAACATTATCTACACTTCAACCAACTTCAACGACAAATGTATTCGCAAGTCGAAACGTTCAAGCA
>OX421458.1:29702102-29739602 GCA_949126865.1 Montipora capitata | reverse complement strand
TTTATCTTGACCAATCAATTATTAATTTCATTCACAAAAACAGTGTTCTTAACAAATTGGTATGAATACTGACTCAGACGTCACTTCACACTTAACAACAGAATTGTTTTGTCTCACGTGTTATTGCTCGCGCAAAACTACGCATGATCGAGGTTTGCCTGGCAAGAGCTGTATGTTTCACTAACTTACTCAACTTGCGAGGGAAATATTTTCCGTATCGCCCATCATGAGTGGCTGATAACATCTATATGTAAACAAACAGATCCGAATTTACAATGTAAAATGATTCAAGAGAGCGTAAAGTAACGAAAAACAACATCCTTACGAAAGTATCAGGGCAATTAATTTAGTATTTACCCGGGTCGATAAGTGAAGAGTCCAAACAAAAAATGTTAGCCTTCTGACCAACGAGCCAACTCTTATCATCCTTTGTCACAGAGTAAGTTGCTTCATTTAAACTTGATCGCTTCGCCAGAATTTAAGACTTCCTCTGCGAGCCAAACGGCTTTGCTGGAGAACAACGCCTGTAAAATATCAAGAAATAGTAACCACTGAACAAAGATATCAAAGTTTGTCCGGCAACCTGTATCGTGCAACAGGTGTCTTCAATCCTTCAATGAGTAGACCCTAAAGCCTGGCATTCCACCATATAACCTTTTGAACTTAGTGCGGAATAAAAAAAAGCTCGGAACGACCAAACATGTCTTCACAACAAATACTATTGCCTTTTTAACGCAAGAGAAATGCCAACTTGACAGATATCCTCACCTGTTCTCGTTTCCAAGGTTACTCCTTTGCTTTAAACGGTCTTCGCATAATTTTTTCTTCAAACGTTCCTCAAACGTGAATCGACCAGTATTCTAATTGTCAAAGCATAATCCTAATTGTTTGTAGAAGTGGTTCGTTCCGGGTGGGTGCTATTTTCCCAACATTGCCCAATAGAGGCATTAGCAAGATCGAAAACTAAGAAAAAGATCTTGATACTACTAACATGTTCAATAAATAAAATAAATTTATTATTTCGTGACATTACAAAATAGTGTTTTTACACCTTGATAAGGAAGCCATGTACATGAATGAAGCTGCAGTAAATCGCGTTTGTGTACTTTATTCATATCCTGAGGAAAAAAAGACAAATCGTTTGTCCATTATCCCTTGTAACAATTGCAAATCTCCGTCACTGCAACAGCAACCGTTGCAGCGTTTTCATGTTTTCAAAGCAGTTTCTCGCAAACTTTTCTGTATTCTTGCTATGTTGGCGTCGAGATTCTCGAGTCCTTTCCTGAAATCTTCATCCTCTCCTGACGAAAGTGGCGATACTTCGCCATCTATTTGCACGTCTTCTAAATCCTTTATCTCCAACACACTGGGCGAACTGAAGCTGTCTGTATTAGAAGACCCCTCGAAAAACTCTACCGAACCCTCGCTTCCCTTAACAGCTTCAGGGGAGAGTCCGCTGGTTAACGAGAACTCGGGCTTCGGATGTGACGATGGTCCATCAGCAAAACGCAAATGCTTTCTTTGCGCAACAGAACGACGATTTCGCGTTTCATTTAATAAAAACTCCTCATTTCGGCCAACTGTCGAAGGGTTTCCAGTGGACGATGCCGTATTTGGAGTTGAAGAATTACCATCACGTCGCTCTGCAAACGGCACATCATCAAGAGGTAGTAGCTTCAAGGCAGTTGTTTGCCCTCTGTCGATTTAAAATGGGGAAGATATCTGTTTACAAACATTGCATTTGTTATTCAAATTTGCCAACCACAGGAACAAAAGGCCTTTTGTTTCGACAGGCAATATGAGGCTCTGGTTGGCACATTAATGACAATAGGTGACGTCAATGATATCTTCCCTATACGAGGAGCAACAAGTTGGCATCTCGCATTTGCTATATTAGGAGGCATTAGGGAGTTTACGCAAAGACGACGGCTACGGCAACAAAAACGTCAGTTCAAAATATAACTTAGCGCTATCGCAAGTATTTCACGATTATTCCGTGTTGTTATACCTCCCAAATCAAATACGTTTTCTGATTGGAGGAGAACGTGTCACGTGTCATTGGTCAAAACTTCATGACGCCCTAGGGCGAACAAAACTTCATGACGCCCTAGGGCAACAACAACTTGAACTTTAGACTCACACGTGATCAGGTCGTGCACCTTTGAAACGGCGGCAAATCTGTACGCCAGCCGACGTCAAGCAAATAATTTTTATCTGTGTATTGTTCTATTTTGAGTTGGGAGGTATAACAAAACACTCGACCTCGACCTCGACCTCAATTTTTCCCTCGGCTTCGCCTCGGGGAACATTGAGGGTCTCGGGGAAACAAAACACACTGTTTCCCTTGGGGCCAGTCATTAAGTGCTTATTGTTCACCTTGTACAGTACAGGCAAACTATCCTGTAACTGAATGGGTACGAACGGTTTTAAAGTCAAAACAGAAAATGACTGTTTCATTGTTATATGCTCGTGTTGTCGTCAAAACCTAAAATTTGGTGATTTCACGTTGTTGTTTTGTGGAGTATGGCAGAGAAATGCACGAAAAATTCGTGTTGCACGTGCAGCACGTGTATTTTTCCTTTTTAACCAATAATATTCTTGCTCCGTGGCGTTGCCGTAGCCATAGCCGTCGTCTTTGCTTAAACTCCCTTTTAACAACGACGACGGCAACGGCAACGAGAACGTCGTCGTTAAATGTGAATTCGCGTTATTGCAATCTGTTCGCGACTATTCCAACCATTTTGACGTGGAAAAGGTCTAGCAAACCCTCAAGAACGAAACTAGTATGAACAGCGCTCAATTTAGGGAAGAAATGATAACTTATCCTCAAGCGCTGACGCTCTCTCTAAAACCTCAAATTTGGACATTTCACGTCGTTGTTTTGCTGACGACGGCAAAGAAATGGACAAAATTTGTAACGTTCTCGTTGCCGTCGCCGCTGTCGTTGCTAAAGATCCCTATTGTTTTTTTTGGGGGGGAGGGGAGGGGATGGTAAAAGAGGTGTGTTATGGGATTTTTGCAAGAAGAGAATTAACAATTCCCAAAGGAAGTAATAAAATCTGCATCGCCGGGGAGACGAGTTCTTGTCAACGGGAAAGCGCTTTTCCCTTGCCCCTTCTCCCACGGACTCCCAATCACCAAGGAAGAAAATTACAAACTAAGAAATGTGTCCTTACGTAGTCTTGGTGCTGCTTCCAATGCGTTCATCCAAGCCATCAAATGCAATGCCCTTAGCATGTAACAAGCCGGTCTTTAGGAGGTCCTTTGGCTGAAATTGTTGTATGTCCGACAATAAGCGAGTCAAGGATTGTTGGAGACCTCTGTTAAGAGACAAATGTGACGGACTAAGCGAAAATATTAAAATCCAATTAGCTCAAATCAAATCAAATGCTGGGTTTGTTGGAGTGGAATTTGGGATCGCTCAAGTTCCTACAGGTGGTTCTGAATCTAATTTATGTGCCACACCCACCCACACACGTAACACCATAGGGACACAATGTGAACCCCGCATGCATTGTTCCTTTTTTTCATTTTCAATTGCAAATATTATACCAAGGGAAATGTTTTTTCTATGTTCTGACCAAACTGAAATAATAAACAGATGTTAACGATTAAAATGAAGAATGAAGACCATGAAATAGAGCCATACCCGGTCAGCTCTTTAAGCCTGTCGATTTCTGCGTCTTTTTGTTTCAAAGAAAGGTTCAATATACTGATCTCTTTCTTTTCCGCTTCGGTAGACAGCTGAAGAGCTTCAAGGTCTGCTTGTAGCTTCTTGTTTTCTTAAGAAAAAATAAAGAAAGAAACGACTTTCGCAACGGAAAAGGGATGCGGTGGGAGTGCAGCCAACCCACACCACATTTCTTTTTCCTGGTTCGTCGGCGTTACTATTCCCCTTCATATCCATATCGCAACGCTAACCTGTCCAGCTACTTCTTTTTCACAAATCAACCTCGACATTTTCAGGTTGTTGAATCCCCACCTTCCCACCCCCTGTAGCTAGGGACGTGGTACATCTAGGACGGTGAATAAACAGAGGTGTAAATCGCACTTCAACGCCTCAGCCAAGCATGCGACATCTTTGCGTCAGGAAGTAGATCAGTTCAGTTGAATAATTATTAGCCGGGAATCTAAAGAAAATGTTACTAAATAATCTTACTTACCTACTGTCAATTTTGACGTATCTTGTTGCCATTCTCGTTTTAATCGCAGGAAGTCTTGTCCCTGCAGGATGAAATAATCCAAGACTGATAAGTATAATTTCTAGTCATAAACATTTTAAGTGCTTTATCACAAATGAAAAGAATGTTTTCCAGGTTATACAACTCCTAAAACGCTTAACAGAATCCCTTGTCATTAACAGGGCTAGAGGTGACGGTAATATGTCCACATTTACCTTGTTTGAAAAAATATCCAAAAACTTCTTCTTTTCTTCTTGAAGTTCGCTGAGATTCTAAAAGTTAAAGAGAAAAAATCATCGAAAAGAAAGAAACATAGTTCTTTTTCTTAGGATAATCAGTTCAAAAGAGAATTAAGAGGAGCATAATTCGGACCACAAAGTGAGAAGTCACGATCAGAAAATCAAAAAAAAAAAAATCATCAGAGACAAACGATGATCAACAACCGGAAGTTGGACAAAGAGTTCAGCTGTGTCATATAAACTTTTGTAGTTGCAATATCCACTTTCTAACCTGAGATAGTTGATCTCTGTGTCTAATTATCATCTCCTTGTTATTTTTCTCTTCTGTGAGTTGCTTTTGTAAAACACCATTTACAGATCTGCAAGCTGCCACTAAAAATAAACAGCGTAAAATAATAACCGATTTCCCATTTACTTTTCGCTTATATTTATTAACCCTTTCAGTTTTAAAATCCGTGCTCCCTTGGCTTAGATTATGGAACTGGAACACAAACCCACGACAAATAAATTAAATGCAATGGAGACAATCATGCATGGAACTCTCTTCCAAGTTTTCTTTGCACATCGTACACTGTTCTCCTGAGTCCACGACGAAAATAACATTAAAGGAATAATGTCACAGTATAGTCAAGGAATCGTTACAATCAAGAAGAAAAACTTACATTCAAAAGCTAAGTCTGTCTTCACGGAAGACTTGTCTTCGTACTTCTTTAAGGAACCTTCTTTAAGCTTTTGGTGGGCTATTAGAAGTCTTCTAAACATTGGGAAAATAGAACGAGAATCGGACAAATAGGTTTCCATTTCCTGTTCTCCCTACCATTACAGCTGCGGAGGGAAAGATCTCATAGATATACCCACCACGAGTCCCCTAGGTTAAACTCTCATTTTACAGATTAAGTTTAAAGGGGCACTGACATGAGCTGCGCATGCTCGAGTTTGTTTGCTCTCGAGCCCACGGAAAATTCTAGCCGCCATCATGGATTCACGCGTGAGTCACGTATATTCGCCGGAGTTTCTCCTTTGTCCACCATGGCCCTCCCCAGTGGACACCATTTTGAATTTGTCGATTCAACTTTAAAAAAAGTTAACCTAACACTTTTCAAGTTTTCACAAGACGCTAGCGCATGCGCTTCTCGTGACAGTTTCCCTTTAAGTGCCCATTTCAGTGATTAGGTTTCACCTTTCGTTTATCTTATTGCTATAGCAATATTTAGGTTTAGAAACTAATTTAGAATGGTTATTTTTTTAGAATTATGGTTGGTGTGTATATCCATGAGACCCTTGCTGCTGCGGAGCATGACAAGTTGTACACTATCAACAACTACACCTACATGTTCCAGCACTGGGCAAGGTCCCTTTTTGGCTTATAGATGTTTCTGCCATAGAGAGACATCACTGCTAAGCCGGCCACTTCTACTGGAGAGAACAGGACAGCCACAACAGCGGGAACTTCATCCCCTACTCTTCTCGAATAGTGTGTGGGTTCTTTAAACGTCCCACAGGGAAGATATTTGTGAGACCGGGCCTACGGTTTATAGTCCTTATTGGAGAAGACTTTAAAGTCTAACCATTTGCAGATGAAATTACAAAGTAGCACAGAGAGTTGATCCGATCGGCCTTCGAACCCGCGACCTTCCGCATGACAGCCCGATGCTCAACCAACTTAATTAATTGGCAATAACGTTAAGAACGATTAAGACTGGGCGATTTTTGCTTACGACGTCCCCATGCGACTAGTTTATGCCATGGCTTTAGCACAAATCCTGTCGAGTAGATCAGACCTTCGACACCCTTACGACAGACGTTCACGAGTCCTAAGCGTGTGAATGGTCGAAATTCAAGACGTACTGTTAGTTGCTTGCAAACGAAAGTCGCGCGCAAAAATTGTACCATCTAATTATAAATCGCGCTTTGGATGGTGTTCACACCAAAGAAGCAAAAGAGGTCTGTTATAACGTGGGTTCCGAATCCAAATATCACCTTTTGAATCTCATTTTCTTATGGCGATCAATTTGCGTCAAGGCTAAAAAAAACTCACACATGAACAAACCTTCGTAATTGATCATTTTCGACCTTGTATGGTTGTAAAGCTTGTTCGATGTCCCGTGAAGCAGTCGCTGTTTTGTCCTTCTCCACAAGAAATGGAAGCAGTTTAACTGCGTCGTCTATTTCAGTTAACAGACGATCAACTTCCAAGTCACCTACAAACCAAATCAAATTATAACAAAACGATAACTACATATGTAATCTTGAAGGATGACTCTTTCTGTTGGCTGAAATTAGCTGTCCCGATTGGCCAACATTTTTCTGACAAAGAAAACAATTTTTGACGAGTACAGCCTGAAAGTACGTTAATACACACGATAACTGTGTAATGTTGACAGAATAAGCCTCTAGTGCGAAAGAGCGGACACGACTTATCGTTTCGTCTCAATTCGGCAGAGGATTGAGCAGAGCAGTGAAGGGTAGGCAAGAAAAATTAGTCTGATAGAATAGAGAACAGAATCAAATCAAATCAAACGAGTCGACTTGGACAGAATATTATATGGAATAGAGTGGAATAGACTCGAAAGAAATCGAATAATATTGAAAGTTTATACAACAGCAGCTACAAACGACCACTTTGCGTTTTTTTCTTAGACCTATTTCAGGAATTGGGTGTGTCTTATTGATCTGTTCAAGAAATGGGGGTGTTTTTCAGGACAAAGATAGGACAGACAAAACTGGTTACACTTTCCAGATATTCTACGGTATTTTCAGATGCCACTTTCATTTTGCATCCAGCGCAGAACAAGGCCGAAAGAAAGTCTGCGAAGATCCTAGCTTTCGATACGATGAATTTATTACTGACCAGTGCTTCCAATGAGAGCTCTTAGTTCATCTACCAAATATTGAATCATCCGGAAATGGTTGTCTGCAGAAGATGGTGCCATTGTATCTCTTGACCTTGCAGAATTGGAGCTGTGTCCACTCGGTGGGCTTGGTGTAGACGGAGTAACCTGTTCATGTATTGGGTCTGCATCTGAAGAGCTGACACGTACGTGGACACCTGACAGATTTTCCTGAAGGACGGGACTTGAAGGTGGTTCGTCCCCCATGCGCACAGAAGTTGCAGTAACGGGCGAAACAATTCGAACTCGTTTTTTTGGTTCTGAAGAGTCGACCTTTTGTGCCGTAGAATCATCATCAAATTGTTTTGCAACATCTGTTTTGCGTCCTTCTCTAAGTAATTTATTTGTTAAGCCTGATTGAAATTCGCTTAAATTATTCTTCAAAGAATTGACTCCTCCTAAATCTTTCTCGACATGAAACCCAGAATAATCCAGACTTCTTCTTGCCGAAGATCTTTGCGGTGAAGAATCTGAAAGTTTTTCACCTCTAGAGCCAATAAATGATTGTCCTTCCAATGAATGCTTCGTCACAGTGTTCCGTGGCAATTTATCTTCACTCTTTTGATGATTTTCCAGTTGTTGCATCATGGAGTTTTGAAGCAGTAGCTTTTGCTCCGCGTGATGACTCGGGCTTTGCTGTCGCTAAATTGAACAAAACAAGTTTTCAATAATGAGTCCTGGAAAACATAAACCAGGAAATGTCTTGGAAAATCAACCACACGATGGTTCAAAGTTATGATGCTGGATGAAAGGTGTGACTATTGGAATAGATGAAAGGTTCTGAGCAGTTATTTCCCGCAGTCCTGTTTATGATGTTATACAAGGGGGTTCATAAGTTTGAGCCTGTGGATGAAATCCGAAAGTATGATCAATGAAATGAAAGCTATTCAGCAACAAATTTCTGCGGCGCTATTTCCAATCCTGTATATGGTCCACTGTTTTGATTCTTTAGATCAGTGACACAAAGGTTGCCCATTGGAACCAGAGCTCAGCTACCAAAGACTTTGCAGATGATGCAAAGGGTTTCTTTCAGATGCTGTGTTTAACTTTCAAGGTCTTATTGTGTCTTTTTATCAACATACGGACTCTGGCATTCAAATTTCAATCAACGGTTTCGTCTTTCACATTTGCCATGACAGTTGAGGCACTGTTAAAAATTAGAAGCTGAAGACATGGATCGAAAAGCTGAATGTAACCCATTCCACTACAGTGAAAATATGAAACCAAGGATTGGAGTCCACGTGTTTGCGAAAAAAGTAGAAATAAATATTAATAATCTAATCAAACCTGTAGCAGCTCATAACGTTCCTTTAATTGCAATATTTCTTGCTGAAGTTGTGCCTCTCGTATCTGCAGCTGCTGACGCTTCTGTTGCTCTTCAACTGTCGGGACAGGTGTTGACGACACCAGCCGGTCATTGTATGTTGTTGCAAATGCTTGGTTGGTTTCTTCTTGAGATCTTGATGGGGATAGATTGGCTATATCAAGTTGGGTGAAAACGTTGACATCATTAGCAATAACTCAAAATAACAGTATGTTTAATAGTAAGTGGGGGCAATTTTTTTTTCAAGTCTATATTCTGTTATTCTGTTCTCAAACTTGTCTATTTCTGCTAGTTGGTAAGGTCTGTTGTCAAAGGCTTGAAAAGTTGTCTAGCATGACTGTGTATGCATGAGATTTGTGCACAAGTGGCCAATGTATAGTGAAAGTGGCATTGCTGTATGAAAATTAATAAGATAGCAGGATTTTTCAGTGGGTTGTCAAGAAAAGACAAACAGGAGGCAAAAGCATTGCAAAGCGGATTAGAAATCCAGGACTCATACACCTTATTCATTAAAATGCACATACATGGAAATGAAAGGGAGATACCTAGGTTGTTCTAGTTTGTAAATTAAGAGTATTACCAAGTGGGCAGTTCATCAGCAAGACACATTTGTTGCTAACAGGAGGATAAGAAGGAGAACAACTCCTAAAATAGGGTCAACACAAACAAAGACAACTTATTGCATTAGCTTCGGGAGTTAACTGTTGGAAAATGGGCGCTACAACCAGAGTGCAAGACCCACTCTCTACATAAGTGAATTTGTCCATAAAGATAAACATTTACTATACTCCACTTGACTTAATACTAACCTTTATCATCAGGCCTCGCAGTAGGAATCACCACTCGTCCACTCATTGTATTTGTTTTTTGAGCATCTTGCTTTCCTGATCTGAGCGTGGAGTGAGATGTTGGAGCTCTCTTGATGTTTGACTTGATTGGTTTTACTGCACTAACTCTCTTGGATGTAACTGTGGTCCATAAGACAATCATTGATCAGTATAAAAGAGAATCCCCAAGAGATTTTGGCAAACAATAAGACATAGTTAAATTGAACTAGAAAACAGGAAAAACAAAGATAGCAGGTACAAAAATAATCCCAAATTTAAATTTTGGGATCAAATAGCAGGAAACAAGATTGGAGTTAATATGACAAACAATGATGACTCAGAAATAACAATACAGTATTTATTATTGGTTTTAGGAAGATGGCAGCAAAAAGACGAGCTTAAAATAGTTCACAACAACTGAAAAAACAGACAGATAGACAACAGATGATGGCTCTAACCTTTATCTTCATTATCCATTATGTTTGACAGCAAAGCCGCACACCTGTTAAGACCTCGATCAACAGCAGATGCCTAAAGATAAAACGCTTCACCATTTAACACATAACAACATTACTAATCACTCAATTACCTTCCCCATTAACTTTCTACTTACTGTAGCTCAAAATAATTTCAGCCACCTCCTTTGTGTGCAATTCATTGGTCACTTTTTTACAACCATACAAGAGATTATACCTTTATTGGTTAATACAGCGGTAGTTAAAAATTGTAGATAAAGGATGTTCAGGCCATGTGGCCCATCTTGCCACTCCTTATCCCAGTTTCATACCAATCCATTTAAACCAACAAGGATAATTACTTTCCCCAGAGGAGAATTGGTATGTAACTGCAAGGTTAAACCTCAGCAAGAATTCCATGTCCTACTCCCTTTTACTCTTGGGTGAACAGGGCCTAAATTAAGAACATCTACAACTGTCTCTTGTGGGAGGCGGGGTGGCCTCATGGTTAGTGCACTCGACTCCGGATCGAGTGGTCCGGGTTCGGGTCCTGGCTGAGGACATTGTGTTGTGTTCTTGGGCAAGACAATTTACTCTCACGGTGCCTTTCTCCACCCAGGAGTATAAATGGGTAATGGCGAATCTAATGCTTGGGGTAACCCTGTGATGGACTGGCATCCCATCCAGGGGGGAGTAGAAATACTCCTAGTCGCTTCATGCCATTGAAACCGGGATAAGCTCCGGCCTGATGGGCCTCCTGGCCCGTGAAGCAGACAACTGTATCTTAATCAAGGGACACAAAATGATGTCCCAGCTAAGTCCTAAACTCAGGCCACTCTACCTGGAAGCAAAACATTCATTCCTGGGCCAGCTTCCACACAGATTAACACACATTCCTAACAAAACAAAGATTATTCTATTGTATTGTACTGCACTTAACAAGAGGAAAAGGCAGCTGAACTTCATGATGCTTTCTACTGATCTCACTAATGTTGTCTGTGATTCAGTAACAATTATCACTGACTACCCAAACCAATAAATTAAAGAACTAAGACTAGTAATGAAGCCGGATAAAACAACAACTACATGTAACTATACTTTCCACCCTTTTCCTCTTAGTTGCATCTACATGTACCTGATCTTCCGAGTCTGAGGTGTAAAGAGCGTAGCCAGGTTTGGAATCCTTTGCTGGTCTTTGATGGCCTTTCTGTCCTTTAAGAGGTCTGAAAGCAAGAAATGAAAACAATGCTTTCGGCAAAACACCATGGCCAGCCCCAGAGGGAATTTGTCACCTATACAAATGATAGTTGGGCCACACTTAACCTTGTCCTTTCACAAGACTGTATTTCACCATTAATTATAATTATTTTTGTGAGCATGCTTATTTTAATTTTTGTCAGAGACGTAATAATAAATAATTATTATTAAGTAAAGGAATAAAGCTCTTGAAAACTCAATCAAAAGATCAAATCTAGTTGTTGACTGTGTTGCTCAAAACAGATATGATACACATGACAATGTACATTTAACAGTTTGGTGACAACCAAACAGTTTTCTCAGAAACCTCTGAGATTAACCTGCCACCTAATATTATTTACAGCTGTGTCTTTCATAAGACAGAGATTAAGACGACCATACGCATACATGTAAGAAAATAATGAATGAGATATGTTTGAATTTATCTGATATTTAAAAAACTGAGATGATGTATCTAACCTTTTGACTGCAGCTGGAGGCTTTGAATTTGAAGCCAGGCCTCGTGCAACTAAAGATGCCTTGGATGCCTTGGATGCCTTGGAAAGAAAAATAGATCGCATGTACGCAGTGATTTGACAGTACAGCTTGCAAGGTCAGCGCAGAAAATATATTGTGACAAACAAAACCTGTTTCATTGCAACGACTTTCTCCAACGTACAAAAAACAGCAGCGGAAGGAAAAAAGAAAAGAGGGCGTACCTTTGATGGAACTTTATATTTCATTCCCTGTTTTAATTCCATAACCACAGTTGATCTTTTACTCGTGTTTTTGGCGCTATTAACCGCCATTTTAAATTAGGTTTCTCACATATATCAAGTACATATTGTTAACAACAAATCCGCTGGTTGATTTGAGGCAACCGCGTTTCGCATTTTTTTCGTCTCTCGACCCCAGACCCCAGAGCTATTCTGCAAATAACAGCGCGCACAGGGAAGCAAAAATGGGTTTATAAGCCTCCCTTTACCGTCACCTATCCTAAGTTAACCTCGTTCTGCCCCGTTTACCCTCATGTACCCCAAGTAGGCCACTTTATACCTGGCTAACCTTCATTTACCCCAAGTTGACCTCGTTCTACCACCCGTGGGCGTTAACCCTCACTTACTCTAAGGCTATGTTCACACGGGAACGGTCCCGAATGGACCCGACCCGATCCTGAAACGGACCACTTCTGTTCACACGGGACTGTTCCGTTTATAATCGCCAGGACACACGGGACTGATTTGTTACGGATCCGGTACGAGATCGAAGCGAACAAAGCAGCTGTTTCTACTATTCAACCATGCGCAGAATGCACGTGAAAGTTTTTAAAATAGCGTCCAATGCTTAAATTGCGCTGCAAGTACCGAAAGGAGCCGGTCCAGGTATTTAAATGGTGAGAGATCTATCCGGGACTGAAACGGTTCCTAAACTGGACCTGATATTTCGGAGGTCCAGAAATCGGACCTGATTGGGAACGGATTCATGGTACTGTTACCAGGTCCCGTGTGAACAAGATGTCTATCCGGCACGATTTTTAGATCGGAACCACTGGGAACGGGTCACGTGTGAAAATAGCCTAAGTTGACCATGTTTATCCTCATTTACCATAACTTGGACTCCTACTACCTCGTTGACCTTTATCTACCCCATGTCAGTTCCTCCGGCCGCACTTTAGAAATTTGATAAAGGCCAGTCTCCGTGTCCTTCTCAACCAGTTGCCTCTTTAATGCCCAAAACGAATTCTGGGTAATTCTGCCATTCCATGACAAGGGAACCCTGTGATTCTCATTTTATTGACTGGGTGTAGGGACACCCAGTCCTACCAGCAAAATACAGCACAAAATACAGTAGGTCCTGGAATTCCTCTGCAGAAAGGCCAGACAGACATCTTCACTCGACAACCACCATGTTTACAACAAAGAATTTTAGGCGTCCCAGTGTGCGTCCATCTCTCACCTCTGTCTCGAGACGACCAGACACGCACGGTTCTTACGTTACGTTTATGCCTGTAGAATCAACTGAAATCTCAATTCCTTGTAAAAACCAGCATCTTAAATTTTTTGGTAGGCTAGGTAGTCTCTACTAGGTGTTTGAGAGCCTGAACATTTATGCATGCGCTGACGGAATGTTTGAACAAGAAAGAAAAATGCAGTACTTCCAGCAGTACCTATGTAAAATGGTTTCTTGTTTATACGGGCTTGCATAGAGAGATTTGGTCAAGAGTTCCATTATTGTAAGACGACCTTTTAGTATAAATTACATAGCTGTCATTTATTCCAGTTTTGGGTAAAGTTTTT
Source organism: Montipora capitata (assembly GCA_949126865.1). Taxonomy (NCBI): domain Eukaryota; kingdom Metazoa; phylum Cnidaria; class Anthozoa; order Scleractinia; family Acroporidae; genus Montipora; species Montipora capitata. Next base: position 29,726,152 of record OX421458.1, on the reverse strand, counting down.
GTGGTATGTTTTTAAAGTATTGTCTTTTTTGTTTATCACATGTTTTTAGATAATTTTAAGCGTGTGAGCGCGTAAAAGCCTCTTGGGTCCTCAGTTATTATATGTACAGTTTGCAGTGCTAGATATTTGTATGCTCTCGAATATTTTTTTAATTCTTATGTCCCATTCAAAAACAAAGTAACTTCTCTTAATGTCCGAGGGTTTCGTTCCTTCACAAAGAGGAAAGCTCTGTTCACTTGGCTAAATGAGCGGAAATACGACATAATTTGGAAAACGCAATGGAAAGGTCAGCTTCATTTTTCACATGGTTCTAATCACAGTTGCGGGGTGATGGTTTTAGTTAGAAGTGACCTTGACTTTAATCTAATATCTATAAATTCTGATGATGAAGGCCGTTCAATTGAAATGGAAGCTGAAACACAGGGCTCGCCGTTCCCGTCCGCTTGTTGTTAATATCTATGCTCTAAATAAGACAACATTAAATAACAACATTGAAGATTGTGTTGCTAACAAGGAGCTTAGGATCATTCTCAGGGGAGACTTCAATGTCACACTCGACTTTGACCTTGATTGTTCTGGCGGCAGACCATTCAAAAAGACTGTCAAAAATATAGAAAGTCTATGCTTTGATTTTGACTTAGTAGACATTTGGCGGATACGAAACCCTGAAAGGAGGAGATTTACATGGAGACAAAAAACCTCTTTATTTAAAGAAGTCAGTTCACAATATAAAATGGGGAAAATACAAAGTACAATAATGTGTAATTCTGTACCGCTGCTGTTGGTATATGTGAGAAAAAAATTATTTACAATGTAAATAAGATGATGATGAAGAGGTATGTGTGTGCACGTTTGAGTGTGGTGAGTGTAACTGAGTGTAGTAAGGTAGTAAGTAAGAGTAGTGTGTGGAAAAATTGTATGTAAACCTGAAAATCAATAAATATCATTAAAATACAAAAAAAAAAAAAAAAAACCAAATAAACCTACAGATTTAAGTACTTTAGTAACAAAGGAACGTGAAAGGGCGCGCGTGACCTTTTGACCAAAGAGAAAAAATAGGCGCACCTGAAGGCACATGATTAATACGCAAGTGATGAAGCTGAGCAAACACAGGACACAATAAACTACCTGGAACGCGTGGCAAAGGCAAAGAAAAAAAACGCTCTTGGAATAGAATAGTCTTGCTCGCGCGAACTGTGACATAAGGAAACGACCCATCCAAATAAAGGTCTGAACGCAGCAAAACCTTGGTATTAATGAGCGCCTCAATGTCAACTACTATATTTAATTTACGCAAAAAAGAATAGAAAGCCACTAAAAAAGAGTCCACATAGCTGCTTGGAGAGGATTTTCTCTGTCGAAAAGAGGCGCGATGTCGAGAAGCAAACACGGTGTTATAGGTGCCTTACACTTTAAGGCTGTACCTAAATGACGTTTAGCTCCACGCAACAAAAGTTTGTAACGATAATCGCTATCCCAGGTCAACTCATGCCCGAGAAGCTTGTGCATATGTTTAAGACTGCTAAGATGATTCAAAATTGTTCCGTAAGCACGACCGAGCGACACTAGATAAGCGATATATCTCAGTGGCAATTTAAGTAACAGTCACTGGAAAGGGAACTACGGAAGCAGCGTAACAAAAAGAGAGATAACTCTTAATGTGCGAGTGCCAGTTCCTTTGGCTGGAGTCGGCATAGGCTGAGTTGATCAAACGTTGTCCAAGAGAATCCAGGGTGGAAATGTCTGCAAAGGAACGTTGTCGACGCTGACCGGAAACAGAAGGTGACAAAGGGAAAATTAGGAGATCTCGAAAAACAACACCTCGTTGCTTATGTCTAACGTGAAAAGTAATGCCGTGTTGGGGCTCACGAAACTAGAAACTCCTTATCTTGGGTGTCAAGTGGCTGCCTCAGTTCAGTGTTTAGCTTTTCTCCGTTACATCCTTTTTTTCTAAGAACCACTAATTTTCTGGTTAAGGCTGACACGGAAGGCGATTTTCAGATTTTATTTGACGTTTTGAGCGTTTTGTGCATGTGGTCTTAATTACGTGATACAGAATTAATGACAAGCACGAAGACAGGGACTTCACTGACCTTCATCGCAGTGCTGTATGAAAATGGTTGGTTTACTCAGTGCAAAGTTTTAAGCAACATAAAATCAACAGGCCGGATAACGTTTCAAAATTCCTGTCAACACTGAAACATGAGTTCTTTCAATGTGATTACTTTTTGTTCTGTTTCAAGTTCACCGTTGTTGATGATGCAACAACAATTTAACAACAACAATTTATTGGTATTCCCATATATAGATCGTATTACCTAAAACAAAACTAATACAACACTAATCACTTGTTTCTCTTATATTCAATGCTTCATATATAAAGTAACCTAGTTTCTTACAGATGAAAGAGTCAGCATTATTGAACAAGAATATAGTTTTTTCGGTATCGTTAAAAAGATTAAATGACGGGTATTTAAGTACAATGTCACTTTTTATATATTTGTTGTCTAATAGTTTTATAACGATCACAATGAAATAAGAAATGATTTTCGTTCTCAATTTGGTTAGAGCGGCAGTGTTGACAAATTCTAAGATATTCAGGTAATGATTTAGGTACCCCTGGGAGGGGGGTACTCCCTTATATGAGCTATATAGGTATGTGCGGCCCCAAAGGGTAGGGTTTTTCAGCCATTTTGGTCATAAATAGGGTATCGATTTTGGCCAATTTTCCGCCATTTTGGTCATAAATAGGGTATCCATTTTTGCACTCTAGTCTTGAATTCGTTTTCTATTTAGAAGCTACTTCTTTATCATGTAACTTACCTAATAAAAGCAAATAAACATAAACATTGCCTTTAACATTGGTCTGAACTAGGGAAATAATTATAAGGCAGGTCTGCACTAGGGTATTGATTTAAGGGTCAGGTCATAAATTGGGTATCAAATTTTTGGTCAGGTCATAAATAGGGTAGGGAAAATCGCAGATTTTGGTCATAAATAGGGTAAGGGTTTTGGGAAGCGGGCCGCACACCCCTACCCAATTTTTCTGGCAGTACCCCCCCCCCCCCCCCCCCCCGGGTTAGGTACACAGTGTCGTCCCGATTCGATTCTGAGACTGTGATTTCCTGATCTTAGTTTAGCAGCAGCTCGTCTATGTTTTAAGTTTTTTATTTGTTCTAAATAATGAGATTTGCTTACATCTGTTTTAAATATAGAGTAGAAACATAATTTCCTATTAGAGCGGATTAACTCCCGTTGATGTCTTTTTAAATTGTTTGAGATGTGACCTTTTCTTTTTTGTAGATTATTTTTAATCGTTGGTATATTGTTAGTTTGGGTTGTTTTGTTATATGATTGATGTTGAATGTCTTTATAAATATGTATAATTTCATTAACCGTTAACATAAAAGATGTTTTCGCTTCGTTTGCTAATTGATTGGAAATGATTAAGCATTGTTTGGCAATACTGTTTTCTGGAAGAGATTCAAGATATATAAGATATAAGCTGTTACCTATGATTCTAAATGATACCGAGCGCGGCGATGCACTTGAATAAAATTGCTTTGTCCCTCATAGTCTCAGCTTGGGTACGTGCATGCATGTTATAAGCATATTAGTTAATTTTAACTTCAACGTATAATTAGAAAGGTTTTTATAAGAAAAAATCATTGTAAACTCTGTTTCAGTCCTCGCCCCCCCCCCCCCCCCCCCCAAGATTCGATTTTCCGGGGGCTGATTATTTTGACCTCGATTTTATGAAGCTTCATATTACCTTGTCATATATAAGTCAAACGATCATGATTATACAATAAGTCATATGACGAAGTGATCTAGCAGCGTTGCAAGGAGTGCCAAAGACTGATTTTCGTGCTCAGTAAGTATTATACTAAAATTATTTATTCTTTCCCTCACTTGCATTTGGTTATCAAAGCGTTCGACAAAGAGTCGCTCTTGCCACGTTGTGCATGCAGAAAATACATTTATCGCTCCAAACAAGGAAGAAATTATAGGCAAAGCCTATTTTACCATCCGATCATCCTTTGTGGTCAGTTGCAATGTTTATCCCAACGGGACTACATGTCAGTGTGTCGAGCAAACGCTTTACGGAAAGCGATATCTGGACACGTTTGCTCGAAAGAGAACCCAATTTGAAACGGAATCTTGCGAGCGGCTGAAAGAGAGTTTACAATCACCTTAGTCGTTTCGATCTGAATCAGTAAAGATATCAACACAGACTTCAATGTTTGGGCAAAAGTTTATTGACAAAGAAGCGTCCGCGGGGGGGACCAAGAAACTAAAATGGCAATAAAGTGAAAGGGTGGCGCGGGTGGGCAAGAAAACAAGCGAGAACGCGCACGCTAGCTGATCGACCAGGACGAGGAATCTGACATCCGATACTTAAACGCGAGCAAAAAAGCCTTGCAAGCAAGCGGGGAATGTTATCTATTGGTAATTATCAATCATCACTAACGGTGATCATTTTTCAATCACTGTAGATATCAAAAAATAGGTCCGCACTGCGTACTTATGTGTGCGCAGGGTCCTTTTCGTTTTTTTTTAATTTTACGGGTTGAGGAAATTAAACTGGGCTGCTTATTGGAAACGGGCTTCTTTATAGGGATAGGGTGCTATTCCATACCCTTCTTCCTCGCGTTTTTTGCCACACGATCCCTACTCCTTCAAGGAAACAGGGGCCCTGTTTACACCTGCAACGTTGGCTATATCTGTCAGTGTGTTTAGACAATAGGTAGTCTGCTTACGCGAATCCGTTAGCGTCGTTGTTACGCCACACTGGACCGTTGTCGCATTGTTGCCCTTTTGCAATTCAGTCCAATATTTCCCAATAACGTCAATCCTCAGGTTTAGCAGGGGCAATGCTGTGTCTGGTAAACAAAATTCTTTAAGCGATCCAATAGTTAGGGTTTTCGCTGAAATCTTGTAGAATAATGGTTAATGCTTGGTCCAGTCAGGTTCCTCAGTTAAGTGCCAAGTGAGGGAATTTAAGCACGACAGTCTGCAGTATGGGTGAGGCGAAATGCCAATGAAACGTCGAACTCTGAAATCGCTAATCGATGTCGAGGCTTCGATATTGGTAAAAAACATTGTTTAAATCCGTTTATTGAAAAGGAGTTTAAGTCCGTAACCGGTCCAGTGGAGTTCCAAAAGTTTCAAAGTGTAAGGTTCTAGAACGAGAGTGGAGGTTTTAGGCGATGCGCCGGTATGAACGACATTTTGGTGTCCTTACTGGAATGTCAAAAAATCATGCATCAGTACACAGGAATACCAACATGTGAATGATACAGGACACAGAACGCAAAAAAAGCGAAATGAGCCTTACGATAGCAATTACGTGACGTCATTGTAGGACCAAAGTTGCACAGTTGGTTAGTGCGCGGCCTTCTGTGCGAGAGGTCCCGAGTTCGATCCCAAGTGACCCCCCGATCCTTGCTTCGACTTCTTTCCATCCCCTGTAGCTCAGATAGCTTTAAATACCCTTAAGTTCTCATTCCCAATGCTGCGCAAATTTTAAAGTTTCATTACGTCATTACAACTGGTCAATCAGGTGCCTCTCTAAATATAGCTGCGTAGCTTAAATTAGATTTTAAAAAACTATCATTGGAAGAGGACCATATATGGGGATCTGTTCTCTTACTTCATCCTCTCTTGTTCCACGTTATCCCCTATCTTGAATTCTTCTGACGGCCGTATTATTTCCAATTCGCTGACGGGTACACTTCGATAATCTCATTTAACCGCAGTTTATTTCTTCTTCTTTTTTTTTTTAAAGGTAAATGCGCATGCGTCACTTCGTGACACAACTATAGCACATTATCTACAGTTCTAATTTCGTACGAGAATGACTCCAATTTCTTCGTACAATGTCTGAACTATATACTGTTTAATATATGTAATATTCACATGAGCGGTAGTGTTGAATGGGCGGTGTTATTGAATGTTCAGTTCGTAGTAAGGTTGTCATCGGATACTGAATATTTATCTCATCTTCGGGTAATGATTTCGTTTAATTGACTTATTTCAGTGGCACATTTGGATTGCGAGTGTAGGTAGACATGGAGTAAGATAGGGGTGCATAGGCCATTTCGGAGTTGCGCAGAGAACTGGGGCGAGTTTCAAATTCAAACCAATCGATAAATTGACACCATCACATTAAACGTAACGTTGAGATTGGCCATCTGTCTAAGTTTGATGCTTTTAGGTCGAACAGAGACCAAGTTATGGATCCAGACAGTAGTCTCTAATTTTGAGACTGCGTCGTTCAAAAGCAATTAAACTCCTTAAGATTTTTTTACGATTTCTGCAATATTCATCTATTTCCAAATAGTAGATCTGAGTGACAGGATTTTCTAGTTGTCCAAAATCTGATAAAAAGGTTTATGAGTTTACATGATTTTGGCGGACGTAGCCTCAAAATTAGAGACATTTGTATGGATTTTAGGCTCGGCTACCTATTCAAACACTCCCTGTGCTTTCAGACAGTTGAACTTTATCGAGATTTTCAGAACTTTGACCTGAATACTGAGTTTCTGCTGGCTGTCTCCCTTATAAATTAGAAACTAATTTTACAAATGGTCTTGATAGCACAAGTGTTACTATTATTTTAAAAAATACAACCACACTTTTGAGTTTTCGTTTTCATTTTGAGTTTTCATTTCTACAAAAGTGTAAATGAGCACCTTTTCCGGAATAAAAATTATCATATTTATAAGCATCTCAGTTTTTAATAAGTAGTTTCTTCGAAATACATTTTAAGATAAAATCTAGCGATAAAATTTTTCGACGTTTCGATCTCGCTGAGATCATTTTCAAGTTTGAAAAAAATGAATAAAATTTTGCCTATAAGAAGTAAAATCACACGTGAGAATATTAAAAGCGATAAAAATGTGGAAACATGTACTATGCGTTACAAAAGTAAGTGATAAAAACTAAAAAAGGCTAGATAACAATAGGACAAAAAGCTTTACAAAAGAATATATGAAATACTCCGAGCTATAAAAATAACTTTGCACGGATGGGGTCAGACTGCGTGTTCAAAGTTGGCTTTAGTTCTTTTATAAAAAGCATCTCATAAATTAAGCAGTCAAATTTGCTCTGGCACTTCCGTAAGATCTTAAAACTACGAGATTTAAGACTACGAAAAAAACTACGAGGTTAAGGTCCATCATCAGTTTTTGCTAAAAATTGTAAAGATAATTGTGATATTTCTTGCTTCAAAATTATTGACAATGCTACCTCCTTCTATCAACTCAAAATCAAGGAAAGCTTCCTCATGGAACGGTTGAAACCCGAACTCAACAAACAAGTTGATCATGTCAGTTTAGCGTTACACTTTTAAACTCTTACCGTTATGCCAGTTGTTTCTATTATTTTTACACTGTTGGGTAGTTAAAATTTGACCTACTTGTATTGAACATTTAATATACTAAGAATCATTGTATTGATAGATATATATGTACGTATTATCTTGTAAAATTTTTAATGTTACACTCATTATTGCTGATGATGATGTTTGAAACATCGAAATATGTTCCGAAAACTCAATAGTGTGGTCGTTTTTTTAAAATAATAATTAATTTTACAAATAATACACTACTCCTTAGAGATGTGGGGCTTAATTTCTTTACAGTCGGAAGATATTATATTTCGAGTAGATCCTCTACAGCTGTTCAGCTACTGAAGCTTATTTATTACAACGTTTTTCTGCATCTTTTATCCTTCAGGTTTGCCTCAAATAGTTAAGGTCCATCATCCTGAAACCATGGTAACCACTTTAGTTGCCTTGTGGCTAACAACTGTTGTGCTTGTATTGTCTCTTGTCATTCATAATCCGATATCTACTGGTATCATCGTAAAACGTGTATTATCTAGACCAATCAGACCCCTGACGAGAACAGAATACGTTCAGAATGCTCTGGACAGAGCTGTAGTCGCGGACTATATTCAGAGACAATGGGACAAATCCGTCAATGAAGGAGAAATCACTGAGACGGTGAAAATTGCAAAGAACGGGATGTCACAAAATCACGTGAGATTTGAGAAAGTCGGAGACATGACGTTGAAAGAGGCATTGCTTCTGACAAAATGCCGTGGACTCCTTAGCAAAGAAAGAAAAGCTACATACATCGAGGTTCCTTTGGGAACAGAACACCAAGTGTTCAAAATTATTCACGAAGCAGGGAGAAAGCTATCAATTAGTGCCGAGCAAACCACTTCAGATGGCGAAAGCGATTACAAGGATTTGTCCGATCTTTCAGAACAAGCTAAATTGCTAGATTCTTCCAAACCTGCCCTTCAGCTCACGTTGGGAGAGATATTGCCAAAGGCGTTAGATGAAAAGTTGGCCGAGCAGAAAAACTTTCGAGATATATTAGCCACAAATGATAAAGAAAACACTGTTACAAATAAAGAAAGGGATAAAGCGTTTCAGGCCTTTAAATATTTTCTCGTTGGTTTTCCATTCCTTGGAGAAGAACTCGTTTTGGACCAAACTTCATGGGTCGCGGGTATGAAAGCAGATGCTGATACAAAACTTAATGACCTTGAAAAGTATTGGAGCCAAAGTTTAGCGAAACAGACAAAACTGAAGTTTGAATTCATCCAGAGCATGCTGATTAGCGCTGAAGAAGCAAAATACCAGTGGGAAGACCTTAAGAAACGCCATATCATCGAGGAAAGAATAGACGATGCTGGAAACCAATTCGTTACATTTCACGAAAACGATTTCGTATCCCTAAAGGAAGTATTAAAACTACTGCAGTTTTACATTGATATATATCCAGAGCAAAAGCAAAAACAGACACGTTTTGAAATTCCAATTGGCGGCGAGACAAGGAAATTTCGGTTAAGTCAGAGCGGGAGATTTGGCGGCAAGCACCAAATAGTTGTTAGAACAGATGATCGTGACTGGCCAGGTGCAACTAGAAGAGGAAAAGGCAAAAATCCCTTGTGGGCACCTGATTACGATACAATGGTAGATAAAGTTCTTAAGCATGTCGACAACAATGAACAGGCGGCTAAAGCTATGGTAGATGCTTTAAATGGAAAGCTTAACGATCAGCCTTCATTTGCCGAAAAACTTAAAGCTGGTGGGCAAGAATCCCCAGATACAGTTCGAGCTGCGGTAGAATTTATGATTGTTTCCATGGTTGCAGAAGCAGCGCAGCCCCCCGAAGAGCTCAAGACGAACTTTTTGACCCAGCTAACAAAAGTCATGTCCGAAAATAGATTTCCAGAAGGTACTGAGCTTCCAAGTCTCGCAACATTAGATGGTAAAGCTGGCCGAAGCCCTGCAACAGATCAATTGGTTCAGGGTATGCTTGGAGACGTCAACAAGAAAAGAAAGTTCGATGAAATCTTCACCAAAGAGGAATTTCCCGCAAGGAAAAAGAGTGGGGGAGCTCAAGCAGCCCGCGAATTTATTCACAGGGAAGGCAATAGAGACGTTCCCTCATACTTAATCCGTGAACGGGCAGCAAGTGATCACGATGGAGAAGTATTCATAAAGAAAGTTTTCAGCTCTTGTTCAGATAAGCGCCGAAGGAGAAGACGTTCCCTCTGTAGGCTCATTGACAAGGACTCTGTTTATGTTGATGAAGAGTCAGTTAAAGTCACCGAAAAAATGGTTGAATTTGTTGTTGGGGATCAAAGAAATTCAGAACTTCGAGAGCATGTCCAGTTCGCATTAAGCTCTAATGAACTGGCCACACCCAAGCTGATCAAAGACAACTTAGCAAAATCTCGAAGACACGGAGCTAGTGAGACATACGTAAAGATACATAAAGGCTTGGCTGTCCACGGATTGATATTTTCTGCCCTAGGAGCTGCACATTATTTTCAAGAAGGTGATTACGTTCGTGGCAGTATTTCGTTGACCCAAGCTGTTCATACATTCGAGGGACTAACCAATATTCAAAGACGGGTACTAAGTAGAGCTGCTAAGGAAGTAGCCAAAAGTTTGAATTTTGAGAAGGGCTTAGAACGATTCTCCTCCAAAGTGGAAAGGTTCATGGAAAAAGGAGTCGGAAGGCTTCTGGGCGACATTCCTGTAGTCGGACTCTCCTTTGACGTTTATTTCATTGAAGAAGATATACAGGAGTTAGCAGATTTAGATTTCAGCGACCCCGATGATCTTAAACTTGTTCCGCTACGTGTCATCGATTTGTACCTTGACGTAAGCAGTACAGTATTGAACTTAATAGGGACAATTTTTCCAGAGGCAGAAGTGATTGCTGAGCCGTTAGTGATTTTTATCTCTATAGTGCGGATGGCCATAGATGACTTCTACATTGATATAATGGAGGAAATGAATAACGTGAATTGGAATAGTCCGTGGGCTGTTGTTGAATTTCAGGGAGCACTCTTGAAAGGGATTTTAGAAGGACACACAGATTTCCTAACTGGTGGTTTGCGAAGACAACTGGATTCCTATCAGAAACAATTTAACTATGACAAAAAACTTCTACGAAACCTGAAGAACCCCGATAACTATTTCAAAATTGTTGGAGAAAAGAAAGGAGGAATAGAAACAATCGATTTTACACAAGGAGAACTGTCCTCTTTCGGAGGTTACATTAACTTTAGGCTTCATGATGATAATCTAGCAACTGTCGAAATTGGAGATGTTAGTGGAACTGGTAAGACAATACGAAATACATTTAAAGTGGATTCTAGCCTCAAAGACATCGTTCTTGGTTTAGGAGAGTCCAGGAGTTTCACGTACAAACACGAAACTGCGAAACTGTGGTTCGTTATCCCAATCAAGTCATTCGATGTAATTTGTGGGTCTCAGCTGCACGAAGAATCTGTTTATGGGACTTATTACGGCAATTCAGATAACAATACATTTTATGCCGTACAGAGACCCAAGAAGACAGAGAAATTACCCAAGAAGAAGGATCAAGAGTGCAACTTTGGTGAACTAAACCTTGAGATGCTGACTGGAAACTACCATTACAATTTGTATGGGCGTGGTGGTAGCGATACCTTTTATCTCGGACCTGAACTTGCGACTGTGACTGGAGGGGGTGGAAGTGACGTCTATATTATTCAATCTGACGGCGGTAAAACAATAATCGATAACTTTGCTGAAGATGACATGCGCGACATAGTTGTCATCAACGTCAGCTATGCCAGCATCCGATGTCATAAGACCGGAAATGATGTTGACATCACTTACTCCAAGAGCCACCACATTCGCATCAAGAACTGGTTCACGCCTGGAGATGCACATTACTATCGTCACGTATCGTTTCGTAGCCAGGATGGAGTCATATTCGTCGCGGAACAAACCTTAGGCAGAGATTCGGATCTAGACATTCACTGTGTCGCGGTTGCGCTGGATTTTAGTGGGACGAAAACGTCTCAAACAGTCTCCCTCAGTGATCTTAAGTACAGGAAAGTGACGCAAGTATCCGGCTCCAGTCGCTCTGACATTATTGTTGGTAATGATCTCAATAACGTCATAGACGGAGGCCGTGGGGCTGACATCTTGGATGGAGGGAAAGGCGAGGACACTTATATTATTCGAGGAAATGAAGGCTGTGATACTATTGAAAACTATGCACCAGATTACTTAAACACCACTGACATTGTGATATTCGATGTACCTTTTGAAAGAATTGACGTCCGAATAACAAGAATTGATTTATCTGTGACTGACAGGACGAATCCCGGTAGCTCTTGCCTGACAATTACCAAGTGGGTGCTAGGATACCAATATAGACACCTGCTATTCACATCATCAGATCATGTTGTCTTTAACGTTACCACCACCCGAAGAGGATATTCAGTTGTAGTGTCCAAAGTACCAATCATACTAGATTACAGTGCGTCCATTACGGGGGTCTGTGTAGATGTGTCTGGTACGCCAAATACAAAGTGCATAAAACCAACTGGTTATGCTAATGTCGCTACGATTTCTGATTCTCCACACAATGATCATATTGTGGGAAATAAACAAACAAATTTCTTGAGTTGTATTGGAGGGAATGATTATCTCGAGGGAGGCGAAGGCAGTGACAATTATGTAATTAAGAAAACCTGTACAAGCGTGATCTTAAACAATTTTGACAACCGCTCAAAAGATGATGTAATGTACTTAGAAGAAATGTTTGAGAACTTACGTGCTTTGAAAGTCGGCTCAGATTTAAAGATCGTATCAAGATACGGAGCACCCGCTGTAACTCTCCGAAGTTGGTTTGATTCAGATAAGTATCAGCATCTTTGGATTAGGACCGTGGATGGAATAACTTTACGAGTAAGAAACGAGACCGCTAAACTCGATCCAGTCGAACTCTCTAAGGACCCCGCGGAGTGTGCATGTACAAACCCGGACTGTGATACAAGGTCAATCTCCTTCGATCTGTCGAAAGATCCCTGGAAGCATTTGGTGCGCTTCCACCTGAATTCCAGTTACTGCAGTTACAAGATCTTTGGCAATGAACTGAACAATTACCTTGATCCCGGAGCAGGGAATGGTTACAATTATCAGTACTTGGAAGGAAGAGACGGATCTGACACTTATGTGCTCAAACATGGCTATGGAGAGTTTAACGAAATCAACAACTTTGCTGTTGACAACAAGACAGATACTCTTCTTATCGGCCTGGAATTTAAGGATATTCGCGTGTACTTTCATATGGAAAATGATGTCGTACTGGAATCTAACGCACGGCCCAGTTCCCTTGGCGTTTTAATCCGGAGTTATTTTCTTAATGTCCTTTATCAGCATCTTTGGGTAAAAACAACCGATAAAATTACCTTCGAAATTTCAAAAGAACCGCCAATTAAAAGAATCATCTCTATCGATCGCACTGACGTTAACAGCCCTCAAAATATTAATCCAGTTAAAGATGGCATTCTAGCTTCTGCTAGAGAGTTAAAGGGTTCACTTTCTTCCAACAATCATCTAACTGGCAGTAATACTACAAGAATAATACAAGGGGGCAACCTTGCTGATATTTTACGAGCTGGGACACGTGGGACGACTTTAGAGGGAAAACATGGAAATGACACGATTTATGGTGGACCCAATATTGATATTATTTTTGCTGGTGATGGAAGTGACAAAGTTTTTGCCCACGCGGGAGGCGATTTCATTTATGCTGGGAATGGTCCAGATGTAATTGATGGTGGTGATGGTAGCGACACAGTTTCCTTCAAAGGTGATGGTTTTCATCGTGAAGGTGTTAGAGTCGATCTCTTGTTTGGATTTGGAAAAGGAGCAGATGCAGAGGGAGACACTTATATAAGCATCGAAAACGTGTACGGGACCATCCACAATGACACTTTAATTGGATCTGATTACGATAATTCGCTCTTTGGTCTGGAGGGAAGTGACACACTCATTGCTCATGGTGGCAATGATAAACTTGTTGGAGGTGAAGGAAATGACTTGTACTTGTTGTATCAAGCATCGGGTTTAAAAATAATCGATAATTATGCAGACGACGAAATTGAAGATACTCTTTCACTTGTCCATTTAAACTCGACCGATGTGTGCATATTCTTAGTAGATAATGACTTACACATACAAGCTGTCGACCTTGGCTTGGCAGCGGAGTTGCTTCACGGTCAACGTTTGACGGTAGTTATTCAGAACTGGAATGTTAATACGAAATACAAGCATCTTTCGATCGTATTCAACAACACTGTGTGGCAATCGTTTGCTTTGTCAGACATAGCATCAAGAATCGACCAGCTAAACGACAGCGTTGCATTCCTTGAAAGAGATTCCAGGTTAAAGGTCGTTTGGTTTTCACACGGCAATAGTGTAAAATTGTCGTGGAATCAAAGGAGTCAGCCCCAGGGTTCTTTATCGCACCCGAACTCTGAATTACTCTTGATTAGCTTTCCTACAAAAGATCCAACAAGTATTCGAAAAATAAAACTGAATAGGCGGACATCTGCTATTTTGCCTCTCAATGCAAGTCTGCACTACGTGTTCGCGCTAGCCTTGGAGAAGTGTAACGCGATAATAGCTGTTTCCCACACGTTGACCACGTATGGACAAGAAAGAAAGTGCTCTGCAGTGAATGTACGGAATTCAGTTGTTCAGTATTACGGACGTTTTTCATATTTAAGGGATAATCACGGTACAATTGCCGCTATAACATGTAACGTGGGGTATACTCTAACGCAAGACAGTGATATCGCGCTAAATACCACCTGTTTAGATGGACAGTGGATCCCGCCTCTCCCAAACTGTTCAAGAATAAAACAATGTCCAGCGCTCAGAAAACCGTTTAACGGATACGTTTTTACTAATGGTCGTGTAGAAGGATCAAAAGCCTGGTATGTCTGCTCCAAAGGGTTCCTTCTTCAAGGACCCAAGGAACGCATTTGCGTAGGAGAAATCTGGGATGGACTTACAAGCCGTGTATGGTGTCAGCCGCTTCGTTGCCCAGGACTGCCGCGTGTTGATAATGGGGTGTTCCGCTCTTGCAATTACATGAGCTATGCCAGAGCGGTTGGTACGTTCAATAATCCTCTGCAAGGCTACTGTGTAAAACTTTATTGCTATAGTCCATATCTACCAAGCCACAGATTTCATGGAGGAAGCCATCGCCCAAGATGGGACAGTGATTGGAAGATACCAAAAGGAGGACGAGTCTGCAGTGATGGGATGTGGATTGGTGATGTGTACGACAAGTGTGAACTGACTGTCAGACTAACTAATGTGTACGACTACTGGAATAAGAAAGTCGGTATACTTCAGCGTTGGCACAATGGAGCTTGGAGAGCAGATTCAAGGATTCCTTCAGTTAGTATTATACGTCTTACTTGTAAGGATGTGGGGTTACTTAATCCTTCGCATGTATCGTACAGATTAGGTTGGACTTCACGACTAGTAGAGGTGACATGTAGCAAGCTGCGCTTGACACAGAAACCTACTTCGTATGAAGGCAGACTTGAAGTAGTAACCGCCAATGGGAAGTGGGAAGGAGTTTGCGTTCCAACGGGACTTCGATCTGCAAGCAAGGAGATTTGTGAATCCCTTGGTTTTGGCTTCAAATCTGATGTGGTTAGCCTAGCTTCTGGGTGGACAGACCACACACTGTCCAGGTAAGACCGTTTGGAATATTGGTAGAACCTCGCTTATTTGCACGATATACATTTAAGGGAAGCGTACCAGACTTAATCCACACCACAGAACTAATTCCGAGGTATAATTTTATTTAAATAAATTCGAATTTGTTTCTTTCTTACAATACCGCTCGCCTTGTTGTTTTGATAAAGTATAGGTACTTTATTTGACGGGTTAAATCTTAAGAACTGAACTTATCCAGGATTAAATTTTGAAGTTACAGCAAACACTTCATTTGGGCATTATCAATGATCTCATTAAGTAATTATTGTAGAAAATACAAATTGCATTGATCTAGTAAGCCTGACAATCTTGTATTTGTTTTTTTTAGAGAAAGAGTAATCTTTTTCGAGAGGTATGACAAATCTGCTAAGATGACAGTACTCAACGGGCTTCTTTTGAAAATGAAATATTCTTTCAGTTACTCACAATTGCCGATTTCTATTTGAGTAACTCTAGTTGTGGCTATTTTACTCTAGCTTTCAACACGTCCGACATTTTCCCCAAAGCAGATTTTATCTATCTTTAACATATTTTATCTCTGTTTAATCTTTTTCTATTTTGCTTTTTTTAGAGAAACAGTGACCTTTTTCTCGAGGTATGTCAAATCTTTCAGTATGACAGTACTCAACGGGACTCATTTGAAAATGCCCTTTTTATTTACACCCTGTTGCCGATCTCTATTGGAGTAACTGTAGTTATAGTTATATCTATAGCCATTTTACTCTAAATTTTCACAAGTACGACATTTCCCCAAAGCATATTTTCATGCTACCTAGAAACTGGTTTTTCATGGAAAATACCCATCGGGTAATGAAACAAAAATGTTTTACCAATATGAAGTTCCTCCTTGTTTTACAATTATTCACCGAAGTAGAGCCTTATCACCAATCCAAAACTAAAACTATAAAATTTGCCCCGTTTGAGAATTAGAACTATACCATCTGCAGAGCGATGGGAGAATGGGGCATCCTCGTCGAGGATGTAGTTGATAAGGTTTTCTACTGGTCTTTCATGGTATTTATATTTCGAATCAAATGCAGGTTGAAGATGAAGCGCCAAAGACAACATTGTGGTACCAAGATACGATGCAGACAGAAGTGTACAAACACATTTCACGTGCCTCAAGGCAATACTGCATGTACTGGTACGTTCGAAGGAGATTCCTGTACAGTTTCATGTAGAAGACACTATAGACGCCGAGGAGATTTTAAGGCTTATTGCTCGGGAGGAGTTTGGAAAACCCAGCGCCCTGGAGGCCGACCGGCCTCGGCTCATTGTGTTAGCGTAGGTGCGTATCAACTTGAGTTATTTTAGTGAAAAGTTTGGATCTTATAAACTTAAGGTCAATAAACATCTGCGTATTTATAAAAACCCTTTCAAATGCAATAGTTAGTCCCCGATACATTCTAGTTGAAATTTAGTTGCTTTGAGCATGCGTCTTAAAACAGCAAGAAATAGTTATGTAGACGTTGCCTGCTGTGTAGTGCACACAAGTGACTTGTTCGCTTTATGTCCCCGCCCGCTGATGTTACGTGAACGTGCCCAAGTGCGCAATGGTCTGTATTAGGTGAAGTTATGAAATCCATGCTAATGAGATGGACACACTTCTTAAGATGGTTTTCCAGATTGCTTTTAGAGCCCGAAAAGGTTTCTGGATTTTGGAAAAGGGCGCGGTCCCACTTGCAAGTTGGTTTCTTCGTACGCTGAACTATTATCCCGGGAGATCACCCGTTTGAAAGGAATACTTTTGGAGAGCGTATTTATAAAAGGGTAAAAGGGTATAGGTTTGATGACCTGAAATATTGAAACGATTAGGATAACAAGCAATTAGGAACTAACAAAAAAAAGTATTTACAATGGTACATCTGCAGTAGATACTGGCGAAAAAATTTTTCTGCGTAAATCATATGAAAGGCAAAAAACTGTGATCGCGGGCTCCCTATAAATTCACCAAGCGATGAATAGAAGTTTGTCAGTTTCCAAGAGAATGCATGGGAATTCGAGCGACAAAGTTAAAGAAGCCGTAAATTGCACACACTTACAGTGATTGTTCTTATGAATTTAACCTACCTCGAGTTCGTGGCGATTTCTAAGCCATTCTTTGGACTTGTTTTTATTGAGATAGTTGGAAATCGTTACACACAATTGCTTAACGGGAAGGAGTAAATCGATTAGGTCCCTGCGTCTAACGGCTCGTAGGCATGTTGGTGAAGTCACGCAACTGAAAAACGCCGGCTGAGTTTTTCTCGGATTTTCTCGTCCTTCACAACTCTTTCAAAGAAGACTATACGATGCGAAGATACTAGGGCTTTATGAAACTGGCGATTTAATCGGGATTGAGAACTTTTGCTTGTAATAAGAGAGCGGTTCGTGTAGTCATCTCGGTGCTTGGAGCCTCCCGATACGATTTCCGGCTACACAAATGACCCACGTACACGAGATTTCAAGTTTATTTGAACAAACATGGCAATTTAGTACTTCTTTTAGCCGGTTGATCGAATTTCCATATATTCTCTTACGAAGTGACAGACTGCGTTGGGCTCGTATTGTGAGCTTGGCTAATATGTGGGGCCTGACTATAGGCTCTTTCCAGGCTCCAAATTCTGAACTCAAAATCACAATTGTCAGACAACTTAATAAATTTATTTATGTAAGCAATGAAATTGTATACTTTCCTTTCCCTTCCTTTTCTGATAGATACTTTATTCAAGGATGACGTTCTCAAACTTGCCGCGGCACATCGAGGTTTAAAACACTTGGACTTATCATCACTTATCGCCAATCGGCTGAACGCTGCGTATCCCGAGTCATTCTGGTTGGTGACTATATATGACCCAGTCTCTGGTTGGGACAATCATGCTGTGTATGGTTATTACTTTCACAAATTCAGATACCAGGGGGTTAACTTGGTTGTTACGCGATATCCAAGAGAACGTGCCTACCGTCCTAAAGTATCACTGGCGACCATAATAGGTACAGAAAATGGAGACCACTCCCGAAAGGCCGTTGAGAGTATTATAAAGAAATTCCGTGCCCGTGGCCAATCCTGGTACTGTATCCACGCTGTGAGAAAATCCATAAGTGTGAGTTCGTCCAGTTTCATCACCGAAGCAAATTACCAATGGATACAATTCAAGCACTTGGTAGTGGTAGTGGTTGCACCTTGAGACGAACATTGAGCTGAAGCATCCACATTAAATCGTTTGGTTACGTGTGGACAGACGACTTGACTTTAGTGGGAACTTAGTATGTTGAAGCTTTATTCGTAAAAGTAAATTTAACGTAAATAAAATGAAATTTCAAAGTGAAATTTGTTGATTGAAGATTGTGGGAAATGAGAAGTATTACTATAGTTTGTTTAAGATGTAATCAATTTATAACTTAGGAATTTAGTTGTCGAAAATTGCGGACAAAAAACAAAAACAAAGTGCATGCTGTGTTGTAGACAAACATATATAATCTTTCAGTTTTCCATGAGGGAGATACAGTCGCTAGTCACGCAGATTTACTGTTGAACTGCTTTTCGGTTTTTTGGACAATGAATTGAAATAAGGTTCAGAAAACGCACTATAGAAGGAAGTAATTGATGTTTAATTTGCTGAATATTTTATATATAGGATTTGAGAGTTGTTATTAAGGAGTGACCACACGGTTTTAAAAGTGTATATGACACGAAAGTTATTGAAAAGAGCTTTAAAACTGATGAAGAATGGCGTTTATTTTATTGTAAGTTATTCAAGATTTTGATTTGTTGTAAATTAGAGGGCTTGGACGTCACAAGGTTGACGCAAAATGCTGTAAAATCATAAAAAAATGGAATTTCTCTGAAGACTGTATAGAACTGAAACTTTGTGCAGTTGTTATACTCATCACCAAGGTTCCGTGGTATGTCCACTGTGACATTTCCATGGCAACACAATGGGCTCCAGGCCCTCTCCATCCAAAGGGTGAAATCAGAGTTTACTCTTTCAAGAAGCGTTAGTTGCTCTTGATGTTCATTCAGTGGGTGCGAACGAATATGGACATCACACAGCACAAGCACGAGAAAGTCTGTTAGACTGGAGCAATAAATAAGGTATTTTTCAATTTGGGAATGTAGAGGTCCGGTGACGAGTACGTTGCTAAGGTGACATCATAACCACCATCACAATGTGTAGTTTTGACAGCACATCAATCCTGCAGAATTTCAACCCTTTGGACTTTTGTGTCAACCTTGTGACGTCACAAGTCCTCTCATTTGCATAAATCAAAATTTTGACTAACTCGGCAACCAAGATTGTCATCACAATAAACTAAACGACATTCTAATAAAAAGATTTGGAGTCATATACACTTAAAGTTTAGTTCTGGATGGTTATTGCATGCTTTTTTTTATGTAATGTGAATCTTGGACCATGACCAAAACTCTTGTGAAGAAAGTAGATGGGACGTACACTCGCATGCTAAGACGGGTGAAAAACGTCTCCTGGAGAGCGCACATGTCCAACGAACAACTTTATGGACCAATCCCCAAGTTATATCTGCCACCATCAAGAGAAGACGGCTCACACTCGCTGGACACGTTTCTCGTCACAATGAACCTGCTGGTTCACTGATTTTTTGGTCGCCAGAAGAACCTCGTAGAAGAGGTCGTCCAAATACTACACTAAAAGACGTCCTGAAAAGCGACACCGGGCTTAGCAACGACGAAATGAGAGCAGTAATGGCAGACAGATTGATCTGGAAGAGGAATTTCATCATGTCACCGAACTGAAGTTCGGATGCACCTACTACTACTACTACTACTACTTTTTTATGCCTTTTTTTTGTAATCTACTGATTATAAAATCACATTTAGTAAAAAGAGTTTTTATGTAACTTTGATTCCAGATCTATTAAAAAACAGTGTTATACGATTGAAACTTATTCTGCGGTTTGGATTCTTCAATTTGCATCCGTAGAGGTTTTTCGTAAAATTAAAAGTAGGTAAAATAATTTAGTCATATTGCCCTGGGCCTCCTTCGAAAGCCGATTAAGCTAATCCTAGATTGGTGGAAATTTTAATTGTGAAATATTTACCATTAAAAGAAGACGTTTTTACGAGATTTTGTCCTTGGGGTTATAATTTGGACTCTTCTTTTCATTTATCCTTAAATTATGACTGTGGCCGGGCCCAGGGCTGCATGTATTTTTGACAAATAATGCTTGTAAGATTTTTCTTGGCTTAGTTTGTGTCGATAAAATACCAAACAACAAAAACAACAATTCTTATTCAGAAAGGGTTGACTCGCAAAATAGCAGAAAGATAATCATGGCGGGTCAGGTACAAAAGCAAAAAATTTAGATAAAGTTGTTCCAATATCTCAATGTTATGTTATAAAACAAAATTAACTCAAGAAGCTAGAGTCGCACTCGGCTATCGCCTCGTGCGAATCTTGCGCTTCTTTCGTGCTTAGCAATCTCCCGCGTGCATCCATAACTCAATAGTACATGCTATGGCGTTTACCATTTGTTAATTCACGTGTAACAACCCAGCGGTTCTCCTCACATCTTTATTTATTAGTCCCAGGAAAGTTAATTGACCACTACACGTTTTGTCAGCGTTCACCTTTTGTACCAAAACGGTAGGAAAATTTCACTCCGCTTTCAAGCCTAAAATACGGTTTATTACCAATTGAGCTTCCACATCATCAAATAGGCGTCAAAGGTAAAAAGTAATCACTTTTTGGGCTCTGAAAGGGGAGCCTTTAAGAAAAAGAGAAATTTACGAAACAAAACCCCTGTCTAACACGTAGACAACTATGGTTCTTTTTTCACGATAGCTCCGAGTGATGTTGAAGAAACATCACACGTGACTCGTCTAGAAAAAAATTCGCTGTTCCATATCCTCGTGAATCTTTTTGTTTTATTATTATTTCTTCGATGTTTTTACCTTAGTGAAGTATTATTTCGAGGTGTCCTTCGATTTGAAACTAACTTTGTACATCGCAAAAAAGTGGCTTGATATATAGCGCCGGACATTGCTTCTTCTAAACCGAGCAAACACCGCATTGACAAAAAATGCTCTCTATTTTTGTTCGAAAATATAAAATAAACTCGCGTATATAAAATTATCTTCTATGGTACTTTTAACTGTTTAATTACACAAATCAGCATCAAGGCTATTTTGGAAAATTGGTGAAATTTTTCATAAAAAGTTTTCGACCAATCAGAAGGCTCGCGATATCACTGCCATGCCGTTGGGAGCAGTGGTTATCTGATAACGACTTTGAACCAATCAGGACCCGCAAAAGACCCCTGCTGTTCTCTTACATCAACTGCTCCGTGCGCCCGAGTTCAAACCATCTACAGAATATGCCAGGTGGTGTTAACTGAATTGGACATAGTATTCCTAACTGAATTAGGGTTTAATAACTAGAGTGTGTCTACAACCACTACGTATCGTCTTTTCTTTTACTCTTTAGTTTATCAAATCTCTTCTGGAGGTGATCGTTAACGGTTTGCAATTCGCCTATTTCATCTTGTGCTTTACGAAGCTGCAAAAGTAAAAGAATAAATTTAAATTAAACAAATTGCTTAAAAATAAAATAAAGTAAATGTCAGAGTGAACATCATGTCTGCACTAAGTCGGTCGGTCCGGTCAGGCAGACTAATGGACGAGATAAAAACGATAAAACGTTGATTTGAACAAACCTCTCTTTGCAATTTTCTTTTTTCAGCCTTGAGAGAGTCCTCCGTCGCTTCCTGTCAGAAGACAGTTGTATTTGATTATCTTACAACGATAATCTAAAAAGACCTGTGGTTTTGCATCTGAGCTTATTTCGTTATCGACAGGTAAAGAATATTATGACGTGTTAAACAGCGAGTATATTGACAAGCCAGTTCTTACCGCCGCCTCCGCCTGGGTTTTGTACCGCTTCACTTGACTTTCCACTCTCGCCACCTGAAGAAGACAGTTAAAAGCATGTTAACAATTCACGTGCCATCAATCTTGTCACGCAAACTGCGTAACGCAAAACTGTCACAGTAGCAAAAAAGCAAGAAATGATTAGGAAGACTGAACCCTTTTTAATAGGCCTTCAAAGTTTCACCAATAACTGTATTTTCATTTGGCCAACAATTATCACATTCTTTTGCTCCAGAATCTCCGATTTTTATGTTGAACAGAAATTAAGATGCTTATGAAAATAGAACAGATGAACATAAACACTCAAAGAAAGAGCTCAAAGAGAGACACTGAGAAAAATGAAAACAATTGTTCGAGGAATTTAAAATCTGATCTTTGTTTCATTTGCAATGAAACACTTTCCTCAGTTTATGCTATCTACAACAACACTTCAAGGAAGATCTAGGCTGAAGAATAATTTGTAACAGTTTACACTAAACTCTTCAATGACCAAAACTTGCACAATTAAGAATGTTACTCCTTGAACAATAAGCATGTAGAAATGTATTCACATTAATCTGAGAAAAGCAACCCATTTAATAAACCAATTTCTCAAAATTTTGAGTGGGTCAATCTTTCATATTGAACCTGATGTGACAATAGTTTGCTGTGATGCCAGCGCTAACCTGTTCCTCTGGTCAATACACATGCCCTGCAGTTCTTTGACACACCCCCACCCCCACCTCCCCCTCCCCCTCCCCCGTCCGTTTGTCTGTCTGACAGTCTGTATACCATACCTTCGGTCAGACCTCCATACCAGAGAGATTTCAGTTGTCACCAATTAGTGCTATTGTAAAGTTGAACTTGAACTACTGAATGACCGACTGAATAATTACTGATAACATTGACTGAATCACCGATATCTAAAACTATTATCCGAGCCCTTCAGTTCTACTTACAAGTCCTTCAAGTCGCGCATTGTCCTGTTCAGCTTTAATTTGTAGCTTTATTTTGTAATCATTTATTTGCCTACTAAATTCTCCTGGAAAGCAAATGGAAACACAGCATTATCAAACACGAGACACCACATTGCACTTACATGAAAGAGCCAGGTACTGGAAAAATTGAGCGGCTGTGAGGGTGCCAGATTTTGAAACCAGGCAGGCAGAATCAGAAAGTTTCTCTTATAAAGAAAACCAGTTACCCTTCTGCTAAAAACGTTCATGAAATCCCTGACTAAACTGCATGTCATTGTGGCTGATGGTTTAAATGTCTCGAGGTCTACAGAACAGTGCATGTTTAACAGGGCCAAGAACAGAATGATTGAAATTCTAGCAGTACCATGTGAACAATGAGGTTAGAGGCTACATAATTATAAACAGTTACAAATTTGTTACTCAGCACTTGGAAGATATTGTATGATTATTTGTTACTTGACCAGAGGTTAATTTTAACATTAGTTTTTATTTTATTCTTACAGAAATGCGATAGGTGGTAAAGCATTACAGTGCAAACACGTAAAAAAATCTTTCCTTTTTCATCAGAGGGTTGTTATCGCAAAAGAAAACGTGAAAAGTAACGAGATAGACAAATAGTGTTTAACAGCGCACTCAAAGTAAAATGTGTGGGGTCAACCTTTGGTGGCATCATTTAATTTCTTCTGGCAAATTGATGCACATGTTCAACTAAAGGAATAAATAATAATCTAAATGCAATTTATTTTGCCCACAGAACACAGAAGAGGTTTCACTGGCTTGTCATGAAGTGCATGTAAATAAGTATAGGATTTTGTGAAGGGCAGAAAACTAAAGAAGCAAGGGAAGACTCTTGTAGCAGGCACAAGAACAATGAACAAAAGTGTTAAGTCCACATACTGCACTGTGACATGTAACTGTACATTGCCCGACTAATCACTTCAATATTTCTTTTATTTAGGCTACAGTTATTTGCAGAATTCTGGCCTGTGTGTGCTTGGACATGGGAAATATGTGACTACTTTGAATTGCCACAGTTTAATTAACTCCATAGTATCTAGACATAAATAAACTTTTGAGGTTGTGGTTTATGGTGAGCAAAAAT
>OX421458.1:29687102-29694602 GCA_949126865.1 Montipora capitata | reverse complement strand
TGCCTTCAGCACGGTGTCTGGTGACCGTCTGCTTTTGGTGGGGATTTTGTTATTGATCCGGTCCGTGTTTTGTCAATCCGATCCGATCCGATCTGATCCGATCTGATCCAGTCTGATCCGGTCCGATTCCGGTCGGATCCGGTCGGATCCTGGTTTTGCTAACGGCCTTATTATGACAGCGCCGTCACAAATAGTGATCATGTCTCTGTGTCTTAAAACTGCATGTATGGGATTGACAAAAAAAACCTTTCTGATCCAACATAGTACGCAGGATCACAAGAAATGAAGCTGAGTCTTGCCACATTGACAACAAGTTTGAATGGCTAGACCACAGAAATTCCTTGTCATTCTATAAGTTGAGAAATAATGAGAACAGAAACAAACAGATACACGTGTAAGTGTTGGTGTGTAAATGGAGATAGCCTTTTCAACAGTCAGAGCTACTTGAATTGAATTTCCTTAAATTGCTACAATCATGATAAAAAGAAATCACTTCCTTTTTGCTTTAGATTTTGAAAGTGTGTTGGCTCAACACCTGACATTTCAGGGCTTTCTTGCAAAACCTCGATTTATCACAGAAAAACTTACACTGGGCTTCTTACCAATTTTGTCTTTTAAAGTGAAGAATTTTTTCAGCTTCAAAGATCCCATACCAGATGATTTAAAATCCCAGTGCGGGATGTGATTCCCGTTACATTGGTGAGACGTCATGCCATTTTTCATCGACAGGAAGCGTCATGGAACATCTGTTGACTGACAAGAATTCTCATCTACAAAAACACCTAATTGCCTCACCTGACTGTAAACAAACATGCATTCCTAGTTGTCTTACGATCATAGACTCAGCTAGAGACGTTTATAGTCTTAAATTGAAAGAAGGTACTGTATCTATATTTCACGTTTTAAGGCATAGCTAAATGTGCAGTTACAGCATAGTTAATAATTTTTGTTTTTTGTAAGCAACCTGTTTAACACTTGTGCACGCACACATGTTATGATACGTTATGTTCTGTGACTTTGTGTTATCTTTTCAAAATATAGCCGTCACTGCTAAAGAATTAATTGTATCGTATATAAGAGCGAGAGGTTTGTAGATGATACTGATGATGGCATGAGTTAAATGCTGAAACATGTCTTTAAAAAGTTGGTTCGTGTGTCTTAAATTTAGTTCACTTGATTTCATATCAGCAGTTCAATATATGATTCAATTTAAGCTTATATCGTTTCATTCGTTAAATAGAGAGAGTTTACCTCAGCGTTCACGCAGAATCCAACAGGTGAATTAAATCTTCACTCGAGTTGTCTTGTTCGCTGCGGAATCACAGATCTAATGACGTAATCATCTAATCGGCCCTAAAAGTACTCCAAAACACTCAGAATCTCGCAGTGCAGATCTCGTTGAGCATGACGAGAAAGAGAAGAAAAATGCCTTGAACCATCGACATCGGCCGCCATTTTGTTTTTTATATCACTTTGACTCCGCTGACCATTGAGACAGTCGTCACAATAGCCGTATTTATATTTCTTGTGATGCCATATATCTGGACGAGTATCGTGAAATGCAAGAAATATATGTATCAGGAAAAAAATATTTGTATCATGAAAAAATATATATATCATGAAAAAATATATGTATCATGAAAAATATATATGTATCATAAAAAATATTTGTATCAGGAAAAAATATATGTATCATGAAAAAAATATATGTATCAGGAAAAAAATATAAATATCATGAAAAAATATATATATCATGAAAAAATATATATGTATCATAAAAAAATATATGTATCAGGAAAAAATATATGTATCAGGAAAAATATATATGTATCATGAAAAAATATTTGTATCATGAAAAAATATATGTATCATGAAAAATATATATGTATCAGGAAAAAAATATAAATATCATAAAAAATATATATATATATATCATGAAAAAATATATTTGTATCATAAATAAATATATGTATCAGGAAAAAATATATGTACCAGGAAAAAATATATATATCATGAAAAATATATATGTATCATAAAAAAATATTTGTATCAGGAAAAAATATATATATCATGAAAAAATGTATATATCGTGAAAAAAATATATGTATCATAAAAAAATATATGTATCAGGAAAAAATATATATATCATGAAAAATATATATGTATCATAAAAAAATATTTGTATCAGGAAAAACATATGTATCATGAAAAAAATATATGTATCAGGAAAAAAATATAAATATCATGAAAAAATATATATCGTGAAAAAAATATATGTATCATAAAAAAATATATGTATCAGGAAAAAATATATATATCATGAAAAATATATATGTATCATAAAAAAATATTTGTATCAGGAAAAAATATATGTATCATGAAAAAAATATATGTATCAGGAAAAAAATATGCGTCTGGAAAAATACATATGTATCATAAAAAATATATATGTATCAGGAAAAATATATATGTATTATGAAAAAAATATATGTATCATGAAAAAATATATATGTATCAGAAAAATATTTGTGTATCATGAAAAATTATAAGTATCAGGAAAAATATAATACATATATGTAGTTTACGTCATAGAAAGTGTGGCGTATGGGGTTTTATTCACGAGTTGTTTTTGTCAAAAACCCGAAAGAGCAAGGAAAGAGCGAGTGAGGGTTTTTGACACAAACAACGAGTGAATAAAACCCCGTACAAAGTACTTTCTATGTCGTGAACTGTTTATTACACATAAGACGAGAATTTTCATTAAAATAGTTTTCTGAATGCAAATTAGAAACAAAAACTCACTAAACAAAATTCCCAATCAAAGCCCCTGAAACCATGCCGCGACAGGGCACAAAAGGCGCCCCGAACTGGGCCCTTATACAGCAATATTGTAATAAATTCCCAGATGGGGGCACCTCAGATTACCTAGCGCCAACAAAGCTAACAGTATCCGAGACTGTGACCTTTGACAACCGCCCAATTTACGTGTGATCTCTACGTTAATTGTAGTTTATTCTTAGGGTAGATGAAGGTTACAAAACGTTGGTAGAACGTTGGAAGAAGGATGGTGTAAACGGACACTTTGTGCGGTTTATATACAGCTCAAAAGTTGTTCTGTATGTGACATCTTATGGGCCTAACATGAATGCTTTCCTAAAAAATGGCCGACGATTTGTAGTCTTTTGAGTGAAAATATAATCCTTTTCTTACGCCGATCTGTAAATAATATGGTTAATGCTGACTCACTCAAAAAAATTGCAATATGTGGAGCTGCTATTTCTTGTTTAGGAGCAGCCTTTTTTCATCACAGAATACAAGGTAAGCCATTAAGTGCATTCAAATTACAGTTTTCATGAATGCAAGTCACGGCGTTTTACCTCATACATTTTTCAAATAATGTGTCTTGTCAATTGTATTAGGTTTACAAAAGGATTAAAGTAGGAATTAGTTGGATTTGAGCATAATACAGATCCCGGATACAGGGCCCACTTTTTCGTATCAACAAAAACTACTTGTTGCACCTCCAGTAAGGTGTGGGAATACTGGCCACTTTCAATGAGTTCAGCTTGAAATAGAGGTTTAGAGAACAAAGACAAAGGAAAGTAGATGATATCCTAATAGATTTCACATTCATTGCAACTTGTTTCTATTGTTTTTGTCCTCTGCCACGCAGGTGCCTCTCTAAAAGTAGCTGCGTAGCTGAACCATGTGCTGAAATAAAAATTTAAAAATGTGTCATTGGAAGAGGCTCATTGTATGTGGGATCTGTTCTCTGAACCCTAGATGAAAATTATCGAAGTTCAATAATTCAAAACAACCTGAACAAAATATAATAAACTACTAAATGGCTGGTAAACAAAACCTAATCTTATCACAAACTCAAAATGCCTAACCCTTTCCACACATTGTAATAATATTACCCAACTAGTAAACGTTTTTAAGTTTATCAAGTCAAGTTCAGCTTGAAATAGAGGTTTAGAGGACAAAGACAAAGGAAAGTAGATGATATCCTAATATCTTTCACATTCATTGCAACTTGTTTCTATTGTTTTTGTCCTCTCTGCCTCACTATCAAGCTGAATATTGATATTTCGCAAATGGCCCATGGAAAATACTTTTGCTTGGATTTTCACCGATTTCCTTACCTTGATGCAATGAGAAATTCACCGAGGGGTTCCCTCTTTGTCTGTCATTTACAGGGGGTGATGATGTGGAGATTACTGATTATTTAACATACAACCTCCCCCCCCCCCCCCACCCCCACAAACAGCACTTCCTTTTCACTCCAGTGAATTGCTTTGGTTCTGCATTACTTCGCTCATTGATTGGTTCAAAGTTCTCACACCATTTTTTCAACCAATCAGAAGTGAAACCTAAACCAATCGTGGCTCAGGCATGCACATTTTCCTGTGCTTTGTGTCAGCTGTGTGTACTTTTTTTCGAGTTTTGATTGGTTTACTGGATTGTCTCTGTCCTTTTTGATTTGCCAATGTTATTACTTTGGTTTTGGTTTTACAACACTCGATTGAAACTTGCTCTATATTAACAAACTAAAAAAGTTATTTATATTCAAAGCAAACATAGCATCTCAGGACTATTACAAGAAATCAGTTGAGGCACTGAGGGGTCATCAGCTTGCATCAGATACTATTGGAAAACCTATCAGAATACCTTATCTAAATCTAGCAAGGAATGATATCAGAGTTAACCATAGGACTGCTCAGGCAAGCAATGATTTTATTTACCCTATAGCTAAGAGTACCAGTTGTTATTGAAAATCTTCAAGGAACTGTTAAGATGTACATGGATGCCTTTTTCTGCCTTAACAAAGATAACACAAAGGGATAAGGTGTGTGAAACTACAGAACCCTTCAGGATTTTTCAATGTTTAAGCCACACATATTTAAAATTTTATTTCGTCATTACAACTGGCCAATCAGGTGCCTCTCTAAAAGTAGCTGCATAGCTGAACCATGCGCTAAAATGAAAATTTAAAAATGTGTCATTGGAAGAGGCTCATTGTATGTGGGATCCACTCTTTGAGCCCTAGATGAAAATTATCGAAGCTCAATAATTCAAAACAACCTGAACAAAATAGAATAAACTACTAAATGTCTGGTAAACAAAACCTAATCTTATCACAAACTCAAAATGCCTAACCCTTTCCACGCATTGTAATAATATTACCCAACGAGTACACATTTTTAAGTTTATCAAGTCAAAGTTGGTGTGCATGATGGGTGCACTTTAAAAAATGTATTTGAACAAACACAGCCCAAACAGGGTGAGACCATGTCAAAACATTTGTTTTCAGGTTGTCATTCCAGTGAGAGGAAGTAAAGCATCGGGAAATCTTTATTCATTTGCCACAAGGAAAGAAGAAGAAGGGTACAAAAACGCTTTTCAATGTAAACAAACACTTCATGGAGAAACCATAGCTTGTCTCCTATTTGGCCTTTTGTATTATCCCATACATCTTTATACAATTAAAGTTCATTGTAAGATTAACAAGTTTTCCCTTTATGCATAGATGGGTGCTGGAAAGAGTGGAGCTTGAAGTAGGCCCAGACTGTAACAGGATAAAGATCCTGCCAGCAGAGTAATATCTTGAAGATCTGTAGAAAGTGATTTCCTCAGGGGGAAGTGAATGGTAAGCCTCTTCAACAAAAGCAAAGTGCAATTCCTTGGCATTGAATGTTTTCATTTTCTCTCCTTACAGACTGAAGTCCTTCGATACAATATTAGTAATAATTATTATTTTTCCATGTTGAATTTGTCCTATGCAAGCCTGACTCTGCTATTCTTAAAATTAATGATTTATAATTTGTCTTAGTTTCGTATTTTAGGTTTGCACCCCTACAACTAATAGTTGAACCAAATGTTTTACCATTTTCAATAACATCCAAGTTTCATTTTTCTCCTATCTATGAACTGCTGCATAGACAGAGCATTTTATATAAGGTTCCACTGAAACTCATAGTGACTCGACTAGCAATACCTCTCTTAATTCCAGCCTACACCTGTACCAACAAATAATCCTAATACATCTGCTGCTATTATTAGCTAGTTTTTTTTTTCATTTTCCTGTTTGTTTCCTTTCAATATTCAACAGGATTGAAAACAGCATCTCTTGCAAAGGCTAAGTGTCAGATAGCCTTCTGTTTTCCCACTTGTCTAAGCTCTTAAGATTGGCATCAACAGCAGGTCCACAAGTTGGATGCTGTGATCATCAACAATGACGATATCAAAGGCATCCATGTAGTTGTTGAGACGTTCATCAACCTATTAAAAATATCAAATCTGACATTACAAAAAGCTGGTACAATATTAGGTTTTAGTTATGTCACATCTTTCTGCTTCAGCAAGATTGCTATCATTTGGTTTCAGCTTTTACAGTGTGTTCACTAAAGCATCACCCATCAGTCAGGCCACTATTTGGCTTGATTTGCGTTCACTGTTAATTTCAGTTCACAGTGTCCCCAGTTAGGGCTCCCGTGCTAGAGCGACTAGACAATTAAGTTTCTTTCCTTTCCTTGGGTAGTTACCTTTTCATTCAAGAAGCCAACAGTCAGGGTAACTTCTGAATTCTTGGGACTTGATGCAACATTAGCATCCTCAGGCAAGTCACCCATCACGATGACCCCTGTGCGCTCCTAGGTGAGAAAATGTTCTATTACATGTAATAGTCAAAAAGTAATTTGCAAACAAAGCAAATATTTGAAGGATCAAATTCTGAACTGTCATATCTTTAGCTCTGACCGTAGAAACAAACCCCCATGACCTTCAAGGTGGCTTCTTCCAAAAGCTTAATGTTGCTTTTATGAAGTCTCCTCGTCACAATCTTCCAGATGTTTATCACAATGATCAATGTGGATTACTACAAGAATGCAAACAAATGATGATGAAATAAAGGACTCCATTACCAGAACTAACTACCTTGTTTTTGTTAAAGAACTCCAAGTCTCTCGTCATTTCTTTCTTGTTGTTGCTGAACAGGAGTTTGTCCTGAAATCCTACCACCACACCCTGGTATGCAATTAGACACAGTATCACTTAATTTGACGTTTTTACCAAAAAAGCAGTGGGATTTTCCCTCCACTCTGAGCTCACCCTCCCAAAAAATGATGACATACCTGTTCATACTTGAAGAAGTTGGCCACAATTGTTATGTTGTCATACAATGTACTTTGTTGATCAATGACTTCCTTGATAATATCTGGACAGTGGGATAACAGAAAAGTTATTTATTCACTTCAAATTAAGACTGTTTTCTTCTTTTCTACTCCTTTTGTAGTCTCATCACTTCCTGTGTGTCTTAAAAACCACAAATTATTGAGATAAGATGTACTGGTAATGATCATTTGTAGGTGAATCATTTTTGTCCCCAGAGTCCGCTTTTGTTTTGGTCAGCATCAAGATCACGGATTCTGGCGACAGCCAAAAAATATATCAATTATCTTATTAGATGTTTTGGTGTGCAGTATCGCTAAGTATTTTCAC
>OX421458.1:29627102-29677102 GCA_949126865.1 Montipora capitata | reverse complement strand
TTTCTCAAGCTCTAATTAAGGAACATCGGAATATAAGTGCATTTGTTGCTCCTGTTATTCATTCAAAAAATGTTACCTTTAATTTGTGGGCAAGACAGTATTCTGTTGCAACATGACAATAATATTAATGTTTCACAAAAGCAGGGTTGTTACTCAGATGAATTTTAAAAGGAAGGAAAAAGAGAGGAAACTTCTCTGAATGGGCCTTGTCTCGCAACCCTTACTGATATGACCTCTGTGAGGCATTTAAGAACCAACAAACTGATTGCCGACAGTAGGGAAGACAGTTCCCAGTTGTATGGTCTATAATATTCTTCCACCATGTAATCAGCCTAGCTAGATAGGGTTAAAAGGTTGAAGACACACCCAGATATTGGGCTTTATATCAGGTTCTGAAGCCTTCCTTTAAAGTAAGACAAGGGGTAATTTTTGCCAGCAGATGGCTAATTTAGACATTCTTGCAAAAGTGTTGCATTGCATTTGGTGTATGGTGCTTCAATATCCAATACAGAAAAGCTATTTCCATCATACATCATCAAATCACATCATCATCAAGGCTGCAGCCTAACCGTTGCCTGGGGCACCTTACTTGCAAGCACCTAGGCGACCAAATTTCTGATCAACTTGAGCCCGGATGGGCAACCAACTTATCACAAGATGATTCATCCTCACTTTTAATTAATTAATTCTGAGCTCTTGAAGATATGACTTGGGTTACTAACTTTTAATGTTGGAAGCCCAAAGGGCTCTGGAAAATTTTTCTTAGGCAGCAGCCTTGATCATTATCATCACCACAACCACCTAAAAAACTGATATTGCAAAATATGTATCATAGATGCAATATCTAAGGATGCCAAAAATCTGGCTGCAAAACTGAATACAAAAGCTAAAAGATACTTAGGTTTGTACATAAATAAAAAATTAACCTTAAATAACCATATATTGGAGAAAACGTTAACTAACAGTAGATGATATTCTTAAAACTTAAAATGCTCAATATGTAACACATGCTAACATTAATACGTCACCAGTACTAGTTAAAATAAGAAAATTAAAAATAACTTACTTAATGAGGAGAATATGCTAATAAGAAAAAGCGGCGTCGTGTTAAAAAAAAAACGAGGTTTGAATGAAAGAGCATAATATTATTTTTAAATTATTTTCAGTTTGCTTCCTATGTTTGTAGGAACAAGCACCAGAAAATGTCAAAATACGTAATTTTAAGACAAAATGGAAACTTTCTTTGCATGAAAATCTATTTTGCGCATAAAGAACGAAATTAAAAACATCATCGTCTTAAAAAAACAAAACGCAAAACAATAAATGTCCTAAGAATACATGCATATACCATTTGGTCAACAGCCTCTTTTATCTTTTGCGCGTTTTGTCTATCGCGGACATATTTGTAGATTCCATAACCAAAAACTGCGGACAATCCAACAGCAGCAACACCATACATCGTTTTCGTTAAGAACCTAATAAACATTAAATAAATGTGTACTTTAAATTTATGGAGATCACAGACTGAAGTATTGAAGATCAATTAAACGACAGGCGTTACACCAGTAATATGAGGGCCTGACCCAGTCCTTCCCGAACTTATCGGTATTGCTGAAAATTTGTTTCAACTCTTTAATATGCTGGAAAAGAAAAATGCTTGGATGCGGTAAATTATTTTCCTGTATACGTATTTTTTTCTTGTGGAGGATCGTACTGTGATGATTCAGCTTGGGGATTATACCAGTTCCAAGGACTTAGCGAGCTTTCAGATGCCTGTTCCTTGACAGGTATAGTCTCCTTCGCAGCCGTTATCAGGGTCGTCACGCAACGCTCCTCAGCTCGGTTGGTTCGGAAGACGGAGAGAAAAAGAGGACGGCCTTACTGAGCGTTATCAACAAAAAACTTCTCTTTAAATTATCCAATGAACCGTAGAAATGTAACTGCTTTGTTTTTTGTGATGAAATTCACTTTGCCTTCAAAGCTAGTTCACAGGAACACCACTTTTAATAACCTAAAAGAAATATGATTAGGACCCCCTCTCTCCCCCCCCCCCTCCCCCCCCTCCCCACAAAAAAAAGAGAACCCAAACTGGCAGGAGGTAATAAGTTGGCTATTTACATAATCCGGGACAACAGGAAACAAATCCAAACCAGATCGAGGTTTCAACGCGATTTGAACCTAGAGCAACCGCATGTAACCCCAACACCCCAACCACCATACCACGCGGCATCATCCTGGAAAAAATGCTGACCAGAAGGAACTGAAAAGACTGAAGTCAACTGAGCTACGCCCGAGGAACGGGATCTGTCAAACACATATGATCTAGGGAAACATGCATTTTCTCACACGAGGGTCTTGGGGCAGGCAGGTACAAAACGCAGGTGACAGGTGATTGTTTTACCAATACATAAACAACCCTAACCATGTACCAATGCATGTTTCTGCCCCGCTGCCACTCGACCCTTTCTGCAGCTTGAAAAACTGAAAACTGTCTTTTTTAAAGATTTCTTATTCTGATTTTTGTTTTCAAAGTTTTCCTCTGGCAAAGTCCGCAAAGTCCCTCGTGTTTAGCAAAGCGAAACATTCAACAGGACTCAAAGTCGCATGTCAGGACTTGCTGGGGTAAGCAAACACTAGAGACTGCAATCTGATGACTATAAAACTTTAATTTCTCTTTAAGAACAATGGACAAAACGGTTCAAAAATTTACAAGCAAATCAGGTTGACCCAGGTTGAATGAAGAATTTCATTTATACACTACGAATCATTAGTTTAGTTTTCATCTACTAATCTGACTAACAATAATGCATGCACTGTAACACTAACTCTATACACTAACCCGGGAAAGAATTGCACCGGACCAAGGCAACTGCTTTCCTGCGGGACAATTTGTGAAGGCTTACATGATGCACTACCCCCTCCGGTGACAAAAATCTCATCCGACAGGAAACATTTCTCAATAGTCTGAACTTTTATTGCGATAGACGAACGTGTTTCTCGACCGTGGAAAATGTTTGTAGATTGTCGAAACTATTTCTCGACCTCGGAAAATGTTTCTCAACCAGTTAAAGACCGTTAAATGTATCTGGACCGCTTTTGTTCAGTATGGCTTTCCATAAAGCTCCCCAGATCTCCTTCAGTTTTCTTAGAATCGAGGCATTTGTCAAGGTGTGAAAAAAGCGGGAAAAATAGCGCGAGGAACCTGCATCGCTGGCGAGGTTAGGAGAAAGATATGGACGCTGTGTCACTGGAAGTGATGAGTTATTATTTGTTATTCTGCCTTCTTCTTCTCTATTTTTCGTTCAAAACTCCGTTAACTCTATTAATACATTAGGCTGACGTTAATCCTCAAGACTACAAGCAGAGTGCTTTCAAAGACGTTTTCAAAGTGTCCAAAATGCTTAATACGTCAGTTTTATTTTGATGGGAAATTATCTTCATTACACATTCTCTGACCACAAGTCGATGCTTGGAAAAGAAATTACTTGGTAAGATTACAAGTTTACATTGTTACTTTGACAGAAAACAAAATGTAAATGAAACGTTTGCAGAGATGCCAACCTATGGTGATCTAAAATCTGGAGATTTTTTCCAGTCGGTCTCCCCACCCCTCCCCCCTCGATCAACCTACCCACTCCCCCTCCCCTCCTCTTCCCCCCCCCCCCCCCTTAAACGCACCCACCCATTCCCCAGCAGCTCCTTCAGAATACAAGAATATTCTGCCGCCGCCATTGTGAATTTGCGGGAAAACAGGGTACTTACGTCAAGAATTTTTATTGGTTAATCGGAGATCCAATCAAACAATCGGTTATATGGCTATGATAGCTAAAGGAAGTCATTTTGTTTAGTTCTATTAACGTGTGTTTGAAACTCAGAGATGAAGAAGTGCATTAAGAAACAATGAAATGAGTTTGAAAAAATCGATTTTTTTTAAACTTGGGGATGAAATTTGAGTCTAGAATGGAGAAACGTCTGTAAAAGGTTCAGAGTCGTTTTTATCCGGGAGATTTAATGTCCTGTACGGGAGACCGGGAGATTCGTTCCGTATCCGGGAGACTCCCGGATAATCCGGGAGAGTTGGCACGTATGCGTTTGTTGTTAAGTCAGCGCGCGGAAAATTCTGTTAGAATTTTGACTTTCTAATCAACGCCAGATTTGTAATATATAGATGGTGTAATGTTGTTTGAAATTTTTATAATTCTTTGTTAACTGTTTCACTGAAGGCGAACAAAGAAGTGAACACAAGAAAACTTAGAAAAAGACAAACCCCGAAATTAAGGACTGCCTTAAAAAGATAACATGTTTGCCATTTAACAAATTAACGTCAGTTTTTTATGTTTATTATTGGGCAACCCTAAAACCCGGAATCCGGAATCACAGGTCATTGTTTTACCAATACAGAGAGTAAAAACTATCCTAAACATTCATAAAAGCTAACCTTAGCCTAAAACGTTTGTTTAGGCCTAATTAGGCCTAAGGTTAGAGTGTAATGTGAAGTGCTAGTTTTCTGTATATCTGTATATCTTTTAGGTATAAAGACATTCTGAGTAAGCAGTGTTTTCATCAGTTGCCTTGCAAGTTGTCTCTCATTTACTTGATGACAGTGGATTGACCTAAGTTCATCTGGTGGCTGTTCTTTGTTGAGAATTACTTGAATTGCATATTAACATTAATGAAGTTTCTATTAATGCAGTATCAGAAATCCCTTTAGGGAATGCCAGCTTTCACCATTTTTTCAAGGCAAAACAGCTTGATTTTAGGTCTGAAGGTTACATATCATGTTTAGGATGCATAGTCAGTCCAAGAGTGGCAGGAATCACCTAGTTGGACAAATGACAATGATAGTAAGCTAAGATACTTAAATTACACCAAATGGTTGCAGCCTCAAAGAGGCGTTTGCACGCGGCCAATCTTTGTGTCTGTGTCAATTAATTGGGGATGGGGCAGACATCCAGAAATACAGGCGATTAGATGACTGGCAATTTTGATAAGGGTAACGAAGTGTCCCCATGCTCTTCTCCCCAACTTCAACGTCATACAGACAAGTTACGTCACAAAGTGTTCCCCGTAAAACTCCAGTCCTCAAGTAAAGAGAAATGGCTACATTTACCCTTTACAACTCGCGTGGTTCTTGATGACAACAAAATAATTAGGCTCCCTTTTACAATTACTAGTACCTTGGGTTGGTGCAAAAGAGGCGTGTGTTTTGGAAAAAACGCCTCCAAATATATAGTAGACTTCTTCAATGAAGCAAAGTTTGCCGTTTTAGTGGTTGCCGACTAATTCGCGTTAAATGATTTGTCCCTGCCTTTACAGATGATGATGATGATGAACTTTATTAATGTGTCGAGGATCTCTAGCGCACAGCACTAATTGGTGACACAAAAATAAAATAATCTAGGATAACAACGCTAAAAATAGTAAAAGCTAGGGAAACTAAAAAGAAATCTAAAACCTATTTACAAATAAAATTTTGCTTAATGACATAAGAGTCTCAAAGTTAACTATTACAAAGCATACAATTGCTGCAGCCATCATCATTTATGGCAGTCAGGTCTGCTCTCCTGATTTTAGTCTTAAATCTGTGCAGACTATCTTCAGTACGCAATTCTTTTGTAAGTTTCGACCAGAGGAAAGGGCCATAGTATCTTATCGAATTCTTTCCATATTTAATGGTATTAAAACGAGGCATTTTGAAATCCGAGTTTCTTAAAGAATATCTCCTATCACAGTTTGCATTCACTATAAAGAGTTCTTGTATTTGACTTGGGAGTAGGTTCTTTTTTGCCTTGAACCTGAGGATTGCAATTTCCTGAAGCCTTCTGTTGATCAGTGAAGGGAGTTCAGCCAGACTCAGCAGCTCGTCATAGGAGGCTATCGTTGAAAACTACTTTCGGGGCTCTCTCCTGTAATCTTTCAACTTTACGTTTGTCTGAGGCTCTGCAGAAGTGCCAGATAGTACTGCAGTAGGTCAGGTGAGGCAAGATAGCAGCTTTGTAAAGTAGTAATTTAGCATGATTGGGTATAAGCTTTCTTAGACGTCTTAAAACTCCTATCTGTTGGCTAGCCTTTTTACAAACGAAACTAATATGCTCACTAAAATTAAGTTCAAAGTCAAGGAGTACACCGAACAATTTGATGGATTTCAATTATTGTTCTGTTAGTCCCATCTATATGCAGGTTTATACTATTATTTGTCCCAGAACCCAGTAGCATGGATTGATATTTCTGAACATTCACTTGTAGCAGGTTTTCCTTGTACCATTTAGTAATTTTGCTACCTTCACTCAGCAGTTTACCTTCCACAATACTAGCAGACGCATCTGAGAAAAAAATTTGATGATCGTCTGCATACATAGAAATTTCCTCCTCAGTTATATAAGTGAGGTCATTTTGAAATGAGTTCCAAAAGAGGGGACCAAATGAGGACCCTTGAGGACAACCCCTTATTGTATTTTTCCACTGACTATTCACAGGACCCAACTTAACCCTGTTTAGGGCAGATCCTGAAAAGTTGTAGGATTCTAGTTTCTTAAGAAGACGTGGTGGGCTAACAGAGTCAAATGCCTTACTCATATCTGAGGATAATATTCCCACAACTTTTCTACTATCTAGAATCATCTTCCATTTCTCACCTAATCTCAGTAATGCGGTGTCATGCACACCCGTTAATTGTTCTTTCGATAGGCTATCAAGCTGTTGCTAAGTTTAGGATCCATATACTCCGTAAACTGCTTTCCCAGTAATTTCTCAAACAGCTCATCGAGGGTTGGTAGAATTGGAATTGGTCGGTAATTCTTTACTTCTTCTCTGTTATTACTCTTGTAGACAGGTACCCATTCCCCTCTCTTCCAATCAGATAACCATGCCCTTTGTTCAATGCTCATGTTGAAAGTCCTGGTTAGTGAAGGAGCCAATTCCTTAGCTATTAGTTTTAAAACTCTGGGTTGCATACCATCATGTCCAGTTGCTTTACGAGTATTAAGTTTTTCAAGGGCATCCTTCACTTCATCATGGTTTACAGGTCTGAAGCAAAAGGAATCACTTGATTCCTCCATATAGGTGGAAATGAGATGTAGATTGCTATGCTTAATAAAATGCTCCTCAGTTAAATCATCTACTTGTTCACCTCCTATTCCCTTAGCCATGGATGAGAAGTACTCCGAAAGATACTCTGCCATGTACTACTAGCCAATCTTTTTCCATTCTGCCATCAATGGATAAATGTATTTCTCTCTTCCTGTTGTCCTCCTTGTCCTTTCTCTCCAAACATGGTTTGAAAGTTTGAAAAAAATTCTTTGGATTACTCTTCAGGTCATGAGATACCTCCTTCCAGTACTGCTTTATGACTATACGCCTTTGTCGTGTGGTCTCATTCCTCCATTTCCTCTTAACTTCCAAGTTTTCTAATGTTTTGTTTGGGCTGTACCTTTTAACAAACTTCCTTTTAGACCTTATGGCAGATTTCCATGTTGTAGTCATATAGGGAACTTCTTTTGCCCTGACTTTCATTTTCTTTACAGGCAGATATTCCTGCAAAATAGTTCTCAGAAGCTTTATCCAGTAGTCATAACAATCCTCAACACAGTCAAACCTTTCTCCAACATGCCAGGGTGCTATGCTAAGGGTCTCTTTCAGTTTGCCTATATCAAGATTCTTGAAACCACGGAAAGTAATCACTTTATTTTGATGGTACTTCATTCTTTCAGTCAAAATTCCATACACCATCAGATGGTCACTAATGTCAGGATCATAAACACCACATTCTTTAAAAATATCAGCTCTGTTTGTCAATATGACATCCAATAAAGTTTCTGTTGTGTCGCAATGCGTACAAAGCCTTGTTAGCCTTCTTAACTATATTCTCAACGTGGACCTTCCATGATCTTTTGAGATGTATACACCTAAAACCTTAGACTTTTAAACCTTTTGATGACTGTATCCCCGACTATAACGGGGCCAGGACAAAATGGGTTATACTGCATGAAATAAGATTGAGGTCATTGGGAATAGGGTTTGAATCGGAAAAAGGGCCAAATTGCGAATGAGATTGATGTTTTGTTAGCATAATAAGCGGGATCGCGACACTGAGAAGTGGGTTTTTGGAACAAAATGGGAAGTGGGATTGGTACCATTACCCCCCTCCCCCCCCCCCCCCCATTCAGGACCCTCGCCCGCGGTGTCATCTTTTTCGAGACTTTTTGCCGAGAAGAAGGCAAAAAGAGGGCGTATCTGTGA
Organism: Montipora capitata; assembly: GCA_949126865.1. Taxonomy (NCBI): domain Eukaryota; kingdom Metazoa; phylum Cnidaria; class Anthozoa; order Scleractinia; family Acroporidae; genus Montipora; species Montipora capitata. The sequence continues at coordinate 29,668,864 of OX421458.1, read as the reverse complement.
CCTTGTTCAAGAGTCGTTTCACCTTTCTCCCTTAAAGGGGCTAGGTCACGCATTTTAGGCAATTTCAGCACTGATCGAATGGTCGTAGAATTAACTAAAATATCAAAATAACTGTTCAAAACTATAGAAGAACTCTCACAAAACACATGGAAGCCAAGAAGGGACATGGATGGACAAAACTGGAGAGGATTGAAATGGATTGAATTTGGGTAAATTTGAAAAACGTCGGCCCACCTTTTTTCACATTTATATCAGTCTATATCAAAATGTCATTTACACAGCTGGAAAATCATTCTCAGTTGTTATGTGGCTGTGATTTTGCAAATGAAAGACTTTTGCTCTGCCAATTTGACGTTTAGAGCTCATAATTTACAAAATTAAACAAAATTACCTAAAATAGCGTGACCTAGCCCCTTTAAGGTGGCTCAAACCAGTTTCAACTCATTCAAAAGACTTTCTTGCTAGAAGGGTTTACACTGCGGTACTGCCAAATGTAACAGCAATAGTGTGGTACCAAAACAAATACCAGTCATTTCTAAACAAGAAGCCTAAATGAGGCATTACGTGGAATGCTTTTGTTTCCAGAAACCATTATCCGGCGAACACCCTCTAAATTATTCTCAGGTTTCACATGACATCGCGGCGGCCATGTTGGTATCCCAAACTAATCATCCGGAAATTAAACTCTATTTTTATGCAGACGTTTTCTTTTGTTTCGGTTGAAAAACATGGCCACTGGTCACGTGAGTGAAAACCAAGAATAGCGATTAAGAGTGATTGGAAGTACCATACAATACATACTTAATTGACCGCTCCCCATAGGGGCTTTTCAAAGCCAATGAAGCAATCAACGAAACAACAGAACACAACAACAACAACTGGTAAGAATCCCAACTGGCCGGAGGCAAACCAGTTGGCTATTTACAAGTGCAACTGGGAAGTTGAACCAGGGACTACCAGGAACAAATTCAGCGATCTCCGGATCTCAAAGCAAGCGCCCTAACCACTGGGCCACACTGCCTCACAAAGTCACGATATACTCTGTGAAATCTGCTATTGTGAAAATTGATGTCAACAAAGTTACGAAATTCTGTCGTCAACAACTTGGAAGCACTTTAGCTCACATTTTGTGACAAAAAGAAAATTTTTCTTTAAGTGTTCAAAACTATATGCAACACTAATACAGGGGAGACAACACAGCATACAGGATTAGTCTGTTTAGTTACTAGGCTAAAATCTTACCTTTCAGGTAGTTTGACGTAAGGTATGACGAAATGCTGTCACTGTTTTGTTGTTTTCGGCTGCTATCAGCCGCTAAGGACAATGCAATGCGCTGAAAAAATTTCAAATATTTTTCAACGAACGTGTCGATGACTACGAGACGCCAGGTAACCTATTCCAAAGCTCAGTAAAATTACTAAGTAAATTCATCTTTGTCAAGTTAAGAGGGCAGTGATCTTGCAAGTATTTTTAAGGTATGACGTAAGGCATTCATCATTTAGTTGCTTGTGGCTGTCACCCCGCAAATAGCGACAATACGAGGCATTTCAAAAATTAAAAAAACTGAGTCAATTTGTAGAGACGAAGAGAACGAGACTCGAGCCAATTTTTGACGTGTTCTATCACAGGCATCCCACGTAATAAAATGTGCTCGTTGTTGTAACGTAATAACCTGCTATGGCAACAGGAAAGCCCTTTCAAACACCTTTCATTTTGTCTTAAGTTACTTACATCTCAAAAACAAAATTCCATGAACCCTATTTTTATTGCTTGAAAGTGATCCTTAAGGCTACGTTTCAAATCTCTGCAAAATTTAACAAAAATATCGGAAAAGACTCAGTGCTACCTCAAAATTGTTGAAAATTTAGGATGGCTCTAAATCCGCTTCACATAATTCTGTTTCAAATTATGCAAGTTTCATGTTGGGTTGCCGATCACTTTACAAGGACACAAAAATAGGGATCTCCGAGTTCGTGTTTGAGATGTAAGCAATAAAAGACTAAATAAGGGATGGTATTCCTGTTGCCATAGTAAAGTTTTTTTTTCATAACAATGCGTCTCATAGCATTGCTCTTACGTGATGCAGTATTAAAATATTAACCTTTCTGTTAAAAGAATCTCTTTTAAGTGTTGAAACTGGTTTTAGCTACCTTAACACGATATTTCACTTGTGAAATTGCTTCATTGCCAAATCCGCATGATATACAAGCAAACACAGTCTAAAAGTCAAGTAGCTGACGAAGTGAATTTATTAGCAGTTGCTTTTAATTCAAGACGCTGATTACAATCATTGCTAGTAAGTAATAGCGGATTTCGTGTTACTGTGAAAAGTTTGCGCCATGAACGGTTGTAATACCGACAAAGACGTGATAAGTCACGTCAGCGTCGTAAAAAACATTAGGGACTTTAAGATCTACGACGCGGTCGTCAACGAGAACGCCACGAAACAACAATATCATTGGTTAAAAGAGGAAAAATAATCGTGCGGTTCTCTGCACAATAACGACGTGAAATCCCCAAATTTGAGGTTTTGACGACAAGGCGAGCGTACAAATGTGAATCTTTCATTCTTTATTTTTGCTCTGAAATCGCTCGTACCAATCTATTTTTAGGATACTTCACCCACATGGTACGACGCGAACAAGATGGCCTAATCGCGGGAAACTTGAGATAGTGCAAAGTTATATTTTGAGGTGACGTTTTCGTGCGCGTCGCTGTCGTAGATCTTAAACTCCCTATTGTGATAAGGGCAAGGCACTGTTACGGAAGGACAGTGCCATGAGATTTTCACAGCCGTATGAAATCGGCTTTAGTTTTGGTGATTGTCAATAAGAGCAAACTGGGTCTCAGTGAGGCCACTCCATTCTCCTACGTAAACGGTACCATCCATTCCAGAGTCGCCATCGTTGTCATAATAGGAGTAGACATTCCGCCTATCGATGAACGTACTTCGGTGTGGTTTTCCAACTATGAAAGGGAGCTGATAGTGTGCTTGGTATAAGCGGGGATTGAACATAAGGAAAAGCACACGATCTTTCGGAGGAGTAGAGGGCCCTAAGTGGCCTGGTGCCCGACAGTCGTCAATCTCACCATGTCCACACGTTATCCCAACACTTTTATAAGACCTGTCGGTGTTCATCTTCTGCACCCAGAATCTTGTGTGGCTCACGCGCCTGTTCCAGGGAACATTAGTGGGATCAAAGGTGAAAAAGCTCGTGTCGCGGACTTCTGTGACCTCAATAATGAGAGTGCTCCGATCTTCTCCGTAAACTTTCAAGACACATTGATTCGACCAATCGTTAGTATTGGATACCTTATCGACGATAATTTCGTAAACTTTGTCCATTATTCCTGGGATTGGTACGGTATTCGGGGCCTTTTCCGCTTCTTCGTCAATGAGTGTCTCAAGACTATCTCTTACATCAAGCCACAGTCCTGCTGGAGGGTTGGTTGCCGCTACTTTGAACACTTCTGCTTTCTTCAGGAACCTATGGAGACGTCTAGCCCATTCATCTCTGTCTTTGTCTGACTCATCACAATCATCGTCTCCTCGTTTTATGCAAGCCAAATTCTTATAGGCAAAGTGTGCAAGGGATCCAGCATAGCCATAAAAGGAGAGCTCTTCAGCAAATTTTTGTAGATATTCTGGATGACTGTGGCAATATGCTTTGGCGTAGGGATTCAAGAGCCTGGCTCCAGCTTCAGTAACACCTCCAAATTCCACTTCGTAGAGATCAATGAGGCTATTATCCACGTTGTCTGGGAAAAATGACAACAAATTAGTGAATGCTGATCTCTCTCTCTCTCCCTCTCTCTCTCCTTCTCTCTCTCTCTCTCTCTCTCTCTCTCTCTCTCTCTCTCTCTCTCTCTCTCTCTTGCTGGAAAAGCTGCTAAAAACAGGCACGGTTTCCTTAGCCTAAAAGCGATCCCCTATCACAGCTGTAACTGCATTGGCTCAAGCGGGGTGTCACATGTGTTATAGCTGGTTGTAGTTGTAGGTTTTCCAGCACTCGGCAAAGTTCCTTTTACTAACGCCTGTTTGTGGCATCGTGGCCTAACGTACCTGAAGCCTTTTTGAAACATCAACTCCACACCAGCCACATTTTTGCTGTTTGTGCCGAATAGTGCGTGGATTCTTACAAGCAAAGACTTGAAACTCTAACCATTTGGAGATTACAAAGGCAGCACTGTCTCCTCAGTTAATTAAGGACTTGATTGTTGCTCAGGTAAGGATGTGAACCCATCACCTCCCGAAGGATAGTCCCGATATTCAACCAACTGAGCCACCGATCGAACGTGCTGTTCCATATCATTGCCACCAGGGATTTTCCCCGGGTCTTCCAGTTTTCCTCCCTTCGTTAAAATCAACATAGTGAGTTAGGAAGTGTTTTACATGAGACAACTCACACCGGCGCGAGTTTCACACCGGGGTGACTTCCTGATACCGCGTTTACATGATGACAAGGTGAATTTGTATCGCGTTTACCTGAAGGGACACCACATATCGATAAAATACAAGCGTGAATCCAAATTGTACGCATGTGCTACTCGTCCCATCCCACCGGGAGGCCGATTTCATACCGGAACGAGTACTCGTTCCTCGTTTACATCACACCGTTTCGAGATTTCGCGCAGGAAGAAAATTTTCGCTCCGGTGCATCAAGCAGCGTGAACTCGCGCCAGTGCGAAAGTCGCCTCGGTCTCATGTAACACCCCTTTAGTTGGCAGAATGCTGTGTGCTGTATATCTAGTGGTAGTAGGTGTGGATGAAACCTCACGGAAGAGCTCATTAAGGGGAGCGATGGTTAGAAAATATGCGTTTACATATACAGGCCCGCAGCTGTCGTAAAATCCGTTTTAATCTTGGAAACCGCGATATTTACCAGCGAAATACTATAAATATTCTTATTGCTTATCCCCATTTTAAAGTGAAGCTCGCTTGGGAAATTCAATTAAGGATTTCCCACAAATATATTGAATATGTGAACGGAAACATTAGGCGATAACGTCCGACATATGAGTCTGTATTTGTAAAAAAGAGGTTGCATTGTGGTGACGTGTACTAGTGCGCTGTTGGATGTGATGGTGGAGACAATTCTCTTCGATATCACTAACGCTACCCAAATTAATTTCCCACAATAAACATAATTTCAACACATTGTTTACACTTACCATCCCGGTATTGCCTCATGAACTCTTCTACTTCAAAAGAATTTAGCAGACTAGTTGATCCACACACTGGTTCCGTTGACAGTTTGTCCACCATGTTGCCATAATTGCGCACAGCATACCGTATTGCTCTTATTTGGTTTGCCATTGCAAGGGTGCTACCTTGTGCCTCTAAAAGCCGCTTCAAGTCAGCTATATCCTCTTGTACATCACTGATGCGTTCATTCACTTGCTCAAACTGCTTATCCAAATAATCAGCTATCGCATCAAAAGGATTTGGCGTTAGGAAAGTGGTAACAATTGATGTTATGCCGCCAAAAATGCTGAAAACTGGACCCAAGGCACCGATAAAAGAAGCAAAACTTTCAGCAACTGAGGCAATTTTGCCAATGGGTTGGCTCTTGATTGCGGCTTTGTGAACTTTGATACGGTTTTTGACGACATTACTAAAACCTTCCGTTAATCCTTCGGCAATAGCTGCTGACGCTTGTGCCATGTCGTTAGAGATGTCATAGACAGGAGGCTGGAAATCTGTAGGCATCTCTTCGGGTACTGAATTGATTTGATGCTTAGTTTGGAGAAGATCGGTCAGCTTTTGGGGACAAATAAAGGGCCGCAAAATGTCGTCGCCAAACTGCCTGCATGGCAGGTCATCTACATCCGGTGTCTCAGGACAGGTGTGTTTAAACTCGGTGGGTTGATCAATCATGATTGTAACGTCAACGACTAAGGCTTGTACACAGACAACTTGGCTTTCATGTGTTGACGTAAGTTTAACCTTCCGGATCGTTTTCTGGGGATAGTTATCTTCAATAGGGGTTTTAAAAGGAGACTGACGTTCTGTGATAGGGACTGATGTTTCTCGGTCATCTTCATCCCCAACAATCTCAACCGTGATGGAATGCTCCAGTGTAGGTGTCTCAGGACATAAAACAAGGGTAAGAGAAGATGTCTGATTTTGGTCAGTGTGGCTGTTTGGTGTATCTGCTGCTTTTTTCGACGTTGAATCTGATCCAGGTTTTGAGTGAAGTACAGTATCAGCCGGTCTTGGCGTAGAACGTGACTCAGATTTTGGCCCAGATCTTGAAGACGCTGATTTTGGACTTGTATTTGCTGTCGATTTGGCTTGCACATGCACTATCATCATGGCCAAGGACAGTATTACAAGAAGCTTGAAACGGTCCATTTTTCGACTGGGCAACCTTTAGTGTCCACAAACTAACGATTTTGAGAATGACGATTGGTCAAGGCGTAGTTCATAAAATGATGTCTTTGCGATCTGCGAGAATAGATAAGGGTGGAATGGATTATAGCAGTTAGAATAATCCAGTTACTAACCATCTTGGCACGCGGCATGCTTTACTGCTTACTGGTATTACAGTGACATTACAAAATTTATCCACCTGCGTTTTATGTTTTCAATTTGTCTCTGACCTACAGAATTCTTCGTTGATGACGAGAATCCTAGAACAGAGATCTGACAGGTATTGTCTTGTTTTCCCCTCTGCTGTGCCTTCTTTTTCCTCTCAGTTTTCTTCATTCTTTCTGTCCTTTTTCCTTTTTTAAGAATTGTTAAATGCTTATTTCAGCTTTTCTGACACTTAAAATTGCAAATGGTTTGAACACAAGAGTCATATCTAAACTCGATGAAGTAAGATCATCTGGATGAGTGTGTTCTAAAACGCTTGGGCAAGATTCTAACAATATCATTAAAACTTAAATTATTCATCTCTAACTTAAGAGTAAGGAAAGAGAAATTGTCTTGCCGGAAACTTTGAAAGTTGTGAACCTTCACAATTTTGCCCTGGGCTTACACTTGCCCCATGGCTTTTTGGTGGCTCGTGGAAGGGCTTATTTTAGGGAGAGGTATTTATGATGTGGGGTAGAAAAGAAATGACAATTTCCATATAATTGAGAGAGAATGGGTTTGTAAAGATGGTATGGAACTGCCACTTTTATGGCCGAAAAGATAACAGATAAAGCTGGAGTAAGAAGAGATTTTATAGAAAGCGATAACCCATGAACGCTGGTCATTCTTATTTTTGTTGATTAAAAAAAACCTCTAGTTTGACTGTAACGTATTCCATAGAATATCGCCCTATGAACGCAGTTGTATTCGTTCGTGCGACTTATTTTTCAAGGTTTACGATATTTTCACCGTATGAATTATAATCTCAACGGTCTAGTGAATCTAGGTAGTCCTAAACTTTCAGCGCGATGATTTTTTGTGAATTTGTTGAAACACGAACGGAATAAATGAAATCCTAGCTGAGCTCGTACTTCCATCTTTGTTTATAGGAACTTAACTGAGAGACATCATCTCTGTCTTCTTCTGACTCGTCACAATCATTGTGTCCTCGTTCGATGCCAGTCAAATTTTATAGATAAAGTGTTTAAGGGATCTATCGTAGCGATAACACGACAGCTCTTGAGGAAATTTTTGTTTATATCCTGGATAATGAGTATGACAATATGCTATGGCGTCCCTAGGGATTCAACAGCTTGGTTTCAGCTTCAGTAAGACCACCAAATTCCACTTCGTGGACATCAATGAGGCAGTTGTTATCCACATTGTCTAGAAAAATGACAACAAATTATTGATTGTGAATGCTTCTTTTATACTAACCGGCAAAAATGAACAGGATGGGTTTATAAATTCTGTGGGATATTTAAAAAACCTCCGTACAATTCCACAGCAAAGAATAGAGGACCGAGGTGTGGTCTTTCGCCCCAGAAAAATGTGACCGGCTTGGTGTGATGTCTCAAAACGACTTTTAGTGTATGAAGCCACGTAAGCTAAAACAGTCACATATCAAAGGGGACTTTGCCGAGTGCTGGAACATGTAGATGTTTCGTGTAAACTCCCGTAATTGAAAGTTCTGAAAAGCGGTGAGCTGAAAGCGGCGTATTCCTCAAACTAGCGATTTTGCGGGCAGAGAGAAATACTTAAAAACTAGTAATCAAGGATACGGGAAGTGCGTTCGAGCTGCCCTTTTCTTCGTTCCAGTATTTGAATGTAATAATTATTCTACATTTTGACTGAGCAGGACTGTTGTGTTGCATCACATCGCAATTTAATCTAGACGCATCAAATCTACACGATTCGTAAGCGTCTCGTTTCGCTCGAGCGCAATAACTTATACTTTTGATGCAAGGAAAACAAGAAATTCAATTAAACTTAGCTGAAACTAGTGTATATACAATGTTAAACGAACTCAGGTAAACCCTAACCAGTGGTTGTTTTCACTACCTGGTACCTGTGTGAATATTTTGATTTTACCTGACCATTTTTTTGTTTGCTTCCCCGGCGTGGCTGTTACCATTGTTTAGCTTTTGTTTTGTTTTTTCTTTTAAAAGCGGCTTTCTGATTTTCGATTTAATTTTAGTTTTTAACTTTTTATTGTTATCTGAGGAAGGCCGAACGGCCGAAACGCTCTCCAATGTACAGTCCCGTTATACCTGAAGAAAGCTGGTTTGGCCAGTCGAAATATAGCAAAAAATATTTTAATTTTGTTCTACTTTGTAGCGGCTCTTGCTTTATATTCACTGGTATCAAAGTTACAATAGGATAATTGTTCACGGTTGCTTGTTTGAACTTTGTAAAATAGAAACATCGACAAAGAAAATAAATAACAAACATTGACGAAAATTCGCCCACGTACACAGTGCGTACATGGTCGGACATGTAACACAAGAAATTGCTTGTTTTAAAAATAGCCACAGTGTTACATTCATCTGTAAGCAAACAAGATTGATAACTCCGTCAAGCAGGAGAGTATGGATTCCAATACCCTGGATGCCAGAGGTTTTTTCTCTCGGAATCAGCCAGGGTAGGATTCCAAGGCCTCCATTAAAGAAACGTACGGTTTTAAACCTTCATCAGCTTGAGTTGTGCTCCTCATTAAATGACCTTTGACGTTACCTGCCAAACTTGCACCGAAATGCAAACTAAAATTAATGTTGAATACCGACAAGTTCTCTGGTAATTCATACAAAAGCAAAAAAAGGTTTGCAGAGTGCACTTTGACAGCAAACTGTATATGCGCCATATCAGCAGCACTGCGAATTAGCCTATGGTGTTGATAAACAATGGAAATTAAAGAGTTTGCCACACATAATTGTTTCCCTCGGTTTTCACCAAAAAGAATACGAGGCTGAGACTAAGGAGCACAAATAGTTTAACTGGCATCAAAGTCAATCACAACTGGGCCGGGGTTTGTCTCAACAAAAAAATCTGCGTGAGCCAGAGGCGATTCATTTTCGTTATTTAAAAATAACGAATCACACGTTTCAGTACTGGTAAATAAATAGCTGCGAAGTAAAACAAAATCAGTATAGAATACCAGAATTTTCCTTAGAAGTATCCTCGATACTCCCTGACAGCTAAATGCAGTCAATGCATGCCAACAGCAACTCTGTACACAGGCACCCTAAGCTCAGTGTCAGGGAAAACCAGCAAAAATATAAGGATTTGTACGATTGGGAATCCCAATAAAATACCTGACAAGATAACTTTACGAAAAAATTGTCAATTAAAAAGCCCAACCTTATGACCATTGTGGGCCCTTCCTTCCTGTGTTGTTTTTTTTCCAGATTCGACGCGAATTACACCATCATCAGTTCATCGGTTGACAACGGTTATAGTAAAATACCAAGGCTGAACACTCAATTCTCACGAGCCCACCAAATTCAGTCAAATATTCCCGTAATTACTAAAACCACCTACAAACATCTACAGCCACCTACAACCACCTCAAAAAAAAAAAGTCTACAACCACCTCAAAAATATCTACAACAACTCACAAAGAATCGAATACCATCTCAAACAAGCCATAGATAATATGATCCGGAATTTTTGGCCAAATGGTAAACACATATTGTCGTCTCGCTTATTTTAGACATTTATGGCTTGTTTGAGCTGGTATTCGATTCTTTGTGAGTTGTTGTAGATATTTTTGAGTTGGTTGTACTACGAAAATCATCGAACTGTGGAATGGGATAAAATTTTTATATGGTCGCCACACCCACTCTTTGTTGTTGCCCCACCCATTTTCGTCGAGCCATCCGGCTCACATACCAACTTAATTCTTCGACGAAAATGGGCGAGGAACCAACAAAAAGTGGGTGTGGCGACCATATAAAAAATTTAGCCCACTCCACAGTTCGGTGATTTTCAGAGTAGGTGGTTGTTGGTGGTTTTAGGTGGTTTTAGATCGTTCCATGTTTTAGTAACTACGATAATATTCCTGGTTAAAATGTTCCCACTGTTAAAATTCCACCGTAGAATTCAAGGGCAAAGGTTTTTCTTTCATTTCAATCCGCTAGCCGCGTAACTGAAGCCCTGCCAGCGACGTCAGGCGGCTGTTAGTGTCCCAAACGAATCGATGAAAAAGAGCCTTTTTAAAAAGCCCCTCGAGGCGACCGTTGAGTTTCCGCTTGGTAACGAGTCCGTGTTTGTGCCTTGTAACGAAGCGGAAACTCAACGGTCGCTGTGTGCCAGTCGTTTTATCGATTCCTTTGGGACACTAACAGCCGCCTGACGTCGCTGGCAGGGCTTCAATCACGTGGCTAGCGGATTAAAATGAAAGAAAAACTTTTTCCCTTGAATTCTACAGTGGAATTTTAACCGTGGGAACATTTTAACCAGGAACATTTGACTGAATTAGATGGGCTCGTGAAAATTGAATGTTCAGCCATGGTATATTACTGTAACCGTTGACAACCGATGAACTGACAATGGCTCAATTCGCGTCGAATCTGGAGAAAAACCACACAGGAAGGAAGGGCGCACAATGGCAATAAGGTTGGGCTTTTTAATTGACAATTTTTTCGTAAAATAATTATCTTCTCAGGCCTTTTATCGGGATTCCAATTCCAAATCTTTATATATTTGTTGGCTTTCCCTCACACGGTGCTTGGGGCGCCTGTGCTATGTTTTGTTGTAAACTATTAAGGAGGCAGTGCGGCCTTGTGGTTAGGGCCCTTGCCTTGAGATCTGGGGATCCCGGGTTAAAGACTCGTTAGGACCAATCATTGAATTTGTTCCTGGTAGTCCCAGGTTCAACGTCCCAGCTGCACTTGTAAATAGCCAACTGGTTTGCCTCCGGACAGTTAGGATTCTTAACAGTTGTCGTTGTTGTTGTTGTGTTCCATTGTTTCGTTGATTGTGTTTCATTAGCTCTGAAAAGCCCCCATGGGGAGTGGTCAATTAAGTATGTATTGTATTGTTGTATTGTATTGCCCATTTCTTGTTGGGCCCACATCAAGTATAGATTTAGGTGATCAGGGTTAATTCGCCGTTCCAGTGAAACAATTCTCAAGGAAATGATCAAGGTAATTCTCGGTCAGCTCAAATTATACTCAATTCGGCCAACTGAATTCGTTCAGGTTTTCTCAAGAATGCCTTAAAGTTTATATCTTAAAGTCACACAATCGTGCGATCACTAGGAGATACGGGCTCGCGATCGAAGTCACCTATTCATCGACCCCAGCTCTCGCGCAACTGTATGTTACCTTTAGCAGGGCGCGTGCGCACACCTGTAATCTGCGACTCCAGTGCTTACCATATGACAGAGAAAATGACATTTGCCTTCAATATATAAGCCATTTAATTCTTACGCTATATTGACAAGGGCGGTTTGGAGCTGTGAGTAGGCGTGGGATTTGTCACATATGGTTTAGGGGCCGACATATCTCTCCCTCAATGCCGTACCGGGAGGCAAGGTCGGTAGCAGAAAGCAGTGAAGGGCCAACTGCGTCCAAAAGCGATCGCACGGGCCGAAACCCCGGGATGACTCGTTTGGTACGACGCTCCAGCGCCGGTGTCTGGAGGTACTGCGTTTTTCTCTCTTGTTCAAATATTCCCTCAGCGCATGCGCAAATGTTTTGGCTCATCGATACCTAGCCTACTAAAAAAAATAAATATGCTGGGTTTTTTTTTAAACAAGCAATTGACGTTTCTGTTGATTTTATGGGCAGGAGCGAGGCAACTTAACAAGGACAAGACTGGCCCTCATCGAATGGCTGAAGCGCGCCCAGAGGAAAAGATCTCTAGCCAGATACTTAGGAGTAGGCCTGGTGTGTGCTGTTAACTTAGATTTTGGATTTCTGAACAAGTTTTTATCATAGAAAATTTTTGACAAAGTTGTGCCTTCATTTCGCTGTAATTCTCGCGTCAAAGAAGCGGTATAATAATGTAAATAAGAGAATAACGATATTTATATTTTCAGATTACCTGTTCTCTTACTACGAAAGTCAAGCTCCACATCTCTATGCAATAAGCGCATTCAAAATTTCCTCGTATTACTTGATAAAAGTATGTTTTTTTTGTTTTGTTTTGTTTTTGAAGAAAGGGTTTTCCTGCTTATATGAAAAATATGTTTTCTCTCCCGTCCCCTTCTTATGCATGATCTTCGTGGAATTACATTCTGTCCCTCAATAAACCTGGAACAACCAATTATGGTCTTAGTTCTCTTTTTTTTTACGTATCAGCTAAGTTGCGGAATGCGCTACTTGATTTTATCCGTACCTATGAGTTTACTGGTTTTAAAAGAGAATCGAGGGACCAACAGGAGTGGGGAGAGGTGAAAGTGAAAGTAATCAATTGATTTGAGCTCATTGGTACATATATCTTATAAAACTAATTAATAATTCATGATGGGAAAACAAAGGAAAGGTTATATCAATCAATATCTGTATATCTGAACAGGCTTAACTGATTTGAGTGTTATGTGAAGTGCTAGTTTACTGTATATCTGATACAGATTTTTCTTCATTTACATAAACGTTTCTTCCGAAAATACTTACTTAACACTTACTGCTGACGTCTAACTTTCTCCTCAGTTATTTAAAGACCCTGAGTGTTGGTCCGGCCGGAGTCAGTGAACTCACGACCTCCCGTTTTTTGGCTTTTTTTCGGCTTGATTTTAAGACTGAGGGTTACAGATCAATGCATAGTAAGTCCAAGAGTGGCAGGAATCACCTAGTTGGACAAATGAAAGTATATATAGTTCGGGAACTTACCTTATAATTTATTAATGTAGCATGTTGTACACCAATAACTTCTGAGGGAAAGGCTTTAAGGACAAAATAAAGGATATTTTTATTGAAAGGATCCTCAAAGCCTTTTTCATAGGTAAACTCTTATTATAAATTATTAATGTGACATGTTGTGCAACAGTAACTTCTTAGGGAAAGGCTTTAAGGGTAAAATAAAGGATATTGTATAGAGAAGATCCTTAAAGCCTTTTACAGAGGTAAAATCTACTCATGTTGCGATGATAGTAAGCTAAGATACTTAAATTACAGCAAATGGCTGCAGCCTCAAAGAGGCATTTGCACGCAGCCAATCTTTGTGTCTGTGTCAATTAATTGGGGATGGGGCAGACATCCAGAAATACAGGTGATTAGATGATTGGCAATTTTGATAAGGGTAACGAAGTGTCCCCATGCTCTTCTCCCCAACTTCAACGTCATACAGATAAGTTACGCCACAAAGTGTTCCCTAAACTCCAGTCCTGAAGTAAAGAGAAACGGCTCCATTTACTCTTTACAACTCACGTGGTTCTTGATGACAAAAAATAATTAGGCTCCCTTTTACAATTACTAGTACCTTGGCTTGGTGGAAAAGAGGCGTGTGTTTTGGAAAAAACGCCTCCAAATATATAATAGACTTCTTCAATGAAACAAAGTTTGCCGTTCTGGTGGTTGCCGACTAATTCGCGTTAAATGATTTGTCTCTGCCTTTACAGATGACCTAACCTAATTTTAATATATGTCTTAAGGTGGTTCAAACTGGTTTCTTGAGAAACTACACATTAAACATGATTGCCTTACCAACATGAAATCTACCCTGCGTATAGACGGAGGGTGTAAATCTGCGGTTTAGGGTTGTGGGTCACTGTTTTGCCATATTTGAAACAACCCAAAGCTTTACAAAAATGCTAACCTTAGGCTTAAATATTAATTTTAGGCCCAATGTTAGCATTAGTAAAGGCTTGGGTTGTTTCTGCAATGATGAAACAACAACCTACATCCTGCAGTTTACACCCTCCAGTGCATAAATCCATTTTGTCATGCTTTTACTGCGAAACTGTTACGATAGCAACAAAATGAGAAAGTAACTTTGCTCTCCACGATTCAATTTTGATGGCCTCCATAAAAATGATGAATTTTTGTGGAAAAATCATCAATTATTTGAATTTCGGAGGGTTTTTAAACAGGAAAAACTGACTGTGTTTACAGTTTTCCTTGCCTGCAGATTTTCGTTGAGCGCATAAGCCCAGTGTTCAGATCTGTCCAAAGGTTTGGGAAAGGGATGGAGAAGACCCAAAACATGTGCTGTTTAGGTAAGCTCATAACTTTAAAGGGTTTGACAAATCGACAGTTACCCTCACTCACCCCAATAAAAAAGATTTCCATTAAATTTCAAACTCGGCGAAAATCGCTCGCAAAAAGGTGTTTTTGAGGCGATGCTCGCGATTGACGTAAGCAAGTACATTACGTGAGGTAGCCCTTAACTACCAAACCATTGCTATGGACCCCTTCAAATAATCATTTCTCGAATTCCTTTAACTCTACAGTAATCCTTTTTTGCTGAGTGTGTTCTATTTAACATTCCTGTCTATGGTTCTACTTAAAACCACATTTGGTAAATCACGTGATCAAAAAAGAAAATTCTTAAAAACTCAGCGAGTTAACTGTTTCATAAATTTTTAACGCAACAGTATGAGAACATTCGAATTAAATCTGTAGCATGGATATGAAAAGAAATTACTTCTCAAAAAATTATGACGTCACAAGGCCCTCCTTTTGTACACTTTTCAAAATATCAGTTCCATTTTTTGTCCAAATAGAAATTCCATGCTAGCCTTTACGAAAAATAATGGGACGGTTCCCATCCGGTAAAAAAAAACGCCTCTTCCTTTCGTTTCCTGGGAGCTTTAACCTTTTTTTCACTGAAACGCACGGCAGAGGCCTGGGACTAGTTGCGCATGCGCCTTCTGATTGAAGCGATGTCTGCTGGGTGGCAAAGCTTGCCATCCAGGAGCTGTTTACCATGTAAATCTCAGTAAATTTTCCAGCGTTAAAATCACTATAAAATCTCTCACATGCATAAATGTCAGTGGCCTTAATTTGACATTCTTACTAATTTAATCACGATCTTTCCATTTCTGATATCTATTTCGTACCATGACCATTATTTATGATTGACAAGGTCGCTTGATCTCTGGTTGGCACATTTATGACAATAGATGACGTAACGACGAGTATCTTACAAAATAAGAAGTCTACGAGTATCTTACATCACGTGACAGTAAAATGGCGCGAGAATTAAAGGAATGTTTACAATCATGGATACATACCCTGTTGAAGTATATTAACACTTGTTCATCTCTAATTACCCATATATATCTTTGATATACCCTTGTAAATGTCTCAGTGTTTACCGTTATATACTTACATTAAACTTTATATACTTATGTACCCTTAAGATGACAAAATTGGGCTTGTAGGCTGTTTTTGCTAGTCTTGAAAGCAAGATTTCGAGAATAAGCGGATCATGAGTTCTAAAAGGGCTTTTCGCGCCTAAAACGTTTTTTAGATCTTCAAGAAACGGGTCTGAGGGGTTTTGGCGGGCAATACTGTAGCTCTTCTAGAAGTCTATATTCATTCATCTGGTCCCCATGACCTCGTAGCTTCCAATACCGGGCTTGGACATTGAAACCATGACTGTGTTCCTTTGCCGCGACATAACATCCTTAATACCCACGTCCTGCTCCCGTTAAACCTTGTAGCTCAGTGGATACAGCAACGGCGAGGTCGTCGGTTCAAATGCCACTCTTGTCGGAGTTTATTTCTTTCCTTCTGTGGGCCCATTTCCATGACTAGGGCTAACGCTCAGATGAATATTAGGAAATATAGCACTTGACCTTACCCTCTAAGGATCACTTCTATCGTAAATAAGGCCTTTGGGTGGCAAAAGGGATGTAGTCGTGTCCAGTCGGACTCCAACTGAGACCGACCAGTGTCCTCGATATTGCCACAGTGAGATTTAGAGTTCAGATTATTTTGGGAGAAAAAAAAAGAACCCGACGTTGGATCGTATGAGTGTCTTAAACAAGCAAAGTAGGATTAAGGGCTCGTTCTTTACCCCGGGAATTTAGTTAAGTTTACTTTGGTTTATTAAATACTTCGCGCAGCCAAGAACTGAAATACAAGGACGGTCATAGATATATGCATACAAATATAACTATAAATAGTAATAGTAGTATAAGTTGAGATGAATATACAGCATAAAATATAAAAAAATATATATAAAAAGATAATACTGAGAATGTTTACAAATAGGCTTGGTATTTAATTGTGAGGAAATTAGCGAAACGCTTCGTCTTCGGGGTGAAGCGTATTGGCACGCGTTCTATATCGTCTGTCAATTGTCTCGCGTGGAACAAGAGATCTTATCAAGGGAGAGGACAAACAGCTACGCTTGATGAAATTCGAGCATGCGTCCTCCCTTCTTTGAAAAAGGGGGGCAATCCCACATTGGATTAGTCCTTCATTATAATGGGTCAGAGTTGGGCCACGAAGGATCCTTTTTTGTACAGATTCAATGGCATCGCTTACGTATTGCGGCAGGGCAGCCCAAACAGGTGAAAAATATTCTAGTACTGATCTGCCGCTGCTTCAATACACCTGTACTAACTGATTGACACTAAGGCCAAACTTCTTAAGTGCGTGCAATGCGTACAAACGCTTGTTAGCCTTAACTGTATTCTCAACGTGGACATTCCATGATGGATCTTTTGAGATATCTACACCTAAAACCTTATGACTTTTAAACCTTAAACCCCCCTCCCTTTCAGGACCCTCACCCATTGGCCGCGGTGTCATCGTTTTAGAGACTTTTTGCCGAGAAGAAGAAAAAAAGAGGGCGTATCTGTGACCTTGTTCAAAAGTCGTTTCACCTTTCTGCCTTAAGGTGGCTCAAACCAGTTTCAACTCATTCAAAAGACTTTCTTGCTAGAAGGGTTTACACTGCGGTACTGCCAAATGTAACAGCAATAGTGTGGTACCAAAACAAATACCAGTCATTCTAAACAAGAAGCCTAAATGAGGCGTTACGTGGAATGCTTTTGTTTCAAGTTTCACGTGACATCGCTGCGGCCATGTTGGTATCCCAAACTAATCCTCCAGAAATTGAACTCTATTTTTATGCAGACGTTTTCTTTTGTTTCGGTTGAAAAACATGGCCACTGATCACGTGAGTGAAAACCAAGAATAGCGATTAAGAGTGATTGGAAGTCACGATATACTTTGTGAAAACGAATCTGCTATTGTGAAAATTGATGTCAACAAAGTTATGAAATTCTGTCGTCAACAACTTGGAAGCACTTTAGCTAAAATTTTGTAACAAAATAAAACTTTCTCCAGGTGTTCAAAATTATATGGAATGATTATATGTAACACAAGTACAGGGACAAGATAGCATGCAGGAGTAGTCTGCTTTGTTACTAGGCTAAAATCTTACTTTTCAGGTAGTATGACGTAATGCTTTCACTGTTTTGTTGTTTCCGGCTGCCATCAGCCGCTAAGGACAATGCAATGCGCTGAAAAGAATTCAAATATTTTTCAGCAAACTTGTCGATGACTACGAGACGCCAGGTAACTTATTCCAAAGCTCAGTAAAATTACTAAGTAAATTCATCTTTGTCGACAAAGTCAACAGGGTGGTGATGTTGCAAGTATTTGAAAGTCGGACTCAATGAAATTGAAGATTATAAATACTTTCAAGTATGACGTAAGGCTTTTATTAGTTGCTTGTGGCTGTCACCCGCTGATAGCGACAATATACAAGGCATTTCAAAAATAAATAAAAAAACCGAGTCGATTTGTAGAGACGAAGAGAACGAGACTCTGGGCGTTTTTTTCTTTTTTTTTTTGACGTGGTCTACAAAATGTGCTCATTGTTGTAGCGTAATAAGCAGCCATGGAAACAGGAAAGCCCTTTAAAACACCTTTCATTTTGTCCTACGTTACTTACATATCAAAATTCAATATTCCAAGACCCCCATTTTAATTGCTTGAAAGTGATCCTTAAGGCTACGTTTCAAATCTCTGCAGAATTTAACAAAAATATCAGAAAAGACTCAGTGCCACCTCAAAATTAATGAAAATTTAGGATGACCCTAAATCCGCTCCACATAATTTTCTTTGAAATTATGCAAGTTTCAGCTTGGGTTCAACTTGCCGATCACTTTACAAGGACACAAAAATAGGGATCTCCGAGTTCCTGTTTGAGATATAAGCAACCAAAGACGAAATAAGGGATGCTGTTGGACAGTTTTCCTGTTGCCATGGTAATTTTTTGTGTCATAGCAATGCGCGTATCTTGTTTAGTAATAACTGGTGTTTCATTCGGTCTCATGACATTGCTCTTACATGATGGAGTATTAAAATATTAACCTTTCTGTTAAAAGAATTTCTTTTAAGTGTTGAAACTGGTTTTAGTTACCTTATACGATATTTCACTTGCTAAATTACTTCATTGCCAAACCTGCATGCTATACTAGAAAACACAGTCACCTGACGAAGTGAATTTATTAGCAGTTGCTTTTAATTCAAGAGGCTGATTACAATCATTGCTAGTAATAGTAGATTTCCTGTTACTGTGAAAATTTCGTGCCATGAACATGGTTGTAATACCGACAAACACGTGACAAGTCACGTCGGCGTCGTAAAAAACATTGTGGTGACGGCAAGGAACTTTTACGGAAGGACAGCCGGATGAAATCTGCTTTACTTTTGGTGATTGTCAATAAGAGCAAACTGTGTATCAGTGAGGCCACTCACTCACTCACACAGTCTAAAAGTCAAGTACCTGACGAAGTGAATTTATTAGCAGTTGCTTTTAATTTAAGAGGCTGACTACAATCATTGCTAGTAATAGTAGATTTCCTGTTACTGTGAAAAGTTCGCGCCATGAACATGGTTGTAATACCGACAAACGCGTGACAAGTCACGTCAGTGTCGTAAAAAACATTGTGGTCACGGCAAGCCACTGTTACGGAAAGACAGTGCCATGAGATTTTCACAGCCGTATGAAATCTGATTTACTTTTGGTGATTGTCAATAAGAGCAAACTGGGTCTCAGTGAGGCCACTCCATTCTCCTACGTAAACGGTACCATCCATTCCAGAGTCGCCATCGTTGTCATAATAGGCGTAGACATTCCGCCTATCGATGAACGTACTTCGGTGTGGTTTTCCAATAAAAGAAGGGAACTGATAGTGTGCTTGATATAAGCGGGGATTGAACATAAGGAAAAGCACACGATCTTTCGGAGGAGTAGAGGGCCCAGAGTTCCCTGGTGCCCGACAGTCGTCAATCTCACCATGTCCGCAAGTTATCCTAACACTTTTATAAGACCTGTCGGTGTTCATCTTCTGCACCCAAAACCTTGTGTGGCTCACGCGCCTGTTCCATGGAACATTAGTGGGAACAAAGTCAAAAAAGCTCAAGTCACCGACTTCTGTGACCTCAATAATGAGAGTGCTCTGATCTTGTCCGTCAACTTTCAAGACACATTGATTCGACCAGTCGTTAGTATTGGATACCTTATCGACGATAATTTCGTAAACTTTGTCCATTATTCCTGGGATTGGTACGGTATTCGGGGCCTTTTCCGCTTCTTCGTCAATGAGTGTCTCAAGACTATCCCTTACATCAAGCCACAGTCCTGCTGGAGGGTTGGTTGCCGCTACTTTGAACACTTCTGCTTTCTTCAGGAACTTATGGAGACGTTTAGCCCATTCATCTCTGTCTTCGTCTGACTCATCACAATCATCGTCTCCTCGTTTTATGCAAGCCAAATTCTTATAGGCAAAGTGTGCAAGGGATCCAGCATAGCCATAAAAGGAGAGCTCGTTAGCAAATTTTTGTAGATATTCTGGATGACTGTGGCAATACGCTTTGGCGTAGGGATTCAAGAGCCTGGCTCCAGCTTCAGTAACACCTCCAAATTCCACTTCGTAGAGATCAATGAGGCTATTATCCACGTCGCCTGGAAAAAATGACAACAAATTAGTGAATACTGATCTCCCTTTCTTTCTCTCTCTCTCTTTTGCTGGAAAAGCTGCTAAAAACAGGCACGATTTCCTTAGCCTAAAAACGATCCCCTATCACAGCTGTAACGGCAATGGTTCGGGGCGTTGGCTCGAGCGGGGTGTCACGTGTGTTATAGCTGTTCTGGTTTTAGTTGTAGGTTTTCCAGCACTCGGTAAAGTTCCTTTTACTAACGCGTGTTTGTGGTATCGTGGCCTCATGTACCTGAAGCCTTTTTTAAACATCAACTCCACGCCGGCCACATTTTGCTGTTTGTGAATAGTGTGTGGGTTCTTACAAACAAAAGCTGTGAGACGGGACCTTCGGTTTACAGTCCGTATCTAAAAAGACTTGAAAGTCTAACCATTTGGAGATTACAAAGGCAGCACTGTCTCCTCAGTTAATTAATGACTTTGATTGTTGCTCACGTAAGGATGTGAACCCATCACCTCCCGCAGGATAGTCCCGATATTCAACCAACTGAGCCACCGACCGAACGTGCTGTTCCATATCATTGCCACCAGGAATTTTTCCCGGGTCTTCCAGTTTTCCTCCCTTCGTTAAAATCAACATAGTGAGTTAGGGGGTTTTTACATGAGACAACTCGCACCGGCGCGAGTTTCACACCGGGGTGACTTCTTGATACCGCGTTTACATGATGACGAGGTGAATTTGTATCGCGTTTACCTGAAGGGACACCACATATCGATAAAATACAAGCGTGAATCCAAATTGTACGCATGTGCTGCCCGTTCCAGCCCACCGAGAGGTCGATTCCACACCGGAATGAATAGTCGTTCCTCGTTTACATCACACCGCTGCGAGGTTTCGCGCTGCAACAAAATTTTCGCTCCGGTGAAGCAACCGGGGTGAACTCGCGCCGGTGTGACTCGCCCCAGCATGACCTTTTTCGGTGACACCGTGTAAACAAATATAGAGTTAAGAGAGGGAACCGGAGTGAACTCGCGCCAATGCGAAAGTCGCCTGGTATCATGTAAACACCCCTTTAGTTTGCAGAATGCTGTGTGCCGTATATAGTGAATCTAGTGGTAGTAGGTGTGGATGAAACCTCACGGAAGAGCTCATTAAGGGGAGAGTCCGTTTACATATACAGGCCCGCAGCTGTCGTAAAATCAGTTATAATCTTGTAAACCGCGATATTTACCGGCGAAAGACTATAAAGATTTTTATTTCTTATCCTCATCTTAAAGTGAAGCTCGCTTGGGAAATTCAATTAAGGATTTTCCCACAAATATCTTGGATATGTGAACGGAAACCGTTTAGGCGATATGAGTCTGTATTTGTAAAAAAGAGCTTACATTGTGGTGACGTGTAGTGCGCTGTTGGATGTGATGGTGGAGACAATTCTCTTCGATATCACCAACGCTACCCAAGTTAATTTCCTACAATAAACGTAATTTCAACACATTGTTTACACTTACCATCCCGGTATTGCCTCATGAACTCTGCTACTTCAAAAGAATTTAGCAGACTAGTTGATCCACACACTGGTTCCGTTGACAGTTTGTCCACCATGTTGCCATAATTCCGCACAGCATACCGTATTGCTCTTATTTGGTTTGCCATTGCAAGAGTGCTACCTTGTGCCGCTAAAAGCCGCTTCAAGTCAGCTATATCCTCTTGTACATCAGTGATGCGTTTATTCACTTCCTCAAACTCCTTATCCAAATAATCAGCTATCGCATCGAAAGGATTTGGCGTTAGGAAAGTGGTAACAATTGATGTTATGCCGCCAAAAATGCTGAAAACTGGACCCAAGGCACCGATAAAAGAAGCAAAACTTTCAGCAACTGAGGCAACTTTGCCAATGGGTTCGCTCTTGATTGCGACTTTGTGAGCTTTGATACGGTTTTTGACGACATTACTAAAACCTTCCGTTAATCCTTCGGCAATAGCTGCTGACGCTTGTGCCATGTCGTTAGTGATGTCATAGACAGGAGGCTGGAAATCTGTAGGCATCTCTTCGGGTACTGAATTGATTTGATGCTCAGTTTGGAGAAGTTCGGTCAGCTTTTGGGGACAAATTTGTGGCAGCAAAATATCGTCGCCAAACTGCCTGCATGGCAGGTCATCTACATCCGGTGTCTCAGGACAGGTGTGTTTAAACTCGGTGGGTTGATCAATCATGATTGTAACGTCAACGACTAAGGCTTGTACACAGACAACTTGGCTTTCATGTGTTGACGTAAGTTTAACCTTCCGGATCGTTTTCTGGGGATAGATATCTCCAATAGGGTTTTCAAAAGGAGACTGACTTCCTGTGATACGAACTGGTGTTCCTCGGTCATCCTCATCTTTATCCCCAACAATCTCAACCGTGATGGAATGCTCCAGTGTAGGTGTCTCAGGACATAAAACAAGGGTAAGAGAAGATTGCTGATTTTGGCCACTGCGGCTGTTTGGTGTGTCTGCCGCTTCTTTCGACGTTGAATCTGATCCAGGTTTTGAGTGAAGTACAGTGTCAACTGGTCTTGGCGTAGAACGTGACTCTGATTTTGGCCCAGATCTTGAAGATGCTGATTTTGGAGTAGTTTTTGCTGTCGATTTGGCTTGGACATGCACTTGTATTGCCAAAGACAGTATTACAAGAAGCTTGAAACGGTCCATTTTTCGACTGGGCAACCTTAAGTGTCGACAAACTAACGGTTTTGAGAATGACGATTGGTCAAGGTGTAGTTCATAAAATGATGTCTTTTCGATCTGCGAGAATAGATAAGGGTGGAATGGATTATAGCAGTTAAAATAATCCAGTTACTAACCATCTTGGAACGCGGCATGCTTTACTGCATACTGGTATTACAGTGACATTAGAAAATTCATCCACCTGCGTTCTACCGCAGAATTCTTCGTTGATGACGAGACTAATAGAAAAGAGATATGACAGGTATTGTCTTGTTTTCCCTGTTACTGTGCCTTCTTTTTTCTCTCAGTTTTCTTCATTTTCGTTCTTTCTGTCCTTTTTCCTTTTTTAAGAATTGGTAAATGCTTATTTAGCTTTTCTGAGACTTAAAATTGCAAGTGGTTTGAACTCAAGAGTCATATCTAAACTTCATGAAGTAAGATCGTCCGGTTGAGTGTGTTTTGAAACGCTCGGGCAAGATTCCGACAGTATCATTAACATTTAAGGAAATTATTCATGTCTAACTTAAGGGTTAGGAAAGACAAGTTGTCTTGCCAGAAACTTTGAAAGTTGTGATCCTTCATAACTTTTCCCTGCGTGGGCTTATATTTGCCCAATGGCTTTCTGGTGGCTTATGGAAGGATTTATTTTAGGGAGTGGTATTTTTGGTGTGATGCAGAAAAGAAATGACAATTTCCTTATGTACTTGAGAGAGAATGGGTTAATAAAGATGGCATGGAACTGCCACTTTTATGGCGCAAAAGATAACAGATAAAGCTGGAGTAAGAAGAGACATTTTAGAAAGCGATAACCCATGAACGCTGGTCATTCTTACTTTTGTTGAGTAAAAAAAATAACCTTTAGTTTGATAGAATATCCGCCCTGTGAACGCAGTTGTATTCGTTCTTGCGACTTATTTTTCAAGGTTTACGGTATTTTCACGGTATTAATTACAATCTCAACGGTCTACTGAATCTAGGTAGTCCTAAACACTCAGCGCGATGATTTTTTTTGGGAATTTGTTGAAAAACGAACGAAATAAATAAAATCCTAGCGGAGCTCATACTTTCTGCTTTGTTTAGGAACTTAACTGAGAGACATCATCCCTGTCTTCTTCTGACTTATCACATTCATCGTGTCCTCGTTCGATGCCAGTCAAATGTAAAGTGCTTAAGGGATCCATCGTAGCCATAACACGACAACTTTTAAGCAAATTTTTGTTTATATCCTGGATGAGTATAACAATATGCTTTGGCTTCAGTAAAACCATCAAATTCAACTTCGTAGATCAATGAGGCAGTTATCATCCACGCTGTCTAGAAAAATGACATCAAATTATTGATTCTGAATACTTGTCTTTGTAACCGGCAAAAATGAACAGGGTTTATAAATTCTGTGGGATGTTTAGAAATCCTTCGCAGTATTCCACAGCAAAGAGTAGAGCACGGACTTCCTAGTGTTGTGGAGTGGTCTTTCTCCCCAGAAAAATGTTACCGCCTTGGTGTCACGGATGTCTCAAAACGACTTTTAGTATATGAAGCCACGTAAGCGAAGACAGCCACAAGTCCAAGGGGACTTTGCCGAGTGCTGGAACATGCAGATGTTAAATTCGTGTAAATTCTGAAAAGCGTTGAGCTGAAAGCGGCGTATTCGTCGAACCAGCGATTTTGCGGGCAGAGAGAAATACTTAAAAACTAGTAGTAATCAAGGATAAGGGAAGTGCGTTCGAGCTGCCCTTTTTTCGTTCGGATATATATTTGAATGTAATAATTATTCTACATTTCGACTGAGCAGGATTGTTGTGTTGCATCACATTGCAATTTAATCTAGAGGCATCAAATCAACACGATTCGTAAGCGTCTCGCTTCGCTCGAACACATCAACTGATACTTTTGATGCAAGGAAAACAAGAAATTAAATAAAACTTAACTAAAACTAGGGTATATACAATATTAAAAAGACTTAGGGAAACCCTAACCAGTGGTTGCTTTTCACTACCCGGTGAAAGGTTAGCCTTCCTGGTACCTGTGTGAATATTTTGATTTTACCTGACCATTATTTTTTTGTTTGCTTCCCCGGGGAGGCTTTTACATATCGGGTGTACTATTTTTAAAATTGCAAAATAGCAACCAGTGAATATAAAGCAAGAGCCGATACAAAGTAGAAAAAATTTAAAATATTTTGTACTATATACTTACTTATATATTACTTGTATGTATCTATATACATATATATTTATAAACCACCATTAATTTTCGGGCGATTTAACTGGCTAATTTACGTCACGTGGTGCAAACTCACAGGGCAGTTATCACGCGTGCAATAACCCCGTTTGCGTGGATATTTGCCCTGCGAGATTCGATGCGAGATTCTGTAGCGATCATTTCGGTTGAAAAGAAACAAAAACGTCGGAAAAAAGGCAGCAGAAGAGTTTTTACTTTACATGGAAGAAAAAGAAATTCGTTTTCTGGAGTCTAGTGATAGCGACATAAAAAAGCTGGTCGCAAATGCTTTGCCGGAAAGTACAAGAAAGTAAACAAAACATGCCGTCAAAGTCTTTGAAGGTGAAGAAAGTTATGCCCTCACTTTAGAGAGTTAATCCTTTATACGCAAACTTAAACTGAGTCATTTTACAGAGTGCAGAATTTTATACACTGTGTTTACTAACTATAAAATAAGGCAACCGTTCGAAGGAAAGGAAATTCCAGCCTCACTTGAAAACACCGTCATCCAGACTTTGCACATTCTGTTTTTCATGTATGAATTTAATTTCTTTTTCAGTAAAAAAGCGCCTTGTTGTCGAGTTTTCGACTCTCAGTGACAATTAACTGGAAATGATTTGATTTTTTTTCTGAGACCGACACGCTTTCTTTCTTTCTAGTCAAATTTTGAAC
Source organism: Montipora capitata (assembly GCA_949126865.1). NCBI lineage: Eukaryota > Metazoa > Cnidaria > Anthozoa > Scleractinia > Acroporidae > Montipora > Montipora capitata. The sequence continues at coordinate 29,643,058 of OX421458.1, read as the reverse complement.
CGTGCATCAAAAAAAATACGAAGCAACGCCATCGCATTCAACAATGACCTTTCACGAGCGGTTTTATTGCGCGATATGAAAATTAATGGAAGGGTTATGAAATACATACACCCCTTTCTGGATTGCTGGTATATTGGCTGATAATGTCCTTGGCTGAGAGATTGGCCTCAAAATTTCATATTTGCCCTCCAAGTCCTAAATGACTAAATGAAAATACACAAGATTCCCTGCGACTCTGAGTTTCGTGCGTATGCACTCATCAGGCAGATTTAATGAAGAACAGACTTATTAGCTAGCTATATATACACGTTTACGATGAGTAGAACAATGGGGTTCTAATTACAATGGGTGAGAAGGGCGGAACTGGGGGTGTGATGTAAGACTGGCTGAGCTAAAACAAGCGCAATACAATAGCTATTGTGTAGGATAAGCGTTAATTGTTCTTGAGATAAAACTTGTTTTCATGTCGGCATTTGGATACAAGTTCGGATCGTTTGTTGTATCCAAATGCCGACATGAAAACAAGTTTTATCTCAAGAACAATTAACGCTTATCCTACACAATAGCTATTGTATTGCGCTTGTTTTAGCTCAGCCAGTCTTACATCACACCCCCAGTTCCGCCCTTCTCACCCATTGTAATTAGAACCCCATTGTTCTACTCATCGTACACGTGTATATATAGCTAGCTAATAAGTCTCTTCTTCATTAAATCTGCCTGATGAGTGCATACGCACGAAACTCAGAGTCGCAGGGAATCTTGTGTATTTTCATTTAGTCATTTAATTCTATACACCGCACTCTTTAGCAGTGTTTGCTACAGTTTCTTATGATTATAAAAAGCGGTTATATATATATATATATATATATATATATATATATATATATATATATATATAGAACGTTACAGGAAACTCAACACTGGACAACTTGTTGGCTCAAGGGATCTACTTAACTGACTCTTTACATTAATTACCCTTGTCCGCCTGTGAATCACATGTTGATCCAGCGTTATCACATAGAAAACTGGCCCATTAGGGAGTCCCACGTAAATGCCACACACTAAGTGATCAATCAGCCATGTTGCCAGCATGGTTGTCCTGATAGTGTAGTGGTCATCACACCCGACTAGTGATCAGGGGGACGTGGGTTCAAATCCCGCTCAGGGCAATTACAACTTTCCCCAGAAGTTGTCCAGTGTTGAGTTCTCAATTTCTCCTCAACTTGGACTGTGAATCCATTTGCAATCCTCCTGGGGGTGATACGTTGTTGGCTCAAGGGATCTACTTAACTGACTATATATATATATATATAGGTTCATCAAACGGAGAATTCTCAGTAGAAAGATCCAGTAAAGGATGCAACGTTCTCTCGAGAAATTGTAGATAAGTGTACTTGGGAAAATCGAAAAGAACATACTTCTGAAAGGTCGGACAAGTATCGTTTCGGTCGTCCGGCCTTCCTCAGATAACAATAAAAACTGAGTTAAAAGTTAGAAAATAAAATTAAACCTAAAAACTGGAAACCGCTTTTAAAAGAAAAGACAACAAAAGCTAAACAATGATATGACATATGACAATAAAAACTAATAATTACAAATAGATGACACAATTATTTACATTACAGCCGCATGGCCTCAACAAGAGGAGGGAATTTAGATCAAAAAGCCTTAAAGCCTTATTAGGGATTGAACTCCACTCCCTTTTCTACCTGTAATTATTAGTTTTTATTGTCATATGTCACACCATTGTTTAGGTTTTGTTATTTTATCTTTGAAAAGCGACTTCCAGTTTTTAACTTTTAACTTTTTATTGTTATCTGAGGAAGGCCAAACGGTCGAAACGTTTTACAAAATTTGTCGGACCTTTTTTTCCCAAGTACACTTACCGACAGTTTCTCGAGAGAACGTTGCATCCTTCACTGGATCCTCCTACTGAGTTCTTCGTTTTGTGAACCTTCTATACACAAGTTATATATAAAGATAAATAACGCTCTCCAATGTAAATTCTCGTTATACCTGAAGAAGGCTGGTTTGGCCAGTCGAAATATAGCACAAAATATTTTAATTCTATTCTACGTTCTAGCGGCTCTTGCTTTATATTCGCTGGTATCAAAATTATAGCAGGATAATTAGAAAATTAAACGAGGCTTACCTGTAAGGTGAAGTCAATTGGAATGAATGAATTGCCAGTAATCGATCCGTGCTTTATACGCAAATGGTTCTGGAACTCCCTTTCTGAGAATATAAAATCTGTTAGCAGGCTGGACTGTTAGCTGTAACTGGCTAATTTATGTTAACTGTTTATTCATCCCACGGATACGCTCTTGTAGGCGTCTTGTTGGTGGAACGCTCATCCAATAAGTTTTTTCCTTAAATAGTATGATAAAGAAGAAATTTACAAAAAGAGGCCCAATGATTTCAAATTTTTGAAAAACTTTAAGTCCAAGGCTTAGGTTTTGAAGAGAAGTAATAAAAACTTACTTTTATCTTGGAGATTTGGTGATCCGTATAGGGGACCGAGAGATTCCTTGTGTGTCCGGAAAAGACAAGCTTTACTTGTATCTAATCGAGGTGTGTCGAGCGAAGAAGCAGTCAGTGCTAGTGCTGCATGATAAATCCATTTGCTAATGAGAGAAGAAAATATGCCGTTTGTTTTCTTTGACTCGCTACTTTCCCATTCCCATAATGCAATACGTTTTGGGGAACTCTTTGCATGAAAACAATACAAGTCATTTACTCTTGGGACTGTATCATGCTTCAGTGAACTGGAAATTCATTGTTTTAATGCAAACAACCTCTCAAAACGAACTGTATTACGGGATTTGTGAAAATAGCGAATAAATTGAATGTAAGATGAACAGCTGAACTTAAAATCTGATAATTTGATGCGGGATTCGCAAGTTTCCAGTCAAAGAGTGTAAGATGCAGAAACAGGCGCATAGAACAAACTTGCAACCAGTGCTCTTTTAATCCATTTGCTATTGTAGAAAAAAAGATCCCGTTTTTTTCTTTGGTTAATTGAAAGTGCTATCGCTTTAATTTTGTTAATTTAGTGTTTGTAACACCAGGGCTATCTACCATCTATGCAGATGACTTCTCTGTGACGGTGGAGAACACAGCCCTACTCTTACTAAAAACTCCGTGAATTGTTTTGGATTCTTCAATGCTCGTTCTCGTAATCAAATCATGGGGCTTTTGCCCAATTTATGACCTCTTTTAGGTAAGATGACGAAAAGTTACGAGAGAGGCGTGCATTTCTCGAAAGCACCGAAAATTTTTGGTTTATATCGGGTGCCATTACATTTATCTGTATCATGCATAGAATGTTTCGGTCCTTTGACATTTGCTTTGAGCTATGATGCCAAAGTTCAAGTTAATTAATCATTCTTCTAAGAATGTTTTGAATTAACAAAATCAAAACTCTTTATAACGCGAGGGCTACGCGAGGGCTACGCGAGGGAGGGCATTAATGGTTTCACAAACATTGTAAATTTTCTTGACGTCATCGTAAATTCAAGCTTTTTCAATATCCTTTTTCATTTTTATTTAAAAAAAGGTGACTGTTGTGTCCTCTTCGTAAATAGAGTATTTCGAACCTATCGCATATGTGAAAGTATCCACTGTATTTAGTCTATTTGGGACTACTTATTTCAAGAACTCAAAGAGAACTTTCAGACAAAGCGGGAAAAAAACTGATCTTTGATGATCGGTAGCCGCCTCGAGACATTAGTAGGCAGTTTATGAATGTCAATTCTTGCAAGCGCTATTTCTAGTATACGAGCAAACCTCGTGTCCCTATGGCGTATAGTAGGCTTTAAATTCGAATATTGTTCGTTAAGTTAAGTTAAATGACCTTTTGGTTTATCAGAAAACAAAACTGGGGAACGTTTACTTGAGAGCAATTTTTCAAAGACTTCTACGTTGACGTCCCCAAAGGTTTTCTCTGGCAACGGCTGGCCTTAGATATTCTGGAACACAAAATGGCAACAAAGTGGCAGTTCAAAAATTAATTCTGAAATTTCGTATCACCCTTAAACAATAATTGTCTGTCATTTAGATTATCAAGATGGTAACACGCTAATTTTGCGATTTATATTCATGAAGTGTTGTTATAAGGAACAATTCATTTAGCTCATTTAAGTCTGTCTGTGTATGTATTGATATTTCATATATGACTCCAAAGATCAATATTTAATCGCTGAGAATAATGCCTCCTGAATTTTCGCGTCAATTACTTTTTTGTGACTGTTTATCTAAGAAGGGGGTTGAAAATTACCCGGAAATCGCTACTTGAGGAGTCGTTATCAATTGCACCATTTCATCTTAATATAAACGAGTACTGTTCAAATCGGTCGTTAAGTCAAAGATATCTCTTCCAAATAAGGGTAGGTCCGGTCAGATACGATAAATAAATATTTTCTTTAAGTTTAATTAAATTCTGGCGATTTATGAAGCTGGGAATGACTTCAACAAGAACAACGTATTATATTCAAGCACTGAATATTGGCGAATTTGCTTCCCTTTTTGGTATTCTACGAGTTTTGAGGTTGGTTTCCATTTTACTATAACACATTGTCCAGGTTGTACGATAGTTTCCAGCTTGCTGATTTTTGGCTTTGTAAACTGTTCCGTCTTCCGTTAACAGGAGTTTACGTTTCTGTCCATGTTCAACGGACTGAACATCGAACACTTTTAAAAGTCCGACCGTAGCCGTCAACAATAGGGAGTTTAAGAAACCACGACGGCTACGGCGACGAAAACGTTATTTCAAATTATAAGTTTGAGCTATTCTAAGTATTTCATGATTATTCCATCTTGTTTACATTATACAATATGGGAGAAGTGTCCTAAAACTGGATTGGTACGGACAGACTTGAAGTAAAGAGGGAGACTGAAAGATTCCTTGTAGTTTGTCCACGTTGTCGTCAAAACCTTAAACGATGATTTGGTCATTTTACGTAGTACTTTTGACGAGTACGGGATAGAAGTGTTCAAAAATGAGCGCAGCACGATCTGGTTCTTTTAAGCAATCATATTCCTGCTTTTTGGCATTGTCATTGCCGCAGCCGTCATTGTTTCTTAAACTCCCTAGTACCAGAGAACATAAAAGTGTTAACGGTTTTTCCATCGTCCGAGATCCAGGGGCAGTCATTCGAGACGGGGCGAGAATCAGGACTGGCGTAAAGTTTTCAAGTAAGGCGTCACGCCAGTCCCGATTCTCGTCCCGTCTCGACTGACTGCCCGTGGTTTCTCCGAGGGTGCGGTTTTTTTTAATGACGAAATTGTGTACGGTTATATCACCGCGTTCAACAGGTGAATGACCAACAAATTTAAATGATTTTTTTCACAATTACATTAAACTTCAGTTGTTCCTCAAATTTTGCAAATTTCCTCTTCTACAACGTACAATTTTGGAAATAATACAGAAGAAGCGCCTATTAAATTTTGTGTTCTTGATCAAGAAAGAAAGAAAGAAAGAAAGAAAGAAAATGGCTGTGATCTTTAGGAGAATTAACATGTTTTTTCTCTTTTTGTACAGATGAAGGAACGTCCTTGTTCTATTCTTTTTATTTTCATTCTTGTCCAGTCTTCAGTTCGTTCATCCGTGCTACAAGACGAGCCAGGAGGGAAGGAGAGAGGCACCTTCGAGGCTAAGGGTTACGTCCCTCAAGAAGACCATCCAGGTAAAAGGAACCTTTTGGAGGAATTGTTCGACACTAAGCAAGTTTTTAATGATCAAGATGCTTGCATGTGGCGATGCCAAGAACGATGCAAGAATGGGTGTAAAAATTATGAGGAGGAAGATGAGGAGGAGGAGGAAGAGGGCTGCAACTGCAACGATTACAGGCGGTTGAAACCTTGCATGAGGAGGTGTCGTAACGGTGACTTAGATCGGCCAGGGCGGGAGATGTGGGAAGAGACGAAGACAAAGAACACGAAATGGCAATACATTTGAGTCGTTGTCAGTCATGATTGTATCTCGCATTAGTTTTGCTTGTAAATCGAGTCCGCGCCTTGATCGCTAATTGTGTAGACGCGTTGTCATACGGGTTTTCACTTTTACTTTCCAAAATACTTAGTCATCGATGCAGTTAGGGTTAATAAAATTGTATAGTCACATAGAGTTAAATAGTCCAATATTGAAATGTGTATTACCAGTTACATTAGGAGGTAAGCTTGCGCCTTGTGAAAGAGAAACAAAGAAACTTTACCTGAAGTTTCATGGCCAAAAGCTCAGTTGATGTGGAGCATCTGCACTAGTAATTGAAATGCCGTTTGTTCGACTCCAGCAAAGGAGCACTGATATCAAGTTTTCTCCGTGTATCCCCGATAAGCCATTTGAACCATTTTTTCCAAAAATAATTGTTATAAGTCATACCAGAAACCCATAAGGGTTGAAACGTGTAACGGCCCCTTGTGTTCTGGGAAACAAGCTTCTGAATATTCAAATGAATGAAGGGGTAGTTTCTAAAGAAACTGTGGTGCTGCGTCGGTGGGGAAGTAGTATACAAAAATTTGGTTTTATCAACGGAGTTGATAATGTAAATTGGCCACCGTACAGAGATTATAAAAGCTGACGTTTCGAGCGTTAGCCCTTCGTCAGAGCGAATCGAGGGATTATGGGTTACGTGTAGTTTTTATAGTAGAGTAGGAGCTACGCTATTGGTGGTAACATGGCAACGTGAAAATAGGAATATATTAGTTAAATGAAAAGCGTTCGTTAATACCGTGAGGATTAAGGGTGCCGATTTGAAAGATGAATTTTTGTTCCAGATTCTTGCGGCTTTCCGTCGTACCTAGATGTAGGGAAAGGCCGCAGACTGCCATGTGTTTTTTGGAGTGGTTAGGCAGATTAAAATGGCGAGCGACTGGCTTAGATGCATCCTTGTCATTCTTCTCAACATCGCGAAGGTGTTCGCGGAATCGGTCACCTAGTCGTCTACCTGTCTCACCAATGTATAATTTATTGCATAACGTACAGGTTATGCAATAAATGACATTTGCGGAGGTACATGTGAAACGATCGGTGATCTTAACAGATCGCTTAGGTCCCGATATCTTGCTAGTGTTAACAATGAAACGACAAGTATTGCATCGTGAGCGCGCGCATTTGAAAGTGCCGGGTTGCTCGTTAGTTTTGAGCGCGCTTCTAACTAAAAAGTTGCCTACGTTTTTGTCGCGTTTGAATGAAATAAGTGGAGGTTGCGAAAAGATTCTACCAGTCTCGGGATCATTTTGGAGTAATTTAAAATTACTAAGAATGATGCTTTTGACTGCGTGATTATGAGGATGGAAAGTGAGGGTGAATGGAATTCTGTCATTCTTATCTTTTTGTGACGTTTGTAGTGATGACTGTCGATCAAATTGTTGAGCGCGATGATGGCCCGCTTTGACCACAGAGACAGGATAGCCACGTTTTTCGAAGAACTGGCACATCTCCTCTGATTTGCTGGAAAAATCGGAGTCATCACTACATAGACGTCGAAGTCTAAGAAATTGAGAATAAGGAATGGAGTTCTTGACATGTGATGGATGTGACGATGAATACAACAAATAACTGTGTGAATCAGTAGGTTTGTAGTGCACACTAGTACATAGCGCGTTGCCTCTAATAGAAACTTTGATATCTAGGAAAGCCAATGAAGTTTCCGAAATTTCCCAGGTATATTTAAGAGCCGGATGAAAAGAGTTGACGGAGGTTATAAATTGATCGAGTTCTTCTCTGCTGGATGAAATAGCGCCGATGCAGTCGTCGATGTAGCGGCCGTAGAGTTCAGGTTTGGGGCCGTCGTACTGATTAAAAAATTGGTGTTCAACATATCCTACAAAAAGATTGGCATAGCTAGGTCCCATTCTTGTGCCCATCGCTACACCATTAATTTGTTTGTAATAGTTGCCGGCGAATGAAAAACAGTTAAGCGTTAAAACTAGTTCGGCAAGGCGGAGGAGCGTTTCCGAGTTAGGTTCTTTGACAGTGCGTTGATCGAAAAAGTGTTTGAGTGCTTGAAGACCTTCGCTATTAGGAATGACTGTATATAGAGATGTAATGTCCATGGTGAAAATAAGTTTGTCTTGGCCGGAGAAATTGAAATCGCGGAAAATTTGTAGTGCGTGTGTACTGTCTTTAATGTATGATGGCAAAGATTTGACGATAGGCGTCATAATCCTGTCTAAGTAGCTAGAAATGAGTTCGGTGGGGCAACTACAGGCAGAAACGATAGGGCGACCTGGGTTGTTGGGTTTGTGAATTTTAGGCAAGAAGTAAATGCACGAAGTTCTAGGGGTGTTGATGATGAGATTAGTGGCAGTGTCCGGTAATTCTTGATTAACTATAAGATTTTGAATGGTGTCTTTAACAAGTTTTTGATTTTTGGAAGTGAGATCTTTAGGGATTTTGGCATAAAACGAGGTATCCGAAAGTTGCCGCAAAGCTTCTTTTTGGTAAAGGTCGGACCGCCAAACAACTACCGCGCCGCCTTTGTCGGCCGATTTGACAACTATGTCGTTGCGTTTACTAAGATTTTTAAGAGCCGCCCACTCTTCCGAGGAAAGGTTGGAAAATTTAGTGTTGCGATTGAATTTAAGTTTGTGAATGTCGTGACGGCATTTTTTGGTGAAAAAAATCTGGAACAAAAATTGGTGAAAAAAATCTGGAACAAAAATTCATCTTTCAAATCGGCACCCTTAATCCTCACGGTATTAACGAACGCTTTTCATTTAACTAATATATTCCTATTTTCACGTTGCCATGTTACCACCAATAGCGTAGCTCCTACTCTACTATAAAAACTACACGTAACCCATAATCCCTCGATTCGCTCTGACGAAGGGCTAACGCTCGAAACGTCAGCTTTTATAATCTCTGTACGGTGGCCAATTTACATTATCAACTCCGTTGATAAAACCAAATTTCTGAATATTCAATTTGCTAAATACCATATTTGGAACAACAAGAGCGAGGGGTTTCCAAATATGGTACTTAGCACTGAAACATTCAACCAATCAGTTCGCAATATTCGGAAGCTGTGAACGCGCGTTACACGTTTCAACCCTTATGGGTTTCTGGTCATACTTGAAACGGTATGCATGACTATCAATATGCTATTTCCGAGTTCATGTTTGCCTTCTCTTCAAAGCGAGTCTAGGTGTGAAGGTTTTGTGATGGTAATCAGGTCTACTTTACATATGAATGAAAACTAATTTTAATAAGAAAAACTTCGCACTTAGACTCGCACTGAAGAGAAGGCAGACATGAACTCGGAAATGGCCTATTGTAACAATGTTGTCCTTTTCTTGAGCTTGGAACTGAGAGATCATAAAGGACTCTGGAATCCGCGGTGTACCTGTTTAGGCAAGCTAGTTGACCCAACGCCGAATTTGTTCGTCCAACAGCAATACGATTCCCCGCGACCAGTAAACGTAGGTTTCGTGTTTGGAGATGAGCTACTGATCGGAGCAACTGACAGATTGGTTAAAGTGCAGAGGGAGGATTTGAGGTGTAAGTCGCTTTGGGTGGAGAAGTAAAGCGGGTAAGAGGGATACAAGAAATTTAGATCATTCTTTTTCCAGGAACTTCAAACTTGACAATCTTCTGTCCGCCCTGACGAAAGTCTTAAAATACTTTCTAATGTTGGGTTTGCTCGACTCCGGATCGAGTGGTCCGGGTTCGGGTCCTGGCCGGGGACATTGTGTTGTGTTCTTGGGCAAGCCACTTTACTCTCACAGACCGGCGAAAATGCTGGGGGTAACCCTACGATGGATTAGCATCCCATCCAGGGGGGAGTAGAAATACTGCTAGTCGCTTCATGCTACGGAAACCGGAGATACGTGCCGGCCTGATGCGCCTTCCTAGGCTCGTAACAGAGACTTTAATGTTGGTTAAAGTGCTACTACGACCAAAAAAACAATCATTATTTTTCTTTGGATTTCAAAACTATGTTAATTAAACAGTTACTGAACGAAGTTTTAAAAGCCTTGATTAAAGAAAAAAAGACCTTTCTATTTTACTTTTTTTTAGTGGAATTTTCCTGTTTAATGGTCCGCCATTACTAAATTTCTTTAAAACGAATAGCAAATTGCAACCGGATGATTCTATAAATGTCCTATTAACCACAAAAACGTGAAGACAGAGCCATTTTTGAGCCTGACAGCCCTCCTCCGTAGTTACCAAAAAGCACCCTTTAGCAATTTTTCAAAGCCCCAAAAATCAATCCCGACTTCAATGGGCCTCAAACTTTCATTTTACATTATAAAAAAAATAAGGGTCACCACTCGATTTTAAAATTTAAATTGGTTTTTTTCTACGTTTTGTGGATTGATTTTTGCAATTTTGGAACTTCCCTACCATTTGCACCTGTTTTCGTGTTGCACTCGGGATATTCACTATGGCGACAAGTACACAAAGAAGAATGTTTCTTCACTTTTTGAGAGGATATTTCCTTGATTCTTTGAGAAGATTGGATCTTTTTTTCGGAAGTGGCTCTTAAGTGACCAGAGTAAGATTGCAAGGATATTTGGAGTGAGAAATATAAGTGATTCTTGTTGTACGCTGCAATGAAATCCAACCCGTACGGCGCCTAATTGAATCGAAGTGATTACCAAGCCACTTGCATCGTCAATCGTTTAGTGCCGTGAGCTTACTTGCCTTTGAAGGCCTTTTGAAGCAGATTTAAATTCGTTCATTAATTTTTGTTCAGTACTTACGTCCGTCATTGGACGCCCCTCGATCCTCTTCCCAATTTTTGTCGTTCTTGGTACCAGCCGATTGTACATAACTAAAACAGTATTATGGAGTCGTTTTATTTTTTATCCGCAATTTCTGGCAGAAATCCGTAGTCTTGGTTTTTCGGCGGACACTTTGAAAAATGAAATCCGAAAAGTTGATATTTTGTCGGCACCGTTGGCAAAAAAGACGTCCGAGGGGTCCAAAATTTGTCGGCTTCTTGGAAGAAAAAATCCGAAACTCCCATTGCAAAGACCCACCATCTTTTGAGGGGAGGGGGGGGGGGGGGGGGGTGCGGATAAAATGGAACGACCCAATAGCCCACTTTCTCCTAAACAAAAGGCATCATCTCGAGGCTCTGGGGAATAAACTCATACAAATCCTTATATTTATTCCCCAGAGCCTCGAAATGACCCCTTTTGTTTAGGACTGAATTTTAATATATCGAAAGCGGGCGATTGCTTGCCTCACGCTAACTTTTACAAAAATAATAATTAATACACTGAAAGTATTGATCCCAGACCCGTTGTGGTTGTCTTCGAAGAATTTACTACATTTGGTTTTTTCTCAATTTCAATGTCTGATAGCCCTGTTTCATTGTCGAGAGGTGGATTTTATAAAGATGGCTCCATAGACCGTATTCATTAATGGCGGCCAAGAAATTATTCTTTTGTCTTTATGCTAATCATCCTCACCAGCCTCACTTCATAGCAAAATTTCTTATGAATTTTGTTCGTGCTAACGAGGCTAGTGAGGATGATTAGCATAGAGACAAAAGAATAATTACTTAGCCGCCATTTATGAATACGGTCTATTGAAATAATTTCTTCTGCACCGTCCACAAAATGATTGCGTGATGCGCAGAACGTATGCGCAATAACAATAGGTGGCACCGTCCTTAAGCACAGTTTCACGGTTTTGCGCATGTCCAAGCTTTGGCGCTAGCAGTCGTAATTTTGACGGTTTCTCACTGAACCAGATGATGTTCATTATCACAGAGAATGACTAAGGCCCAAATTTGGTGGAAGATACTGCGAGTTTACATAGAAAATATTGTTTTGACCTCGAATTTATTGTACAGGTTGAACATTTTATTCTATGCACGAGTTGTCATAACGCACGAGTCCTCTATTCGCATGCCGGAGGTTCATAACACAAAGGAAGTAGGCCTTATCACGGTTTTGACCGTCATTTTGACGGGTAGGCAAAGCGTAAAGAATTTGTAGTGTTTATATGGTGATCCGATGGCAAATAATTTTCGTTAAACGCTAGTTCTAAAAAAATTATGAATAATTGCACTTCTATAGCATTGTTTCCGTTTCCTGCATTAGTGCTTTCGATTGTTTCAATAGATAAATTTAGCATGTTCACGTGAAACTTGCCGTTTCACATAAAATAGAGAAAAGGTTGTGAATTTAGCTTCCGTGACCCACGCCAACACAAGTATTTAGTTACGAAAAAGCAAAAACAAAACTCGGAGTCTTTTAAAACATTGTTTGTAGAAAAAGACGCTATATAAAATGAAAATCCTTACCCGTCAACTTTTGAGAGTTTCGATGAGGCTGTTTTGTCTGCCAACAAAGTCAACGTGAGTTCGTCAAGAAAATTGCGGCAAGGAGTCAGTTATGAACTATCTATAACTATGAGACCTAATTTTTCCTCCTTTGGCATACCGGAAAATGGTTGTGGGTTACCTTTTTCCCGAAAAAAACTTATGTAGAAGAAAACGAGAAGAAAATTGCACGTATACGCCAAACGCGAAAATACCTACTTTCACGTAGACACGTCAAACGGCAGCCGGCAAACATAGAAAATGGCGGGAAAATCATGGTCACGTGGTAACTTTCGCAGTTCGCGTTTCACGCAAACGTGATGCTAAATCTCTCTAAGAACATGGAATTAAAATGGACTGACGTGACAGTTTGCCCATGCGCAGAAACGTGAATCTCTCTCTTTGCTGCACATGGCGCATGTCCAGCAAGCTTATTTTTATTCACCAATAAGTGGTCGATCAGTTGTGTGACGCTGTCGTCGTCGTTGCTTTTTGACTTCCAGGAGAGATCAGAACATAAATTCTCCTCACAATTTCAATATACATTGCCAGGTACACAGGCATTCAAATTACTAGGGAGCTTAAGCAACGACAACGGCGACGGCAACGAGAACGTCACAAATTTGCATATTTAGTGGGTAAAAACAATAGCTTTGCACGTCCTGCACGTGCGTTTTTCACTTTTGTCCATTTCGTTGCCGTCGTCAGCAAAACCACAACGTGAAATAGCCAAGTTTTTGGTTTTATGAAGAACGTCAGCACTTGAGGATAAATTTTCATTCTCTCCCCTAAAATGGAGTGCCGTTCTGACTGGTGTCATCTTTGAGGAATTACCACACCCTTGTCACATTAAAAAAGTTGAAATAGTCACGAAGCGATTAAAATAACGCAAAGTTATATTTTGAGATGACGTTCTCGTTGCCGTCGCCGTTGTCGTTGCTTAAGCTCCCTATTATCAGGCAGGGGACATTATCTAGTTGTAACACCGAATTCTCATGACTAGCCAAATAAAGAAATACATGGCATTTGTTGGCGGAACTAGAACTTTACCAAGAACCATTTCCTTAATTTTCAAGAATCTTCACGCCATGATACACGATTGTACCAAGAATGACAAGCTTGTTTCCAACTTAAGGTCTTTCCGACCATCATTTTGTTAAAAAATTCATGAAAAAAGAAGCCCATAAAATACCTATTTACTGGAAACAGATCATTGAATGCTAAGGAATCAGTCTTTTTTTCCTTACAAATACACATGAGCAATTAGGCAAAAAATACCACCACGCAAAGCCAATTTTCCTTAGGTGAATTTATTGAAGTAGCTATATATGAACGTATCGCCCAATTGGGAGTGGCAGAAATAATTAATGGAAGACAGTTAAGTACTAGATGTTATGGGACACTTGCAAAGAACTTGAATTCAGTTTGTGTCAGATGGAGCCACAAAGATGTTTCAGTCCTCCAAAAGACTCTACAACATACCACAGGACTGTCACAATATGTAGGAGGAAACATCACTAGATTGAGAAAAAAAAAATCAAACAACACAGATACATTGGGCACCCTTAAGAATTTCTTGTCAAATGTCACACAATCTTTGTAACAACCCATGATACAATGATTGCATGACTATTCAAAAGAACACGAGTGTGGTTCCTTTCTTGTTGGTAATATCCCCTCAAAATGGTGAATTGCCAACAAGACAAAGAGTGCAAATATACCGGTGCTGTCAAGTACTACTGTTGCTATTTCTTAATAGCTTGGGGTTCTTCAATCTTAACATCGAAACATCAAATGAAAGCTACAAACAATTTAAGCAAAGGAAACGAATAAAATGAAATCCTGTGACTCAGGTGGGCTAGTCAGCATTAATTAACTAAATTATCAAACAAAAGGTTACAAAACATGATTATTCCCTGTTGATAAAAACTGCTGATTGGCCAGCAAGCATGCCATTACATCACTTCATATTCTTTTTTGATAGAACGCATGAGACAGCAGGCAAAGAGAATGCCAATCAGCTGAGGGAAAACAAATGCAAACAGGATCATTAGCAACACATTTTACTGGTAGCCTACACTCGAGTTCATGAGAAAAACTAAATACTAGAAATACAGGGTAAGGGAGTTTTGTATGGATTTTGTATGAACTTGGCAAATTAAAAAAAGCACTGGTCTCGACTCGCCCATTACCGGCAAAGATGGCAAGTACTAGGGGAAGGCCTACGTCCAACAACGGACGTTTACATTTACAAGCTGACTAAATGGAAATGGTATGGGGACTTGCTTCCAGCAACTGGAAACATCTGGCTCTCTCAGGTCTACAAGTTCTTCTATTTGCTTAGCTGGGAAATATTGACAAAGACATCATTCTTTTCATTTTAGCTGCTTAGACTTTAGAAACATAATGTGACCCGGTGTTTTCATGTACATGGCATGTTGTTTAACCGTGTTTAACCGTGTATCTTAAATGACTGCATGTGTGCTAAGTTAAAAAATTTGAAATTCCATCCGCTTAGTTTTGACAAAAAGGAGAACCAGCGAGCAGAGGTCTCATTGAAAATGCCTTTTATTTGTTGAATTTCAAATTCGAAATACTGTTTTTACTCTTGAACTCTTTAAGAAAACAAGGGAGTAGGCAGAGGGCATCAGATACATGTTGCACAAAAACTAATTCAACAAACCTGAAGAAAGGCAACTCCAACACCAACTCCACCAATGATAAATATGTGGTCTTTGAGGTATGTTTCAAATCCAGCCACACAGCCCTACAAATGGAAAAAAAGAAAAGAACTCTATGAAGCCTGATGGGAACTTTGAAGTGCCACTGGGAAAAACAACTGACAAAATTAATACTTACAATAATAATAATAATAATAATAATAATAATAATAATAATAATAATAATAATACTAATAATAATAATAATAATAATAATAATAATTTTTTTTTTAGTAATAATAATCTTTATTTGCCACGTAAAACTGAAAACAGATTACATCAAGAAAATGAGCTCCTAAGGGTAGTTCTTGAAAATTGAATATGTAAAATTAAAAAAACTGTCTTATTAATAACTAATAATAACAATTTTCATTTCTAAAATTTTACAAGAAATATTAAAAAGTAAGAAAAGTAAGAATTGGAAGCAAAAAGTATCTAAAATCTAAAACTATCTTTAAAAAAAAGCGAAAGGCCAATGGCAAATCCAAAACCCTATTATACAAAAGCTACTAAAAAAACACTAATAATAATAATAATAATAATAATAATAATAATAATAATAATAATAATAAAAAATGTAATTACCGTAAACACCGGCGTATAAGCCGCACTCGCAGATAAGCCGCACCCCGAGTTTAGCAACTTAGATTTTGGAAAAAAAATTGGAAAGAAATTAAAATAAATCAAACGTGGAGTCTTGACAAAGATGTCTTACATGTAAATGCACTGTTTCTTCAAGTTTCTTGCACGTGTCAACCCGCGTATTAATTAACTCACTAACATTTTAAAACAGAGAATACTCGAACTCTTACCTATAATTTTGACTCTCTAATAGTATAAAAATCCGACTAGGGCATAAATTTGATCTTTCTCTGGCATTTTTAATCCAGTATTTTTCATTCCTGTCCATTTCTCATTAGAATTTACATGCAACAACAATTGACGACGAACGTCTCGGTTC
>OX421458.1:29621124-29626902 GCA_949126865.1 Montipora capitata | reverse complement strand
AGTGATAAAGTTATCAGAATTCAAGACAAGGGCTCTAGATTTGTAATCCTTAATCAAGAAGAATATCAAGATAAAATGTTAGGGCAACTTAACAACAACTTGCATTATAATAAGGTGAATAGCGATCCAACACCGGAGCATTTTGAAAAGGTCAAAAATTGGGGACGCAAATGGCTCGGTGAAGGTCAGATAAGTCAAGAGATTGCCACATGGGTTACCAATTTGGAACCTAAACCGGGGGTAGCTTTTGGTAATGTGAAAACACATAAAGAGGGCAATCCACTCCGATTAATTACATCCTGCTGTGGAACGTCAATCGAAAGACGTTCTGCCTTCACCGAGTTTTATCTCAAGCCTTTAGCACAGAACCTTCCATCATTCGTTAAAGACACAAGTGATCTAATTAACAAAATTCAGGCTTTAAATGCTGAGAAAGGTCCCCTACCCCCTGGTAGTTTGCTTGTATCTTGGGATGTTGTGGCTATGTTTCCCAACATTGATAATAACCTAGGAATCTCAGCTGTTAGAAAGGCGCTTGATTCTAGGAAAGATAAATTTCCATCTACGGATTGTATAGTCGAAGCCGTTGAGATTTGTCTTCAAATCAATAATTGTCAATTTGCAGATCAAAATTTTATTCAGAAACATGGCACTGCCATGGGCCCTAAAAATGCCTGTAGTTACGCCCATTTGGCAATGGGATTAATTGATGAGAAGGCTAAACTTGGAGGTGCAAGCAAGCCTATGCTTTGGTGGAGGTATAGAGATGATGTGTTTGATCTTTGGACTCTTGGTTTGCCGAAATTGCTAGAATTTACGGAGTATATTAATTCACTCTATCCCACCATCAAGTTTGAATTGGTATATTCGGAGAGTAGCCTCAACGTTCTAGATCTTACTTTGCACCTCCAAGATGGGTTTATAATCACTGATATTTATGCTAAGCCCACCGATAGTCATCTCTATTTACCTTTTTCGAGTTCGCACCCATCACATCGTATGCGTGCAATCCCCTATGGGGTGGCTCTTCGAATTAAACGCAATTGTTCTACAGACCAATTTTTGAACAAGAGATGTGAAGAATATAAAGGATATCTGTGCTCACAAAATTACAGCAAGGAATTAGTGGACAGACAATTTGAAAAAGCATTAAGCAATGAGAGGTCCGAACTCTTAACAAAAAGAGTCAAGCCAAAGAAAAAGGTTTTTCCTCTAGTACTTGACTACAACCCAATTCTTCCAGACATCCAGCAGGTGATTAAAAAACATTCCCACTTACTTAGATTGTCTCCTGAGCTTTTAGAGATTTTTCCATCAAAGTCGATTTTTCCAGCTTATCGCAGAACAAAAAACCTAAAAGAAATCTTAGCTCCATCTAAATTTTGGAACATTGAAGCCAGAAATGAAACCTTGGAAGATGATCGAGGTTGTTGCAAATGTAACAAAAGATGTGACCTTTGTAAACATTTTTTGATTCAAGATACTAAGTTTAAGAGTTTTGCTACGGGCCGCATATATAGGATTAATCAGAAATTAAGCTGCACTTCCAAAAATGTCATTTATTTGGCTGCTTGTAACAAATGCAAAAAGCAGTACGTGGGCTCCACTTCAACAGAATTCAAGGTTCGTTTTCGTAACCATAAATCATCAATGCTTAAGAACAGAAGAACATGTGAGCTGGCGGTCCATTACAATTCTTTTGAGCATCAAATTTGTCAAATTAGTTTTATTATTATCGAACAAATTGAAAACCACAAAAATGCAACCCATCTTGAACAACTGCTCCTCACCAGAGAAGCATATTGGACCTCACAACTCTTTTCATTATATCCACACGGTCTTATCAAAAGGCGTGAATTCAAATCCAAAAATCGTATCTGCTACAACAGTTGACTTTGTCTCTATTGTAGTGTATATTCTTTTCAGCCCAAATTTGTAATCATCGTAATTTTTGCTGTCTGCAGGACCTCGTTAGCTCCCATCTAGCTTTGAATGTTTCCAGTTTGTAATCTTGCCCTTTTGTTTTGTTAGCTTTCATTTAGTCGTTGCTGTCTTTGTTCAAAAACTCTATTGGGGGATTCTGTTATGTTTGTGTTTGGTTTTTCATTCAGGGGCTCTCAATTGGGAATCTATTACATTGTTTAGGGGCCCCCTTTGAGGACCTTGTTATGACATTGACCCGCACATTCATTCAGAGGCCCTCAATGGGGAGTTTGTTACGTAATAACACGATCTATCCAATTAGTCTGTTTGTTCCTTTTCATCAATTGTTTTTTGTTTTGCCTAGCTTGTAATTAAGACCTTTTCTTTTGTTACATAACCTTAATTTCCATTTTCTGTGTACTATATAAAAGCCCGTAACTCTGCCACCCACAACCATTGTATATAGCTTTTTTAATTTTTAACTTTTAAACTATCCTGAGGAAGGCCGAAGACCGAAACGTCGATTAAACGCTGGAACTGTCAAGAGTTTGTCTCTTCGTCGTTTTATTATACCTATATATATATATATATATATATATATATATATATATATATATATATATATATATATATATATATATATATATATATATATATATATATATATATATATATATATATATATATAAGCAGTGTACGGTTGGTTGACCTATAGTTCTTTATTCGTTTTTGATTGTTAAATCTATGTCACCTTGGAGTTTATACCTTTGTTATAGTTCTTTATTTGTCTTTGATTGTCAAATCCACGTCACCTTGTAGCTTTGACCTTTGTTTTGTTTCGTTTCCTTAATTTCAATATTTCTGCTCTGTATATATAAGCTGCTGTTTTTGTGATTTGCACTCATTGTAAATAGTTTTTTTAGTTTTCAATTTTTAACCTGAAGAAGGCCGAACGGCCGAAACGTCGTAGTAAACTTCGTCCAGAACAGTCAAGAGTTTGTCTCTTTGTCGCTTTTCCTTACGTACTATATATATATATATATATATATATATATATATATAACAACTGTTAGTGAGTCTCTCAGGCCAACAAAGGTGTCACCACGTCAGGAGGATCTGCAAGATTCCTGGTCCAAACCTCACGACATGAACGACTGTAGTAAGTAAAAAGGAAGCGAGGACGGACAACTTCTGACGTAAAAAAGTTTAAAAATTAAAAATTTAATAAAACGTTTCGGTCAAAGACCTTCTTCAGTTATGACAAGTTTTGAATAAAAACGAAACTTAAGGACGTTCGCGCCAATTGTTTCTGCGCATCCTTACTGCGCACGCAAATGCACACGCCACGTCATACACGAGCGTGCGCGCTAAGTAATAAAATGAGAAATGATAGGGCAAAAGGCCATTGCTATAGCTTTGCCTGGATTTAACGGTCTTGGACGTTCGGTGACCCCTATTTTTCTTTCCAGAAACGGATTTTATTTACGATTATCTCCACGTTGTCCAAAAATGAACAAAACATCAATGTGGGAAGTTAAAAAAATTTCAAGATTTCTGCTCACGGGATATCAAATCATGCCATCTTGCGGCTGCAAGGCGAGTGAAACTGTGGTCGCTAAATGCGAACTTGATCTTTAAGGAACCTCACCAGTTGACTAAATTCACTTAATAAGTCCACTTAAACAATATTTGGCAGAGAAGATTTCACTTCAAAGATTTAATTGCAATATATTTGGGTTTACAGACACTGGCCTTATTCACTAACGAAGCCCGATTTTGTCACATTTTGGGTGTTTTTCCGGGCATGTTCTCTCCAAAACGAAGTCGGTGACCCCCCATTTTTTTTACATTTCTGACATTACTAACTCATCATCTTACAGTGGTAAAAGTTTCAGAAAAAAATCAATGTTGAAAAATTTTCGCGCGAACGTCCTTAAATACGATTTAGGCGCTAACAATTACACAATAACAAGTGACAACTGTCAAAAAAATATAAGATTACAAAAAAGGAGAACAAAAAGTGGTACTAATTTGTAGACGACAAAAAGGCTAACTTAACGAAGCAAAAAAATTAACAAAACTCCTAGAGGGGCCCTTAAACAATGTAAATCACTTCAAATCAATTGAACCCACGTCCCCCCGTTCAAATCCCGCTCAGGGCAATTACAGTTTTCCCCAGAAGTTGTCCAGTGTTGAGTTTCCCGTAACTTTCTCTCAATTTCTCCTCAACTTGGACTGTGAATCCATTTGTGATCCTCCTGGGGGTGATGCGCTGTTGGCTCAAGGGATCTACTTAACTGACTCTTTACATTAATTACCCTTGTCCGCCTGTGAATCACATGTTGATCCAGCGCTATCACATAAAAAAACTGGCCCTTAGGGAGTCCCACGTAAATGCCACACATTAAGTGATAAATCAGCCATGTTGCCAGCATGGTTGTCCTGATAGTGTAGTGGTCATCACACCCGACTAGTGATCAGGGGGACGTGGGTTCAAATCCCGCTCAGGGCAATTACAGTTTTCCCCAGAAGTTGTCCAGTGTTGAGTTTCCCGTAACTTTCTCTCTCTATATATATATATAGTAAACATTCTTATATTTAGGTCCAAGAATGCATAAGATAGTGATAAGGATGCCTTAGATCGTTACATAATATCAATCTTCGGAAGCTTTGGACAAAGATTATTCCCAGGTAGGAACAAGAAGATCTTTCAGATCTTAAAACCGCGCTTTCAAAATTTATCTGTTATCTTACCACTATAGTCGCAACGTAGTACACATTCCAAAGCAGTCTATAGACACAAAATCACCTGATCAATCTGTAGCACAACAACTGACAACAACGCCTGCACACGAACTTATTGCACTTAAAGCCGAGGTGAAATCTCAGAGGAATCTCTGATGATGTAATGGTCTTAATTAAACTGTCATCAAGATATCTATGGGTATGAACGATACGACAATAACACTTTTAACAACTTACAGCTTTCTTTCCTAAAAGTCGCGATTGAATTTAATTGGTTTTTTACACGAGTATAAGCTTAGCAAAGTAGTTACACGCGGCACTTAATTTAAGAATGACGTTATCCACAGTTATGTTTAGTACGGTGGTTATTTCCTACCAATGAAAGTTGAAATGTCGACACATTCCATGGATGACATAATGACCTTTTATGTATTCAATACTCACTTCGAATCAACCGCTTAAATAACACAAAAAGGCAATATATTTTGTACTAAATAAAGAGTGGAATATCCATAAAATTTTAAGTACATTAACGTTCTAACAGCTTTTGGCGAATACCTGTAAACATCATAAGTTGCGTGATTCGAAGTGCCACTGACTATATGACCGAATAGAAATTTGGGACTGCTCACCAACAAAACTAAATTTTCTCTGTTTTCTTACCACTATAGTAGCAACGTAGTACACATTCCAAAGCAGTCCTTGTTGATTCACTGATGACTATAGAACCAAAATCACTTGATCAATCTGTAGCACAACAAACTGACAACAACGGCTGCACACAAAGGTATTGCACCATTACACGTACTTATAGCCGTTGTCAAATCTCCGATTGCACCATCAGTCGTAACCGTTGTGAAATCTCCGATGACGTAATAGTCTTAGCTTTCTTTCTTAAAAGTCACGATTACATGTTTCAATAAGACACAAAAATATATATATTTTGTTGTAAATAAAAAGCAGACTATATTCATAAAGTTTTAAGTACATTAACATTTTAACAGCTTTTTGGCGAATAAACATCCTAAGTTGCGAGACTGGAAGTCCCACTGACTATGTGGCCGAGTGGAAGTCTGGTTATGCTCTCCGACAAAACAAACAAAAATAAAA
>OX421458.1:29611124-29616124 GCA_949126865.1 Montipora capitata | reverse complement strand
TGTAAATGGTTAGACTCTCTAGTCTTCTCGGATAAGTACGATAAGCCGCAGGTCCCGTCTCACAACCCTTCAATGTTCATAATCCTGAGGGACGTAAAAGAACCCGCACACTTGTCGCAAAGAGTAGGGCATGTAGTTCCCGGTGTCTTGGTCTGTCTTCTGGGTGTGTCATGGTTGGGGGGGTTGGGGGGGTTGGGGGGGGGGGGTACTGAATGCTCGGAGATATTAGCTACACCACGGTACTCTAAAAATCCGAGGGTAAATAAAGATATATGATATGATGTACTTAGACTAAAACACCTCAGGCTCGGTTAATATCGCTGAATACCAAATTAACTCATGTTCTTAGTTTGAAGAAATTTGTAATAATGTTGGCTACCCAAAGACTATTTAATTTTTTACGTCTTTCTTTTGTATTTACGACGGAATTCGCACAGGAGGCAAAATGTAGTGAAAAACACCAGTGTATCCCATATGGTATCCAAATGTCGTGTATTTCCTTCAGAAGTCAAAAAGAAAAGACACCACGCCGGATATTTGTTCAGGATATATTTAGCAACATCTAAAATAGGAAAATTGAAATGTGATATTCAAAATGGGTAAAATAATGCACACGAAACCCAAATTACTTAAGAGAGTTAAAAAGAATTCCCTGTCACACCTTCTAGAAGCGAAAGCATGTTAAAATTCCTCTAAATGTAAACCCAAAGGATAAACACCTTCCCGTCCTTATTTCTTGATTTTCGTCAACGATATCCAAACACGCAAGGAGTGAGAAATGGTGACTGGATTTGAAGTCAGTTGAATTTGGCTCAGCCTTTATACAAGCAGTTATTTCATGGTGGACACTGGGCTGAAATGAAGTGACGGGACTGATAGTCCTAATCCA
The DNA here is from genome assembly GCA_949126865.1 of Montipora capitata. NCBI lineage: Eukaryota > Metazoa > Cnidaria > Anthozoa > Scleractinia > Acroporidae > Montipora > Montipora capitata. The sequence continues at coordinate 29,615,235 of OX421458.1, read as the reverse complement.
GAAGACCAAAATAGAACACATGCAGAACGTTAAAGAAAAAAGAAAAACGACATAAACTTTCCTTTATCCCAGGTTGACTGATGAAACTCAAAACAGAAGGCAGCACGTAATTTTATAAGAGAAAAATCATTTAATTGATTGAATGAGCGAAACACTACTAGCTGCTTTGTCCTTGTTTGTACTGTTGTTCTCTGTTTCTTTTCAATAACTGGTTTATACAGTATTCGTTTTCTTGTCCAACTTCTGTGAGTCTCAAATCCATGGCTCGTATTGTTGTATTTTCTTCCATCCCCTCTTGTAATGATTTTCCACCGTCCTAAAAACGAAAACCTTAATCAATCACGATATTAAATTTTAAGGGGCAGGTAACTTAAATGTCTGATTTATCAGTACGGTAAAGTTTCAGCAAAGGCGTTGATCGAGGAATACCCACGGGGCGGGGAGTGAAGTAAGCGTTTCTCGAAAGTCCCGAAACTTTTCGGACGAATTTCGGGTGGCATTAAACGCCTTGTAACTTCAAAAAGAAAACGTTTAAAATCACGAAACTTGGTTTGTTTTCTGTGGTCTTGAAAGCGGTTCAAAAATCCATTTTTTCAGAATAACGTGATCTTAGTAACCGAAACTATTTCGACAGGCCCCTGAGTGGAACGTGCACTCAGGAACTTGATGTAAGTTGCCCTGATATGTAGTCGCTTAGGGTTCGCATACATTAAGTCCCCGATATTCGCTGGTACTTTAACACCTTTCAGTCCTTATTCGAGTCACACATTCGCCTACCCAGCCTTTGTATAAAAGGCAGCTCAGAGACTATTTCCTCTACATTTCTTGAAAATCGGTAACGTATTTAGCGTCCCACACCGTTACAGTTAAGAAAGGCTAACACGTGACACGTTTAAGAACTCACGCAAGTATGCGTGACAAGTGTCGATGGAGCCCGGTAGATCGTCATCACCTGGGAAGACTATAAGAGGTTGGTACAAAAGCTGCACATTTGTGTTCTTTCTGTGTACTGGTTCCGCCGCGATGTGAACTTGCCGATAACCCTCACAAAAACAAAAACCGCCATTCGCTCAAGCAAGCACTCGTCATACAACATGGATGACAATTAGAAGGGAATCTTTCTCGAGAGCACAACTTTTAAACGAAACGTTTTCTTAAAATCAGGAAACGTGATAGGTAATGTTCATGACGTCATCGGAAGTCTGGTGTAACGACTGCAGAGACGTTTCTCTCAAAAAACTATCGCTATAGAGTTTCCAGTGGGAGAAAAAACTAGTTCATATTCACAGACGAAGAACCAGTGAGGTGTCTGTCAACAAAAGATTGCTCAATGCATACACCGAGCTACTTGCTACCATAGTTAATAGAGAGATTTGCATCACGTTTACGTTAAGGCCGCTGTTAGTTGCAAAAGCATGAAATTTCTCTTATTCTAACTTGTTATTCTCCTCTTGAGATGTCGCTCGATAGAGCCATTTTCAAATGAGTGTCGAAAGTAATTACGCGATTGCAATTTCTACGCTTTGTGATTGGTTTAAAAATCTCGTGCCAGTTTGCCAACCAATGAATAGGAAAACCAAAACCAATCGCGACTTGCACGCGCGGTTTTTCCCGCGCTTTGAGCAAGTTACATGGAATTGCAATGAATTTGGATTGGTTCATTGCGCTATTTGCACCTGCTGTGATTGGTCGACACTCAGTTGAAATCCGCTCTATCTGTGGATAAAGGGCAAGAAATCAAATCAAATAAAGTTTCCATGATTTTTGACAAAACGCAAGTTTCATCCTGGCGTTTGCCGTTAACGAGATGTTAAATCTCTCTAATATCAACTATGCGGTCATCGAAGAGTCCTTTCGCTACAGTCCTAAGTCGTTTCGCTATCGTGTTCGATAAGTCCCTAAATTCAGGGCCTAGAACTAATCTCAAACCCCAACCAAACCAAACTTGAGCGAAACGAGTTATGACGTTCACGAAACGACTGATTGCCGACAAGAGTTGAGCCAAAACCGCACCGGTCCGATGGTGTTGCACGATAAGTTGAGATCCACCAGGGTCTTGTTCGAAACTACAACCTACAAAAGATAACAGGAATATGAGGGTAATTAAACTTCAAAAGAATGCTTAAGATTTGGGTCTTGACAAAATGACTGACAAAATATCGTATGAAGAACAGACGAGGCCGCAGAAGGAAAAAAGAAAAACCGTTAAAGCAAGCGCAATGAAATTTCGACCAAAAATTGTCGCAAAGTAACAACTGAAAATTAGAACACAACCACAGACCAAATTGAAGAGAATTTCGTTGAATGATTTGTGGTATTCCAAGTTGTCTCCATCCAGTTTTTGTTTCATAACGCTGCTATCTTTATTTGATTTGTCTTTTCTCATTTATTGCAATTGCGAGAATGCACCGTTTCGACAATTTCAGTTCTAGCAGTATAGATGGTTTTCAATCACGCGATGAGACGGCCATCTTGGCGCACAAAACAATAGCAAATTATGGCTCATGTCTTGCACAATAGAGCGGTTTTCAAATCAGTGTCGTAAAACCAAAACCAAAGTTATTACTTTGGCCAATCAAAAAGGACGGAGACAATCCAGTAAACCAATCAAAAGTCGAAGTAATTACACGTAGCTGACACAAAGCGCGGGAAAATGTGCACGCGCGAGCCACGATTGGTTTTGGTTTCACTTCTGATTGGTTGAAAAAATGGCGCGAGAACTTTGAACCAATCACTGAGTGAAGTAATGCAAAACTAAAGCAATTCGCTAATTACTTTCGACACACTCAATTGAAAACCGCTCTATTTGAAGCATGCAGATTGTTGGATTGTGTTTACGATGCAAGAATACAAACGAACACAATAGAGTATAAAGACCTACAACAGCAAACTGGAGGGAGGCAGCCAGCTATTTGCAAAGCATGCGCGGTGGAGCTGAATTTGGGACAACATTCCGTTCCGTGTTCACATCAACCTCTTATCACTGATTTACAGCGCATCTATAAGGAGACCTCTTAGGGAGGTAGGGATCCACTGTATACCTGCGATAAGATGGCCGCCGTGGGTTCACCAAGGTCGTTGCTGCCCAAATGAACGTGGGTTAGGGTGTGGTTTTTGAACAAGGCACGACAAATGGCTTGTCCACCGTCATCACCGAGTCTATTAACGAAAAAAAAAAAGACATTGAATTACAACGGAGAGTTGATTAACAAAAAAATGCTATGCACATGAGATTAGAGCGAACATATTGGTGCCCAAGACCCCCGGGGGAGGTACTCGATATATCCCAGGGTGGGAAGGTGCGGCGCGGCCCCTCATACCCTGACCCTGTTTAAGACAAATATCGCTGATTTTCCATTTTAAGACAGAATTCCGATTTTTGATACCCTGTTTAAGACATTTAACCCAGTTTAAGACAAAAATTGATAAATCGATACCCTGATTAAGACAAAAAATGATAAATTCGATACCCTGTTCAAGACAAAAATCCCGAAAAACATACCCTCGCTGGCCGCACGTCCCCATTAAGCCCTTATAAGGGAGTGCCCCCCCCCCCCTCCCCCCGGGCCAAGACCAAAGACACGGTGGGCGTCAAAACTTGATGAAGAAAGAGCTTCCGGTTGAGAAAAGTCCAGAGGAGGACTTAAATTGGTGACAACCGGAGCGGAAGTGATCCTAAGAGTCAAGTGCCCATCTTACTTGTGGCAACAAAACTACTTCCCCCGGAAACTGAACTTCATTCTTAATTCAACATTTTCTTTTCTTTCTCTTCAAAAAAGCATGGTCTCTGATCAAGAGAGCCACAGAGGTCATCATGTATCTGCTACGAGAATACGAGCCAGCTCGTGTTGTACGGTTTCCTTTCGATAATGATTTAATAATAATTCCCAGAACTAACCTAGCCACCTCTTGCATGGTGACAAAGTATTTAGAGCTTCTGTCCCATAAGCTATGTTACCGTCTTCCACCATATCTTGAACAAGCCACCAGGCTTGAAATATTTAAATGTAAAGAGTTACCTTACGCAAAATGAAGTTAATCTTGTATCGTTTCGTTTTTCGTTTTTATTTTGTCAATGCAAATTGAGATTCACACATATCAAAGAGAGCCC